>SNQJ01S0003953.1:45614-88109 GCA_010110895.2 Picea sitchensis | reverse complement strand
ATAAGGTTGGTCAAAGGGTCGATGGCCTAAGCCTTCAACCATTGGCCCTTGGTATTGAACTATACCATATAACCAACACTGTTGATGGAGGGGGACTCAACACATATTTTCCACAAAGGTTATAACTATGTGTGTGTGTGTATATATAGGTATATATGTTATAACAAATAACAAAAGTTATGACGTATACGAATATCAGTGGAAATGGAACCCCCGACCCGCTAACTTTACAAAGGCATAAAGAATATCTGATATCCAACTATCCACCAATATTAGTTGGTTACAACTACAATATAATTATAATTGAAGCAATCCACTAATTTGGGGATTTTGTTATAGAACCAATCAAATAAAATTTAATGTATGACATAAATTTTGGGAAGAAAGTTAGGGGTGCGCCCTATTTAATGGTGTGCAATCCAACACATTGTACACACAATTCCATGCATAATGTTTCCTTGTAATGCATGTGGAAGTTACAAGGAAGTCATTCTAACACTGTAAAACATGACGAGGGGTACCTTGATAGAATTTCAAGTATCTTGTATCAATTTTGCATAAGCTTTTTCCAAGAATTCAATGGTGTACTCTATTTCTTCATTTTAACAATGGATTTTAAGTCTCTTAAAAATTGTTTTTTTGTAATCCTATATTGTAATGTAATTTTTAATTTTTAGATGATGAAGAGCAATCGTATTATTTAAATATACTTTGAATATGTAGTGATGTATGTCAATTATGCATGTATTTGAGTTTTTTTTTTTTTTTTGTGTCATCTCGTTTACATTTCAAGTTATTCATCAGTTTATGGGTTTATGGACAAGATATTCATATGATATTTTTCAAATAGTCAAGCGATCTTCAATTTCTTGAATCCGGTTGGATGTTTATGTGTATTTAAGAATTAATTGGCATCTAAGTGTTTTCAAACTAGATTTGATCCAAAAAGGATATAGAGAAGGATAAGAACAATTTAGAACTCGTACAGGAAACTTAGGATGCTTAAAATGACTTCAATAGACAGAGCAAGGGAAAAAATTCAAAATTCCAAAAACTCAGTGAAAATGGCATGATCGTGAAGATCGCATCATAGGATTTCTAACAGCGTAAACGACTTGTCAAACAAAGTTATGTATCAAAAGATATTCACAGTCAAATTTTTGGTAAACCTAGCCCAGTCAATAGGGATGAGTCAACATTCGTACTGCTGACATCAACACCAGTTGGATGACATCATCGTCTATAAAACATATGTCGAAACCGTAGAACATGAAACGTGTCATGTTGACATCAACATGATGACATGGAAGCACCAGAGGTTTCCATGTGTCACTCATTTTTGGACTTTTCAGGCCGACATGTGGACTAATGAAATATTTCCACGTGGAAATCTATATAGGACACATGGTATCCGTACACTACATGGCAGGATGATGTGGCATCTCTATGACATGTGGCAGGGTGATGTGGCAGATTGACTGTACAACAAGGTGATGTGGGCCAATGTTTGGCTACCACATGGCCCAGTCACGGGTTTCCATGTGGCAGTGGGAAAATGCCCAATGATGTCTAACAACGAAAAATTAAAAAAATATATAAATACTGCCAAATTTGGCGACTGTTCGGCTAGATTGGCAGCATATTCCACTGGTCCACCAAATGTAGCATCTCGACCAATTAAAATACCAACCACAAAACTATACCCCAAAATAAACGAGAGTCTACGGGTTCGATCTCGTAACCTCTGCTTAACCAATGCCTTCATATAGTATCCACTAACCAATCTGCCAACTAACCCTTTATTGCATAACCATCCGACTTTTGGTTATAAAAAGGGACTTCCTCCAATGTACGAAGGGGGAGAATGAAAGGCACAACTATAAGAAATTGGCATGAATTTTGAGACAGAGGCACAAATTTCAAGACATAGTCCAATCATTAGTTGCAGGTGCAGGCACGAAAACTGAGGCGAGATTTTTCTTGGGTCCAAAGTGCAAGACTTGGATCGAGGCGTGGATACAATCATTTTTAGGTAATTCGATGCCACAAACGCAGTGGTGATTTTTTTTTTCTTATCTGAGCAGATATTTTTTAGCTTAACTCCATAATGAAATATACTTATTTATTTTTCCCAATTATTTTGTCGAGTTAATAAAAAGGCCTACCCATTTGAGAGAAGGGCCCAGAGATGTAGTCCACCAGGGAAGAACTCCCTTATCAATATTTTGCGTTCATATTTCATGTTGATGTCTCTTTCCTTTTGAGATTTTCCTTCTTTATGGTGTACTTTAGTTTATGCTCATTTAAAACAATTCTTTAATCAGTCACTAGATGAAAATATCCTGGATCATGTTGGTATCAGAACGGCCAATTTTGACATGAATTGTTGAGTATGAATAGTTGGCACATGGGCAGACTCAGGGTTCCACACTCATGAATGCACCAACAAATCCCTAGCTACCGACCCTTTCAGAAACACCTTCAAAGCAGATTAAGTCTCACCCGAGGTAGAGGCAGGGGTGGTTGCAAGACTAAGGTGTCTGCAACCTTAGCTGGGACACAGATCTGTGATTATATCCTTTACAGATAACTTAACACCGTTTATTCATCACTATTAACCCTTATTGTACTTTGCAAATAAGACACAATGTCACAGTACTTTCTCAGATATAAGATATTTTAGTGCTTAAATACAAAAAAAACATATTAGATCTTGTAGATCAACACTAAGAATCCTCATACACATCAGATATACTATTCATATACATCTAGTGAATCACAAAGCATAAGAAAATCTATCTTATCATGGCATAGCATTTTGAAAGATAATGAAAAGACAAGGAAGCAACAACACAAAGCATGACACACAGGTTTACATGGTTCACCCCCACCCTGGGGTTACGTCCACAAAGTCTTCTTCTTCTTTATTAGCTTTGCTCAATCTGATTACAACACAGAGCTCAACTTGTACTCTGCATAGGATAGGAGATCTGCGTGCACATCGGGAGATCCTCCTTCCCCGAGTAGATCTAGCATACAACCTTCTTACATTCCATGCACTCATCACTTACAACACTTGCCCTCAGCTTTGCAAGACTCTTACAATCATGCACAGAGCATTGACATTCGATCACACAGAACTAATTAGTAGCACTAAGACATCGACCCTTCTTACATTTCCTAGCTACTTATTTATACTTTACAACATAGGCCTAAAACATGGGTAAAACCATGGGCCAACATCCCTTTCCCATTACATTAACCCAAAAACCTAAAAGGGACCCAAAAGTAGTCCGAGATCCTGTGATATGTTCTTCACTTGGAGCTCCATATTTGACAGGGTGTCGATGTCCAAAAATGGTCAAATATGACCAAGTGTTCCGCAAAACTTGGTCAAGGGCCAACAGGCCCGCAACACTCACCTGTGACTCGTCTCGATTCACTCTGGTTTGAACAGCTCCACTTCGAATGTGTCGAGATTGGCCCGAGGTACATCGACCTGCTGAGGTGCAACAACCTCTTACTCAGTGAAGTCTTGGATCATTGCGTCATTTATTGGTCCTTCCATGCATTGTTTTGTAGTGATGACAACCTGTTCAAGCTCAACTGCCTAGATCTCAACTTCAGTGAATAGTTGTCATGGTTTATCTTGGAGTGGTTGAAGTCTTTGAGAGACTTCCATCACTTTACTTTGCAGCATGTGTACCTGTTGTTGGGTGGTGTATTGTTCTGGAAATTGCTTCATTCTTTCCACTGGGGTCAAGGCCTTTAGCTGTGCCTGTAGCGTATATGCATGTTTCTTTTCTTATTGGAGTCGCGCCTCTAATGTTTACAATTTTGGGTTCTCTGTGAGGTTCTCATAAATCTTGGCACTTCTATCACTCAGCTGCTTACATTCCAAAGCCAAGGTTTTTAACCTGTCAACTGCGCTACGGGCAATTTCCTCCCTTAGATCTCTTACTTCTTGGGGAGTCTTGGGCACAATATGAAGTTCCAGATCTACGATGCACTGCTGAAGTTGAGGGATTACTTCTTCAAGTTGTGCCTCCTGCTGTGGGACACGTTCTTCCATTTTCACTTCAATGAACGTCACAGAACGACATGCTCTGTGAACTCTTTTCTGTACTTCAAGTTGCTCTTCTAGCAACTGGTCCTTGCTCTGCTGTAACTGTTCTTTTTCCTCCTCCCACTTCACTTCCAAGGCAAGATTTTCTTATTCTTCCTTCCTCTGTTGTACTCTATGTGCACTCTGTACTTGTGCCAAAGCCTGGGTTTCTTGCGTTGTGTCTTCTTGAGCTCGTCAAAGGTGAGCTTCGACTTTCTCGGCGATTTGGCGTAATTGGGTGGGCTCAACATTTGTTCTTGTTGTTTCAATTGTCAAGGGTGTCATAGAAACTACTCTGTTAGACTGGAGTGCCTGTTGCACTTCTTGAAATTCACCCTTGATTCGGCTGAATAGTTCCTCTTGCTTCGCTTCTTGCTTTTCTGCAATCTCTAGTGAAGCATCAGTCAGCAGAATGATCAAGAAGTCGAAGTTGTCCTGTGTAAGGGTAGTCTTGAACGTAGTCCAGGTGGCCTTAAATTTCTTTTAGGATGAGGGCTTTGGTGGGGTGACCTTCCTTTTCTTGGAGGGATCCTCCTCCTCTCTAGGAGGATTAACCTCACTTTTGTTTTTCTCAAGCTCTGTGCCACCTATCTCTTCACCATCATCTAACTGCGTAAGTGAGATCGACGTAATCTTCATGGATGTACTATGGATATATTGAATTTCCACATCCTTATTAGTCTTGTGCAATCCAGGTGTATCTGACATAGCTTCAAAGCTATCCACATCAGAAATCTCTATGGGGTCCGCTGGAACAAGGAGGTCTTCCGACCATTCCTTGGTAATTTTCTCCAAGTCTTCTTCTGTCAACTTATAGTACGGATGGAGTTGTTGTTTGTGCTCATCAACGCATGTTGTGATATAGGTGAAGTGGCGGTCTACGCTGAATTTGACCAAAGATCTGAACCTATGAAGTGTGTTTTGTGTGAGGTGTGGTGTAGACTGGATTGCATTCTTCAATTGATTTTAATAAGCATGGAAGACGGCATTGGACTGCCACTGCTTGTTCATGTCACTGGAGTACCACAGCGTAGAAAACTTTGTGGCGATTCGTTCGATGTCCGGAAAATTGGCACCTTCTAGTAGCTACCAAGTGATGAAAGTGATGAGTATTAGCAACCAACTAAAGTGGAACTCATACCCTTGGTATTTCGCTTGTCTGCAGTCAAGATCTAGTTGATTTTCAAGGTACTTTGCCCAGTTCATTTGTAGTCCCTCTGTGCATTTCCCTGTGACGTTAACTACAAATCCAATCACCTGTGTGGGTTTGTTTTTGCGGACTAACTTCCCTGTGATCAGCTGGCAACCAAGGATCACTGTTTCATTCTCAATGGAGGCTACCTAGTAACCTTGCGTGCGCTTCTCTAGATCGCCATATGTGTCTTTTATTCGTTGGGCGAGAACACGATCTGTGGTCTTTCTAGGGTAAAAATCATGCTGGTCAGGGCCCTACATGCTTAGCCCTGTGATCTAATTGATTAGAATCGGATCCACAGTAATGAAGTAGTCCAACCATAAGTATCCTCTGTGGTAGCAAGACAACAACAATATGACACATACATTCACTTCCTGATGCCTCCCGAAATGAGGAATCTTCATTACATTGAGGAGGGTTGACTGCGTGAGTTTATGGGTCCATTACTGAGGGACAATATTTGGGTTCCTCCCTTTTTTGATAGTTAAGTACTTGTGTGGGGCTAGCATACTATAAACCTTACAGTGTCCAAGGTTAAAATCACTAAATTTCAGCGTTGTGAGCTTATCCTGTTCAGTACGAACTACGTGCACCCCTTTCGGGAGGTACGCAGTGACCACAACATAGTTGAAGTCTCTGGGTACAGTGTCTCGATTCACTGTGCCTCCTAGTGGTGGGATATACTTAGGCAAGATACTTGGGATCATCTTCACAGTGGTGAAGTCATTTCCGAGCTTAGATCATCTTTCCAAAGGCAATCAGGATGGTCCTACTCGAGCAGTGGAGGGGGAATATGGAAATGCTCCTGAGGACGATGCATGTACACCTATAGACATTCCTCGCTCTGACATGATTCTCTCATTCATTAATTCAATTTAAAATTTTCAACGATTTTCTCAGCAGCGTTGAGCTCGTTCGACATACAAGCTTGGGTCAGCTAGCTCAGGTGTGAAAGGAATTTAGGGACTATAGTAAATAATATCAGAACAAGACAATGATCTCAGGGTGAGTTAATCTCAGGTTTCGTGCTCAAATTCTCACTTAGAAAAAAGTATTCTCGATGTGTGGCGCGATGGACTAACTAGGGAAACTTAGTAATGGTTTGTTGTCAATGGTTATGATCCTTCATTAACTCTTGTTTGACTTGTTATGGCACTTTTCAATGGTTGGATGATGTCCCTTTATTTATTTTCTTCCTTTTCAGAGTGGAAGTCGAATGAATATATCGTCTCTAGTGGCTATATTATTGCTTCGTCATGGTGAATTAATCTATGTCGTTGTTCTGATATCTCGGCGAAGTTCCAATTTTGCAATTTTTTTGTCTGCAAAGTATCCTCTAAAACCTCTTATAACCTTACATTATTATCCCTTTTCTTTCTTAAATTTATATCCTTCTTCCCAGTGAGCTTCATCTCAGTAATGCTTTTACCATTCTGATGATTATCTTCTATGGTCTTAGTTACTTCGTGTTGTTGAAAGTTTTTCCTAGGGTTCGTAGATAATACTTCTTTTGTATCAAAAATAGGTAACTCAATCTTTTGTGAATCCTCTAGTGTTCTCTTAGCCTCGACATCGGAGTTGCTAGTATTAAATATCTACAATCTTCTCTTCGGTTCTTCAATCAATTGCATGATCCTTCTGGTCATAAAGTCTTTTAACTCTTGTTTCTTCTGTTCCAAAACATCTTCTTCCTATTTTCATATGGCTTGTTCTCTATCAATCCAAGGTTTTCCTATGAGCATGGTAAACGAGGCATTGTCTTCAACAAATTTAATAATGTCAAAGTCTTCCTCTGTTGAAGTTCCATTGAAAGTCATAGGTATCTAGGTGAGCCTTCCACATAGGTTTACTAGCTTTCCTCTAAATAAACTTGTCCCTCCTAGGGAAGGGATCATGGAAGGATTTCCTATAGCTTCCCAAGTTCTTTCTGGGATAATGTTTACTTGTGTTTCTTCATCAAGAATACAATCAATGTCGAAGTCCCCTATTCTTGATTCGACTTGCTCCTTTTCTTTGAATATCTTTGATAGACTAACATGTCAGTGATCATTCAAGGTGTCTTTCATCTGTACCAATATCTTTTCTGATTCCTTCTAAGTTTCTACTATTTCTAGATCTGCCTTAGGGTTTTCTTCATTTAGATACATTCTTGCAAGCTTAGCAATCATTCTAGGGCAATCCAACATGTAGTGGGCCAAAGATTTGCAATAGAGACAACTAGGTTTTCCACCAGGGAATTCCTTAGCAATATGTGTCAGTCTTCTGCAACTGTAACAGAGGGTTAACCCTCTCTTTTGTTTAAATTTTCCCCAACTTCTTCTGTACTACGCACTAGGGTCATAATGGCTAGCCTGCAAAACTTTCTTTCTAGGATCTTGCATCCATTTGTTAGTCCAAACATTCTTTCTATGCATAGGTATAACATATCTACCATTATACTTATCAAATCTATTCATATCAAACTTCCTTTCATCTATTAATGCCCTAGTTTTGAATCTAGGACAGAATATATCAAGCATACCTAGATCCATGCTTTAGAAACAAAAATTTCACTTATCTTACTTCTACAGAGCACAAAGCTTTCAGGTGTAATTTTTTTTGACTAGTCTTACCTTTATTAGAGCACAGAGCTTACAGATCTTACCTCTTTTCTGCATATCTGACTTCTTTCTTTCAGAAATTCCCACTTTTACTTTTCTTAGAGCACAGAGTGTTCAAATGTCGCTTCTTTTCTTCGGATCTGATCTTCCTTTCTTCATATCTGACCTTATTCTTGGCACAAATATTCATAGGTCGAGTAAAAGGATGCACACTAGGGAAACAGATCTATGCACAGAGCTTTATTTTACACAAAGTTTCTTCTTCCTCAGTTCCCAATAATCACAATTTCATGTCCCAGCAACGGAACCATTTGTTGGCACGGGGGTAGACCTTGAGTTCAATGCTCAAGAGCGCACCAACAAAGCCCTAACTACCGTCCCTTTTGGCAACACCTTAGAGGTAGATGAAGTCTCACCTAAGGTAGAAGCAGGGGTGGTTGAAAGACTCAGGTTTCTGCAACCTTAGCTAGGACACAAATATGTGATTATATCCTTTACATAGAACTTAGCACCGTTCATTCATCACTATTCACCCTTATTGTACTTCACAGATAAGATAGAACATCACCGTACTTTCTCATATATAATATATTTCAGTGCTTAACAAAATCAAAACATATTAGATCCTGTAGATCAACACTAAGCATCCTCATACAGGTCATATATACTATTCATATACATCTAGTGAATCAAAAAGCATAAGCAAATCTATCTAATCATGTAATAACATTTAGAAAGATAATGAAAACACAAGGAAGCAACAACACAAAGCATGACACACAGGTTTATGTGGTTCACCCCCACCCTGGGGCTACATCCACAAATTCTTCTTCTTCTTTATTATCTTTGGTCAATCAGATTACAACAAAAAGATCATCTTGTACTTTGCATAGGACAAGGGATCTGCGTGCACATCACCAGATCCTCCTTCCCTGAGTAGATCTAGCACATAGCCTTCTTACAATCCATGCACTCAACACTTACAACACTTTCCCTCAGCTCTGCAGGCCTCTTACAATCATGCACAAAGCATTAACATTCAATCACATATATCTAATTACTAGCACTAAGCCATCGACCCTTCTTACATTGCCTAGCTATTTATTTATACTTTACAACATAGGCCTAAAACATGGGTAAACTCATGGGCCGACATCCCTTTCCCATTACATTAACCTAAAACCCTAAAAGGGCCCCAAAAGTGGGCCAATATCCCATGATCTCTGCTTCGCCTGGCGCTCCATCTTTGATGGGGTGTCGATGTCCAAAAACGGTCAAATATGACCAAGTATTCCACAAAACTTGGTCAAGGGACAACATGAATGCTTACTAGGGTCAAGTATAAGCAGGGTGAAGGAACTCTTAATAATTTCAATCTCGAAGTTGTTCATGCATCGCGAAGGAAGAAAATGATAGAAGAGGACAAGCGTGATGAACAAGAGGAAAACTTTCACATGGTGTTTATCGCATGTCAGAAATGGTTGAACAAATGTATGAAGATTACAAGAAGAGGATGAAGAAGAAAGAGAATAAAAATGAAGCAGATGCAGATGATGATGTTTTGGTAAACCAAGGTATTGGAGAAGATCCTCCTAAGACTCCATCTTCACCTTCAAGTTCTAGTTCTTCTTCCTTTGAGCATTCTCATTATTCTCATCATTCTAGCCATAAAGCCTCTTTTAAGAAACCATTATTAAAGCTTTATGTAAAAATTTCTTTACCTATATTTAATGGAGATACTAATCCTGAAAAGCTAGATAATTGGATCCAACAGGGTGACGTATATTGTCATGTTCAACATATTGATGAAGAGTAAGTTAAAGTGCAACTATATTCTCTTCGGTTGGAAGGCACCGCTCTCGTATGGTGGGAGAGAAAGATTCAGGACAGGAGTAAGTGTGGTAATCGTTTTTCCTCATGGTCAAAATTTAAATCAGAGATAAGAAAGAAGTTCTATCCATTATGGTATTTACATAAAGCAATTATGGAATGAAAAACTTTAAGACAAAGTAAAGGTTAAACTGTACAAAGTTTCACAGAATAATTTATGAAGAAATCTCTTTCCTTAAACATTCCTTTTTATTCTTATGAAACTTTAATGAATTATATTGGCGCACGTCATAGTTGTATTCGTGATACTTTTCTCTTGTTTAACCCATCTAGTCTTGAAGAAGTTTGTGTGCAATCCACTCACCTTGAGAACATGGGGAAACATGCTCAAGAATATCCCACGACATAAATATTTCAAGATGTTTAAAAGGAATGACAAGAAGACCTCCTCAGTGACAAGAGAAGGAGGAAATCCATCTTCCACTCATTGCAAGAAAAGTGGTCACGATGATGAACACTGTTGGAAACTTCATTTGGAGAGGAGACTGAAATAGTTCGGTGGAAAAGGGAAGACAAAAACCATTTCCACAGTGAATAAGATCTTGGTTCTGATTCAGGAGATGAAGGAAAGATCACAGTGGTTGGAGTACAAGGTAAAGATTCTCTTTATACTAATTCAAGTTCCAATGATGAATTTCATGTTGATGAACGAAAGAGGAATGAGTTATTTCATATATGATTTGTATCTAAACATACGAAGATAGATATATTATTTGATCGGGGTTCCCAAGTAAACTTAATATCTCAAGTGCTTGTCAAGAAGATGGGTCTTGAAACGAAACCACATCTGAAGCCTTATCCTCTTGGTTGGGTATGTGATAAATAAAAACTTAATGTCACCAAACAGTGTAGGGTCAGATTTTCTATTGCTTCAAAGTTGATTGATGAAGAGGATTTGGATGTTGTACCACTTGATATATGTGGCATAGTGTTTGGGAGTCCTTATCGATACGATAGAAAATAAGTCTTCTTTCATCATTAGAAAAAATAAAACCTTACTAAAGGGGGAGTGGAATATATTGTTAGATCTCACAACATGTGGGTAAATACAACACGTGTTAGTGTAGGACAAATGAAAAGAGTCATAAACATTAATAAGAGATATGTACTCATGGTCGTTAGAGAGAAATATGTCGGGACATATTACACTTTCCAAGGATGTGATCCATCTCATAAAAATGAATTAATTGATATTATTTCTAAGTATGATTATATTTTTCAGGAACTAGATGGATCACTGCCTAAGAGGGAAATCCAACATGAGATACATCTTTAGTAGGATTATCCTCTTCCTAATGTGGGGATGTACAGGATGTCAATTATGTATATGAAAGAGATCAAGAAGCATGTATAGGGCTTATTGGATCAAGGGGTCATCAGGCCAAGTTCATATCCTTGTGGTTCTTTGATCGTGATGGTGCCAAAGAAAGATGGCACATGGAGAATGTGTGTCTATTACCGGGCCTTAAACAAAATCACAGTGAAAAATCAATACCCACTTCCTCATATATATGATCTACTTGATCAATTGAAGAATTTTGTTCGTTTCACTAAGTTATCAAATCAGGGTCGCAAAATAGGATGCATGGAAGATTGCCTTTAAAACCAAACAAGGATTGTTTGAGTGGTTAGTTATGTCATTTGGGCTTTGTAATGCTCCGACAAATTTCATGCGTGTGATGAGTGAGGTATTCAGACATTTACTAGATGACTTTGTGATTTTATATTTAGACAACATTATTATTTTAGGGGGACTTGGGATGAACATGTAAGGCATGTAAAGAAAGTATTGGATACATTGCATAGGGAAAAGTTGTATGTGAAATTGTCTAAACATGAATTTGGCAAGATTGCACTTGTATACTTAGGTCATATTGTATGAGGAGTACAATTGAAAATTGATCCTTCCAAAATCAATGTAATTGTAAATTCGCCTGAGCCAAAAAGTGTAACCGAAGTATGAATATTCTTAGGTGCAGTCCAGTATTGGATGAGATTTATTCCCAACTTCTCCTTTATAGCAGCTCCTTTGCATGCCCTAACTGGTGTGAAGAGAAATTTTCAGTGGGAAGCAAAGAAACAAAAATAGTTTGACACTTTGAAGGAGATGATTAGTACCACACTAGTATTAGCACTACCAAATATTCAAGATCATTTTGAGATCAAGCCTGATGCTAGTGGATACACCATGGGTGTAGTATTGATGCAATATCGTAAGCCTATCTGTTACCACTCTGAAATTTTTAACCAATTTGTCGTTAACTATCCTACATATGATAAAGAGTTGTATTCATTAGTTCAAAGTGTAAATAAATGGAAGCACTAATTCTTAGGGAAGGAAACAATCATACATATAGACCATCATCCCTTACAGTATCTCCAAGCACAGACCAAAATTCAACAATCTCGACACTACAGATGGATGGGTTTTCTACAACAATTTCATTTGGTAATCAAGTACAAGAAGGGTAGAAGTAACAAGGTAGAGAACTATTGTCTGTGGGAAATTACTCTATAATATTGGAAATCTATGTATTCCTACAAGTGAACGAGTCCATGTAATATGAGAAGATCACACTTCTCTTGTGTCTGGACATTTTGGGGTAGGAAAAAATATGGTTCATTTGTAGAGGATTTGTTACTGGATTCAAATGAAAGAAATTGTAACTAAATATGTAAAGGGGTGTGTGAAATGTTCTACGTGTAAGCCCACTAATAGAAAACTGGGGCTATAATCACCACTTCATGTTCCATCCCATCCATGGGAAAGCATTTAGATGGATTTTTTAAGGGGTTTAGCAATGACCAAAGGGGATCATGACTATTTATATGTTGTAGTGGATAGGTTAAGAAATATGTGTATCGTGATGTCATGTAAAAAGAAGATCACTGCTGAGAAGAATACTAATATCTTCTTTAGGTATGTTTGGGTTCACTTTGGGTTACCCACATCCATTGTCTTGGATCGAGATACTCGATTCCTTGAGAATTTTTGTACTAGCTTGTGGAGAATGATGGACACCAAATTTAACTAAATATGTAAAGGGGTGTGTGAAATGTTATACTTGTAAGCCCACTAACAGAAAACTGGGGCTATAATCACCACTTCATGTTCCATCCCATCCATGGGAAAAAAATTTCGTGGATTTTTTAAGGGGTTTACTAATGACCAAAGGGGGTCATGACTATTTGTATGTTGTAGTGGATAGGTTCAACAAGATGTGTATATTGATGCCATGTAAAAAGAAGATCACCACTGAGAAAAATAATAATCTCTTCTTTCAGTATGTTTGTGTTCACTTTGGGTTACCCACATCCATTGTCTTGGATCGATATACTCGAATCCTTGGGGATTTTTGTACTAGATTGTGGAGAATGATGGACACCAAATTGAAGATGAGCACTGCTTTCCATGCACAGATCGATGGACATCCAAAAGTGGTAAACAGAACAGTGGCAATTTTTCTTTGAGGCTACTGCAACAAGCATCCCAAGTTATGGGATGAACAGATACCCTATGTACAACATGGTTATAACCGAGCCTTACATTCATCCACTCAGAGTTCAACTTTTGAGACATGTTTTGTGTACCTATCCAAGGTTCCTTTGGACATTATGTATGGGATATATGTCAATGTGAATGAATAACAAATAGAGGAAAAATCCCACAAGTTCATCCAAAGGATCCAACAGATACACCAAGAAGTCAGGGAAAAGTTGGAGAAAAGTCAAGTACAGTATAAAGCTCGACATGGCAAGCACATGGTTGACCATCAGTTCTAGGTTGGATACTGGGTATGGCTTCATATCAGCAAGGAGAGGGTGAAGGGTGAAGGAAGAAAACTCAAGACCACTCGTTATGGACCCTTTATTATCTTGGAGAAAGTGTCACTAATTCTTTTTGTTTATATCTTCCACCTTATATGAAAATTTACTCCATTGTGAATGTAGAAGACTTGAAATTTTTTTAGCTTCCCATGATCATGGATCAGGGTGATGAAGTTTCAATACCTTAAGTTGATGAGTTTCCACCCAATTACTTGTATGAGTTACATGAATATATCATCCTGGACAGAAGGACGAGGACTTCATGCAGGGGTAATGTTGATTATCTTCGAGTAGGCTTAAAGAGCACTCATCCAATCAATGAAAACTAGATTGTGAAGGACAAAGTGAGGGGACTCTTCCCTCACTTATCAGTTGATTGATGAAATATTTTGGTGGTCTAAAAAGCTATCAGTGGGAAGGCGTGATCCAAAAAGGATCTAGAGAAGACTAAGAACAACTCAAAACTCATAGAGGCAATTTGGGACACTCAAAATGGCTTTATCATACAGAGAAAGGGAAAAACTTCAAATTTCCCAAACCTCTGTTAAAATGGCATGATCGGGAAGAGAACGTCACAATATTTCTAACGACGTAAATGACTCATCGAACGAAGTTACGGATCAAAAGATATTTGCGATCAAAGTTTTGGTCAACCTAGACCTGTTAGTAGGAATGAGTTAGCATCCGTACTGATGATGTTAGCACCAATACATATGACATCATTGTTCATAAAACATATGTGAAAATCGTAGAAGGTGACATGTGTCATGTTGGTGTCATCATGATGACATGGCATCACCAAAGGCTACTACGTGTCACTCATTTTTGGACTTTTCAAGCTGACATGTGGACCAATGAAAATTTTCCACATGGCAGTCTGTACAGGACATGTGGCATCTATACACTACGTGGTAGGATGACATGGCATCCATATGACACATGGCAGGGTGACATGGCAGAGAGGTGACCTGACATGCTAACTATACAATGAGAAGACATGGGCCAACGTTAGGATGCCACGTGGTAGTGGGAAAATGCCCAATGACGTCCAACAACCCAGAATTCAAAAAAAATATAAATACCACCAAATATGTCAGTTGTTTTGCCAGATTGGTGGCATATTCCACTGATCCACCAAATATAGCATCTCCGCCAACTAAAAGGTAATCCTCCAAGCTATACCCCAAAAGAAACAACAGTCTATGGGTTCGACCCCGTAACCTCCACTTAACCAATGCCTTCATATAATATCCACTAACCAATGCACCAACCAACCCTTTATTGCCTAACCATCTGAATTTTGGTTATAAAGAGGGACTTTTGCTAGTGTACGAAGGGGGAAAATGAAGGGTGTGACCATACAGAATTTGCTCAAATTTTGAGATAGAGGCACATATTTCAATATAGAGTCCAGTCATTAGTTGCAGGTGTGGGCATGGAAAACAAGGCGAGATTTTTCTTGGGTCTGAAAGTGCTAGACTCAAATTGAGGCTTGGAGAAAAATATTTTTAAGTAATTCAACGCCATGAACGCAGTGGTGAATTTTTTTTCTGATCTAAGCAAAGATTCTATAGCTTAACTCTAGAATGTGATATACTTATGTATTTTTCTCAATTCTTTTGTGGAGTTCATAAAAGGGCCTATCGATTTGAGAGCAGGACCCAGAGATGTAGTCTACCAGGGAAGAAATCAATTATCAAATTTTTGCATTCATATTTCATGATTATGTTTGTTTTCTTTTGAGATTTCCCTTCTTTATGGTTTACTCTAGTTTATTCTCTTTTATTACAATTCTTTAATAAGTCACCCGATGAAAAGATCCCAGATCAAAATTGTTATCAGAGTTTTACTAGTATTTTGAACCAAGTTTGTATCATAAATCGTTTTGTATGTTAATATCATGTGGTATCAAAGATGGTTTTGACATTTATTTGCAAGTGAATTCTTATGAGGTCCAAATATAAGTGAGGTGAAGAAAATATTATAAGTTATAACCCTAAAATTGGTTCAAGGAGCTTCACTCGAAGAGGATAAATGATTCATGATGATATTATTTCTGAAGATGATAAACAATTTTGAAGGATGTTCCTTGAGATAAAAAAGTATGGCTAAGGAATTGTGGGAAGACATATAATGAAGGAGATCAACTCATCATCAAAATGAGCGTGGTCCAGTTGAAACAATGGTAAAAATTAAAACACTTGAAGAAGGAGGAGAAGGTGAAAAACATCAAGAGCCTCTTTCATCCTAATCCTCCCCCTCCTCCTCCTCCTCATCATCATCATATTCCGATGAAAGTAAGAATTATTCTCATAATAGGAAGAAGCATTCCAAGAATTCTTATCATTCTCATGGTGTGCCTTTATTAAAGCTATATGTAAAGTTTGATTTACCTACTTATGATGGAGACTTGAATGTAGATAAGTTGGATAATTGGGTCAAGTATGTTGAATTCTATTGCACGGTATAAAAAATCATATAGGACACTTCAAGAACACAGTTGTATATTCTTTGCTTGAACGATATAGCTTTGATATGGTGGGAGATTCAGACACAGGATGATCTAATTCAACATGGTAAAATCATCTCTTGATGTACTGGGTTTTCTGTTGCATTAAGAAATCAATTTTGTCCATTAGCTTACATTCAAACATCAATGGTTTCTTGGAAACATATAAGACAAGGAAAAGGGAAGAATGTTCAAGCTTGTACATGGGAATTTAAGAGGAAGGCATTGTCTTTGGGGATTCCATTGCATACTCATTAGACTCTTCTAAAGTATATTAGTCGTATGCACTCATATCTTCACCATAATATATTGATGTTAAATCCTACTAATAAATTGATGAATTTTTAGTACAAGCTACACATATTGAAGAAAAGGAAGGAAAACACGTTGAGGATGTTTTAAAGGAGCCACATGAACTGAAGGAGTAATCGAAGGGGAAATCGATGGGTAAGAAGACAACTACAGTGAATAGGGATGAAGAGAGAAATCCTACATGTTTTCACTTCAAGAAGAAAGGACATGATGAGAGGCATTGTTCGAATCTACATCCAAAATTAAATCTAGAGTGGGGTCGACCTAAGAAAGGTAAACTGAAGACCATAACCATGGTTCAAGATCTTGGATCTAATTCCAAAGATGAAACTAAGGTTACAACCATGGGCATCAAAGATAAGTTTGTTGTTGCAATTTTTATTTCACATACTTCTTCTACAAATTCTAAAGTAATTGTTGATGAAAGGAAAATAAAAGAACAATTTCAATTACGAGTTATCTCAAATAACACTAATATTGATACACTTGTTTATAGTGTATCACAAGTGAATCTTATTTTAGAGAAAGTCATTCGGAAGTTGGGATTGAAAACTAGGCCTCATCCGAGATCGTATCCTTTGGGTTGGATTTGTGATAATGCTCAGGTACATGTAACTAAGCAGTGAAAGTTATGGTTTGCGATCACATCCAATTTCATTGATGAGGTAGAGTTAGACGTTGTTCCACTCCAAATTCAACCATCTCAAAATTTGATAAAAAGGACATTATTGTGTAAAGCTCATTGTCATCTTTCAAATGGTGCAAACGACAAGTCAAACAGAGTTTGTATTCAAAAGTTATAAGTGATCAAAGTTCCATTCAATCGAGGTCAAAAGTCAACAGTAAAAATACAAGGGTGAATATTGGAGTAACATGTGGTACCTAATTGGCAGGTGACTAGGAAAGGTACAACACAAGTGGACAAATTGTAGGTTGAAAAGTAGCATATGGGTGGTCCAATCAAGTGTTGAGAAGTGGAATTGGATAGCCAATGACAGGTTTCCAGGTGGAAGTTCCTCATTGGCCAATATTGGTTTATGTTGTATAAAATTTTGGGAGTCAAGGAGGGTCGAACCCGTGACCTCTCAATGTCTTAGCGTACCTGCCACAACCAAGACACCACACATTGGAACTTAATATCTATATGGAAAACAATATATATACATGTTAATGTTAGGCTTCATATGGGTGTCCAAAGGGTCAAGGGATTAGGCCATCAACCCTTTGCCCTTGGTATTGAACTATACCATATAAACAACACTTGTTCATCGAGGGGATTCAACACATATTTCACGTAGAGGTTATAACTATGTGTATATATATAACATATAGTTATATATGTTATAAAAAATAACAAAAGCCATGATGTATACATTGGTTGATGGGAATGGAACCTCAGACTCGCCAGCTTTAGAAAAGGCCTAAAACACCTCCATTAACCAACTATCCACCAATCTTAGTTGGTTACAACTACACTCTAATTATAATTAAGGCCATCCACTAATTTCAGGATTTGGTTAGAGAACCAACCAAATCGCACTTAATGTATGCCATAAATTTCAAAAAGAAGGTTAGGGGCACACCTTATTTAATGATGTGCAACCCAACACATTGTACAGACAATTTCATGCATAGTTTTTTCTCATAATGCATGTCGAGAGTACACATCACTCAAGGTAACACTATAAAGTGTGTCAAGGGGTACCTTGACATACTTTCAAGGATTTTATATCAATTTTGCATGATTGTTTGCGAAGAATTTAACGTTGCTCTATGTTTCTGCATTTGAACATTGGATTTTTGGAGTGTCTTCAAAATTGTGTTTTTGTAAGCCTATATTGTAATGTAATTTTGATTTTTTAGATGATAAAGAATAGTCATACTATTTGAAGGGACTTTGGAGATGTAGTGATGTAAGCCAATTATACATGTATTTTGAGTTCTTTAATTTTTTGTTGCGTCATTTCATTTACATTTCAAGTTATTCCTCAGTTTATGGGTTTAGGGACGAGTAAGACATTCACATGATATTTTTCAAATAGTCAATAAATTTTCAATTTCCTGAATCTGGTTGGATGTTTATGTATATTTAAGAATTAACTGACATCTAATTATTTTTGGGTTGAATTGCTATCATAGTTTTATTGATATTTTGAACCAAGTTGGTATCAAAACACGTTTGGTATTTTCGGATCAACAAAGAAAACAAAAAAGAGAATACACAATCAAAAACAAAAAACAAAAACCGAAATAAAAAAATGAAATAGTATTGTTGCAAAAATTTAAAACAACGTATTCGAGATTTATAACTTTGGATATGAATGAGTTGGTCATATCTTAGGAAAACAGAAACATTTTTTAGTGAAAAAAAAATGTTCCTCATTGTAACAAGCACTCTATATGCAATGGAATAGTCCTCTCAGCCCATAAATATAGATAAATGGAAGAAACCAAAGATGAGGCAATGCGGCTTCACGATCTCTATCTACAATGGGAATGTGTCTTCACATGCGCTCTAATACCATGTTCGACAAAAATATATTCCAACAGAGGATGAACAACTTCAGTACCCACTTACACAACTAGATCAACGATCAACACACAAATTTTTTGACATGGTAAAACCCCTAGATCGAGGAAAATATGAACCATCAGATCACTCTATGTTGGGAAAATATCATGACCATCAAATTACATAACTACACATGCATACTAAATAAAAAAACTGAGAAGCACACTTTTACTTAATGACACCTTATACCAATTTGATCTTAACTAACTCCTAAGTGTCAAAATATATTAACAAACCAGTCTATATATATATATATATGTCATTTTTCAACTTATACATACATTCATTTATTATTTTTAGCTGATATATGAATATATAACAACAATCCTAAATCTAAACCCTTTTCCATCTCAAGAAGTGAGGAATACATTTATTTATTATTTTTAGTTGATATATAAACCTATAACATATTTATTAAATCCAAATCATTTTCCCATCCAAATAAGTGAGGAATACATTTAGAAATACTTTTCAAAATTTCAATTTAGGAAAAAATATTTTTTTTCAAAGTATAAAGTTTAAATAGAGAATTCAACCATCTATGATTTCTTATGTATTCATCTTTCTTTGTTGATGTCATCACTTATTCTCACTTTTTTTCTCCTATATTCTTTGGCTTGTTATTACTAAGTTGTTCCTTTTTAGTGAGTGTTTTATTTAAACACTCAACTTCTCCATTTTCTTGTGATTGGTATGGGAAGATTTTTCTATGATTTATCATAAACTTACGTTAAAAAATCTATGGGTGCTAACTTACATTAAAATTTTTATGGCGTTGATCACTAATTATTTTTCTTGTTAGGGGTATCCAAGTCTAGGGATGTTGTTTTGTATAGGAACTTTTCCACCACATATTTAGTGCAATAGTCAATTGGCTATGCTTTATCCTATTTCGTTAAATATTCTCATATAGTGAAGACATTTTTCAATTGTCTCTACTTTATCCCATTTCATTAAATATTCTACTTGATGATGTATTCAACACAACTTATTTTTCCTTTTGTATAAAATGGACTTCCAAATTCCATTACCAAAGTATCAAATGGAAGAATTGGATTGATGGACTACAAAGGAATTTCATCTATTTTTTTTCTCCATTTCCAATTCCATGTCTACTATGTTTGTTATGAGCATCATTGTGAGAAAGGAGGAACACGAACTTTGGGAATTAGAGATACTGGGCTAGTTGAGGTAAAGAGAGTGCCATTTTGAGTGATTTTATGATGGATGATGAATAATATGGAGAGGGCATAGTGTTTGTCAAAATTTTGAATTACCACTGATAGAATAATTCCAAGAACATATTCATATGATAAGAGTGGTACTTGTGAAAACATATTGTAAACACATGCCTTGTATATGTAATCTAAAATCAGAATGAGAGTGAGTAGACATTTTATGCATATTCATTGGTTCTTTGAGATTGTCTTGAGTATAATTTTGTGGTTTTCTTGCATCACACATTTCTGGATTGAATCTTGCATGTTAAATTTAATTAGGGTTCTCAACCTACTTTTGTTTTATCAAACTATAATAATCCATTCTCCATTATTGAAGGTACACATTGACCATAAGAGGCCTCCCAAAATCTTGATAACCAATGGGATTGATACTAGGTGATCCAGATTGTATAGTTAAAGGAGGAGTAATTGTGGAAGGGAATGGTGTTTGATACTTAGAAAATTTTGAACTAATTAGCTATGCCATTACTTAAAATAATAAGGATTTCCCGAGGTTGACCCAAGCCTAACTAGAGATGGGAGGAGACATACATTCATAATGCCAAGAACAAACAAAAACTATTTAGTAATGGATGGAATGGGGTAGGAATGAGTGATTGTGTTCATGACGGAATGGGATGTGGACCATCAGATGAGGAATGACACTTTAATAAATTCGTTAGAAGGAGCACCATATATCATAAAAGAGGGGTCTTCATTTGGAGTAGATAGTTAGACATACCCTCACAAACCCCATTGACATTTCCATAGAACATGTAATATTTTTGTAACCATAAAGGGTCTTCATGGCTTTGAACATATTAGATATTCACCATAGTACATATGAACCATTCTACCTTATGGGTTACTAGATGATACATCGATAATATTAGCTGGAATGACATGTATGTGTTCCAACCAATCATTAAATATCATGCTTATGTCATCTCTCCAAAATCACATGGATAACTTATAATATACCAAATTGATAAAATAATGACTCTACCCTATAAGTGTGAGAATTAATATTGATGAGCTTCATCTATGAGTGTAAAAATTAAATAGTGATGAGCTACAAGGGTGATCGCCCTTCATTTGACACATATGGAATGATAGGCTCAAGGGATGTGAAGGGGAATATTAATGTACTTGAACAAAATATCAACATAAGAATATTCCACTATAATATGATAGCATGCAATTTCACATAGATAACAATTACAAACAAAAAAAGATAACCACATAAATTGATTACCCTTTCATTAAATTGTAAGAATAAAAGTAAAGTTTTTTACTTTCAATAAAAATTCTACATTAAATAAAAAAAAATAAGTATTATTTTTTAAAACTAGATTATTTCTCTTAATCTTGACAACATAAATTGACAATTTTAAATTTATACTTACTAAGTATTTGCAACTAAAAAACATTGGAATTTTAAATCATAGATACATATTTAAAATAGATCTATAATGATAAATTGATACATCGTGTTAAAATAAAAGTTTCCAGGCGAGTCTCGTCGATTTGGTGAACAAATTGATAAATTTAATACACGACATGATTGCATTATTTTATGTGTTGTGTCTATGTATACGAGGACAATGTGCATATCACAATTTTGTTGTTTTCAGTAGAACCAAACATATGTGCACTCGCATGCTCCAAGCTCCAGCAAAAATGGAATGTACGAAAATCTTCTTAAGATCGATTGATCTTGCGCAGCAAATAATGTAAACATTAGAAGACAAAATAATTTTCCATCATTAGAATCTAAATGGAGGAACAGTCAGGAACCATTAGAATCTAAATATGGACGGCAAGACAAAACTCTTTGTCTTGTCATGAGGGAGAATTCCAGAGAGCACTGTGTAGTCATGACTTGGCGTGATTAGACAGCGAAGGCTGTAGAAATTTATTCGCATCAGCTCAAGTACCGATAATGGAATGTACCGATAATCCTTAAGAAAATATCGATTGATCTTGCCCGGCCAATAGTGTAAACATTTGAAGACAAAATAATTCTCCATCATTAGAATCTAAATGGAGGAACAGTCAGGAACCATTAGAATCTAAATGTGAACGGAAAGACAAAACTCTTTGTCTTGTCATGAGGGAGAATTCCAGAGAGCACTGTGTAGACAAAACTCTAGGTCTTGTCATGAAGGAGAATTCCAGAGAGCATTGTCTAGTCATGACTTGACCTGATTAGACAGCGAAGGCTGAAGAAATTTAGTCATTGTCTAGTAAATAGCAACACGTCATTACAATTTGGTGTTGTATGGATAAAAATAGATTAAATCATGTTTGATTCATTATGAAGCATATTATATTATATGAAGAATTACAGTTTTATTAATAGTTTTGATTTCATTTATTTTTAAAATTTCTCAATATGCGTTGTAATATTTTTTAGGTTTAAAATATTTTATATATCTTATTGGCGATTCAACAAGTTACATAAACTACTAAATGTTCATAAAATTGAATACGTCTTTCTTTGTGTTTTGAGACTTTTGTACAGTTTTAAGTTTGAAATATTTTATTCATCTTGTTTCCAAATTTAACATCTTATATAAACTATTCAAATCATGATAAAATTGAATATTTTTTCCTTTCTGTTTTGAAACTTTTTCGTTATGTCCAGTGAGAAGAGTTTTTATGATTAATTGGAAAATTCAGTGTTTTTGATTTCTCTCGAAGTTTAATTGTTTATACATTAAAGAAAGCTCTATCACATTTTAAACTTTATTTTAATTGACAAATCATATTTTTTCTAATATGAATTTATTTTCTCCAAATAATAATTTGATTGTTTTTCTGTATCCATAACTGGCTCAAACAGTGCATATACAGCAATAATGGATAAGAGAGGAAAACTCGCTACAATAAGAACTGTGAAATTGTTTTCCTTAAGATAATTCTCTTGATATGAAATTCATAAATATAATTTGATTGTTCTATATCCATGATGGTAACAAATAGTATATCCGTGACACTTAGTGTATAAGAGAACAACTCCTCACCATTTTTGTTTTGTTTAAGAAATGTGAAATTGTGTACAGATGGCGTGATTAACTGAAGTTTTAAAAAGTCTAGCAGTGGACGAAAGCTCATGCATGGCATCCCTTACATCATTTCAATGTAAGAGATGCTATAAATTACATATTGTGAGGATATTAATCCTCACAACATATGGTTCTTTTAATATGAATGCTATAAACCCACTGACCGTGTTCCAAGGGTTTTGTCTAAAAGAAAACATGATAGAATAGATCGATTTTGTTTTGTAAGAAGGAGGCCTTTATGCAAATTATCGTTCATGGTGTATTAAATTTTTTTTTTAGGGTTTTGTCAAGAAGAAAACATGATAGAATAGATCGATTTTGTTTTGTAAAAAGTGGGCGTTATGCAAATTATCAATCATGGTGTAAAGTATAGTTATTTTAGAATTTGATAAGTTGAAAAAAAAATATTGAACTTTTTCAGTTTTAAATTAATAAGAAATTATATTTAGATATTATTGCATAGAAAGTAGGAAGGAGGTGCACTTAACAATGTGAGATATATTAAATTGGGTTAAACATTTGTAGTACTGTATATTATGGTTTTAAAAAATATTTATTATGATGATGATTAATGTTCATTGGACTTTAAAAAGGTAAGAGATTATTTGTAATTTATTAAAATTTTATTTATGTTTTGGAAAAGTATTAAGAAAAGCTTTCCAAAATCATCATAATTTTGTTGAATTAAAAGGTTAACAATATTGATAGTGTGATAAATCTTTTGAAATTGAATTCTAATTTGAATATGTGTTGAATAATTTAAGAGAAACTGTTTTTCATCTTTAATCCTCTTAATCTCACATAGATAACAAACTCTATAATATACAAATATAAAGATAAATTAAATAATATTTAATATATTAAATAATATTTAATATATTAAATAAAAATTAAAAAAATGTTTTATATATTAAATGAAAAATAACAATTTTATATATAATATAAAAATTATTGTATAATTCAAAAAAAAATAAAAAAGTTACTTTACATAACATAACATACAAAGTAACTCATCTTAACTCCTAATCTATTAATTGATAATAGAGATTAAATCCACTATGATGAAAACGTTTTGGTTAAATAACTTTTTGAATGAATTAATAGAGATAAAATCCATTATGTTGAAAACGTTTTGGTTAAAACACTTTTTGAATCAATATTTGGTTGAACAACTTTTTTCCTTGAGATCAATTTAGACAAAATGTCTTATCTATCCCTCGTTGCAATTTAGCCTCATGTCTACAGGAAATTCAAATCGATACTTAAGCGAACACTCACTAAAATGTTCATTGAGAATGAACGAAAACATGAAATCAACAAGTTTGAAAAGGTGAACACTGCCATTATTTATTTACAAATCTATAGTTAAATGTGTTTGGACGAGTTCTGAATAGAGAATACGTAGCAGAGAAGTACATTCATTGAAAATGAATGAAAACATCAACAAAATAAGTTTGAGAATGTAAATTTAGACATTATTGGTTTACAAATTTATAGTTAAATGTGTTTGGACAAGGGTTGAATAGAGAATATAGTGTTGTAATTGAGCATAGAATACTTCTAATGTTGTAGTAGAGCATAGCACATGGAATAACCTCCTAATGGTTTATAGTATACATGAATGGTAAATTATAAAGTGAGTTTAATCTTAGTGTTATGGTGTCAAAATTTAAATTTCTCAAGAATTAGGTCCCTACTCAATCAACACTAGAGACCAAAAAAAAACTTTGTATTATAACCATTTGGTTGTTGAATAATACATTGAGTATTCTTTAGAGTGTGGGTTTTTTTTTTCGGTAAGGGTTTTTCATTTGGTATAAGCTTGATCACCTCAATTCTAATGTGTTAGGCACAGGGCTTCTTGATATAATCATTGTTGGAGTGGGATCTTGCGCATAAGGAAATTTTGTTGCAAAGAAATGGCAAGTTTATCTAGATTAGAAATGGAGATGTTTAATTGAAGTTTAATTGCACTAAATTTGAGTTGTAGAATCTGAAGATGGGGGATATTCTCATAGATCAAGATCAATGGGTTTTAGTGTCTAGAACCAAACCTATTGGTATAATAAATTAAGAGCGGATGGTGTTGGAGAGAAAGGCATGAAGCCTTATTAGACATTTTTTTCCCTATTTGCTATTATTGAAAATTTTTGAAGAAAAAAATGCACTATATGTATGGAAGAATTTGAGGGATTTATATGAGGGTAACTCCTTGGTTAATAAACTTTTTGTGTGGGAAATTTTGTTTTCCTTGAGAATGGGTGATGGTGATTTTGTAGCTGAGCACCTAAATTCATTTAATACTATTGTGACCTAGTTGATTTTAGTTGAAGTGAAGATAAATGAGGCTCAACGTATGACCTTTTTGTGTTCCGTTCCATATTCATGGGAAAGATTGGTAATAGCCATTGGAATCACTATCAATAAATATGTGCTTGAAGAGGTCATGGCTACTTTACTATTAGAGGAGGTGACGTGAAAAGAATCAAAATCCACCAATAAGTACTTATATGTTCATGGAAGATAAAAGGAGAAAGGAAAGAAGAGCGAAAATTGTATATCCAAATCTTGTGGGAGAATGAGTCTCCTAGAAATTTCAAGGAAAAATGTTTGAATTTTGGCAAGGTCGGGAATTTTATAATGTATTGCATGGAAGAGAAGAATATGAATAAGAAGGAAAATAATGATTATGTTAATGAAAAAAATATCAAGAGGATGGTGGAGATGAATTTTGTTGCACCTTTGGCAACCTATTGAAGGCACAGTGCATGGATTATAGACTCTACTTCTTTCTTCCATATGACTTCCCATCGACCCTAGTTTTCAATGCATGAGAAATATGATGTTGGGGATGGGTATACCTTGGTGATGAATGTCCTCTTAGCCTAGTTGGTTGTGGAATATTCATGACTAGATTCCTTGATGCAATAGTAAAGGGGATCAATGCAGTTTCACACATTTTGGGTCTAAAATACAATTTACTATCAATAAGCACACTTAATTATGCACATGGGTAGGTTGTTTTCTTTTACAAAGGGTGTAATATGGTCTAAGGAGAGATGGTACTCAGTAAGGGTGTTTGTGTGGGAACTTTGTTCCAACTTGATGCATGAACTATTGAGTGTAATATTTTTTCCACTTTTTTAGAAGACATATCTATAAGATCCACAAATTGACAATCATAACCTCCTAATGATACTATTTCTTCAAAAATAAGCTCAGACATAGAGAATAAAATGCTACGACACTAAATATTGGGCCATATAAGTGAGAAGGGCCACTTGAAAAATAAAAATATTCTTGATCAATTGAATGATCGTTCTCGTGAGTTTAATTTTTTATAACATTTTGTATATGAAAAAAAAATTGTGTCCAATTTATTCTTATTTGCACAAAACTTTTGGGTTGTTGGAGTTGATTCATTCTGATGCATTCAATCAAGTTAAAGTTAAAGTTTCTTTAATTTCTAAGGATTCGTATTATGTATCCTTCATTGATGACTATTCTAGAAGGACATGTGTAAATTTTCTTAGAACTAAATATGTTTTTTTAGTGAGATTGAGGAACTTAAAGCTGTCTTTTAAAATCAGATTGGTAGAAAGATTAAGGTATTGAGGACTCGTAATGGTGGTGGAATTTTTTCTATAAATTTTAATATGTTTTTCAAGCAGAATGTGATCCATAAATGGTAGGGCTAAGTCATGTCTGTATAACCAACATGAATTGTGCTTCCGAATAAAATTATTCTTACTATCTTGTGTTGGAAATAATGAGAGGGGGGGGAGCTGAATGAGTACTACCTTTTTAAACAATTAGAAATTACTTTTTTATTTTATTAATCACCACAATATATCAACAATGGACTTGTATTTAAAATCAATTATATAAATATAATCGACACAAATTTCAATGTTTTATAAAGAATAATAGTGAAGCACACCAATCATTTTTAAAGCACCAACTCTTGTAGACACAAATCCATTTTTTTACGGCACCAACCCTAGGAAGCACCAACTCCCTTTTTTTAGGGCACCAACCCTAGGAAGCACCAACTCCCTTGTCTTTTAGGGAACCAACCCTAGGAATCACTAACTCCCTTGTCTTCAGGGCACCAACCCTAGGAAGCACCATCTCCCTTGTTTTCACGGTTTACTTAGTAAAGGTTATGAATCATTCCTTGCTCCTCCCTTCCACCCTCACTACATAAGTATCATCAATTATTCTTATTGGACTCTTCTTCTTCTTTTGGTCTTTTGATATGGACTACAGAGACACTTCTTCTTCACCATTCTTTCTTGCTTATATATTCTTCCAACTAGTGTGGCCATTGAAGCATTATGTCCCTTTGTTTGGACCATTGCACCTCTTCATTTAATTTAACAACAATAACATTTGTCTGCTAATTTAGAATTAATATCTTCCTCTATTATTATTCACACATTAGAGTGAAATATTGTCAATTTAGAAAGATAAATTTTCATAAATCGATCACAGGTATGGATCGATTTCTTTTAACTCAATCACATCCCTTTTTATTTCATTCTTAAGATTTTGTTGCATCCCTAGTTCTCCAACAGATCATATTTGATCCTTTCAATTAGATTTCCAATGCATTGGATGTATTTGATCACTTAATATCAATGAATACATAATCCATATCTTTTCTGGTTCAAAGTTTCTTCCTGACAGAGGAAAAAATCTTCCTTTGAATGTTAAAATTCACACATACGCACTTTCATCACCTCCATTCTATATGGCCATAGGCAGTGACTAAGAGATAAGACAAACGAGTGCTTAATCACTTTTCAAGATTCACGGTTGTGTTTTATTTTCACGTTTGAGATGGACGATTATCGTTCACTTCGGGACCTCGACATTTTGTGAATTAGGCATTTGCAGTCTTCCAACGCTTCTGGAGAAAATTTCACTGAAGGGTGTATAAAGACTCCATGGTTGATAACCTTGACATGTCCAGAAGATAGTACCGTAGACTTAAGCACAAAGGATCTCTCATTTTCCAAGTATTTGAATATTCATGACTTCGACCTTCGACGCTACGTGTAGTTTTGCTGGTAGGAGAAGCTAGATATCCATGAAGGATGTAGTCCCAAAGTGATGTAGATTGTTAACATCCATGTTGACGTAGAACTGGATGAGTGGGTGCCACATGTCACCTTGATTCATAACTTTCGTATACCTAACGTGCCAACTATACGTTAACATGTTTTACTAACCGATTGGGCCACGTGTCATATTTGTCTTCTGAAACATGTATTACTTCATGTCTTTGATAATTCGTGGCTTCGAGAGTTTTGGAACTTTTATACCATCCTTCGATCATTGTTGAAGTGTCGAATAGATATACCAGCGTATATTTTCAATTTTCTTGATCCTATGGACTTTATTTATTCTGAAACTTTGGGGTTCGAGAGTTCTTGGTTTACCTGAGATTTTTATCGTTGGAGTGGTTCAAGGCTGTAGTTGACCACCTTCTTCCTTAGCGTGCTTTGAAAGATTCAATATTTTCACTATAGATCAACGTTTGACGAGATTTATTTTTCTTCCTCTAATCCAAAGGTCAACGAGAGTTCGTGACTTTGGGGCTTCGACCTTTGGTTTACTTCCCTATTTTAGACTCCTTTTTGTCGGAGTGGTCAACACCTAAGTTCACCACCTTCTTTCCTTTAGTTATCTGATGGATGATATTTAATCCTTCCCAACCTATGACTTCACCTCGATCTAACGATCTTGGATTGTCCCGAACTAAGAATAAATGACTCCTATAAATCGATCCTTTACAAAACGATTTCTTCACTCGCAAAACTTTGTCTCCTGTGTTATTTCAAATCCGTCATCTCTTTTGAGCTTGGATTAAAATTATTCCTTCTAATCTTTGGGTTTATATTGGATTCTTCTACACCCTGTTGAGATCAATAAAAATATCGTACCACTGTGTCCAACATTATCCCCCTTTGGCATTGATGGCAATCTTTTTTTTTTTTGAAATGATTTTATTTCTACTTCTTATCAATTTCCTCCCCTTTGATAGAAATGACAAAGGGGATATTTCTTCGCTCCCTCTATGGCAATGCTCCCCCTCACCATGTGCCTCTTTTCTTCTGATGCAACTTTTGTGGTTTTAATGAGGTATGTTAATTACTCCCAATTTTTCTCAAATATTTTCAAAGGTACTTCTCGACAAAGGTTTTGTGAATATGTCTGCAATTTGTTCTTTGGTGTCCACATACACTATTTTAACCACTCTTTGAGTAACCTGATATCTTAAGAAATGGTATTTGATCAAGATGTGTTTGGTTTTAGAATGCATTACTGTATTCTTAGAGATACTTATAGAACTAGTGTTATCACCATTAATAGTAATGGGATCATCATATCTTATTTGTAAATATTCTAATGTTTTCTTCATCCAAAGAACTTGTGTGTAGTAGGATGAAACAACAATGTATTATGCCTCTATTGTGGATAGTGATGTGGATGTTTGTTTATTACATAGCCATACTACCAGATATTTTCCTAAAAAATATTATCCTCCACTGGTTATTTTCCTATCATCTATACTACCAACCCAATCTACATCAGTGTATGCAGTTAGATTGAATTCTTTATCTTTTGGATACCATAATACAAGTTTTAAGGTGCTTTTAAGATATCTGAATATTCTCTTTGCAACTTCTAAGTGAGTTTTTTTAGGTGCAGATTGAAATATCCTCACGAGTCCTACAACCTACATGATTTTAGGTCTTGTTGTTGTTGAATAGACCAGACTTCCAAGAATTGATCTATAAATCATTTGGTCCACTTTTGGTGAGTCATATTCTAAGATTATTTTACATCTAGTGACCATGAGAGTACTCATAGGTTTATTGTCTTCCATTTGGAATTTCTTTAGAATTTCCATAATATATTTGGCTTGGGAAACAAATATTCCTTTTTCTGTTTGAATTACATGTAAACCTAAGAAGAAGAATAGTTCTCCCAGCATAGACATTTCAAATTCTGCTTGCATTTTGGTTGCAAAATTTCTTCTTAGTATAGTAAGATTACTTTCAAATATGATGTCATCTGCATATACCACCACAACAATCATATTTTGATTCTCAATTTTGATGTATAAGTTGTTGTTAGTAGTCCCTCTCTTATATCCTTGTTTTTGTTGGTACTGGTCAAGCCTTGAGAACCGTGCTCTAGGGGCTTGTTTAAGACCATATATGGCCTTTTTTAGCTTGCACACATAGTCCTGGTTTTATTTTAACATGAATCCTTCTGGTTTCTCAACATATAATTCTTCTTCTAGTGTTCCATTAAGAATTGATGACTTGACATCCATTTGAAAGATTTTGAAATTTCTGATTCATGCGAATGCCAGGAATATTCTGATGGCCTGAAGTCTTGCTACTGGAGAAAAATTCTCTTCAAAATCAATACCTTCCGCTTGAGAATATCCTTTGAAAACTAATCTAGATTTGTTCTTTATAATATCCCCATTTTCATTTAGTTTGTTCTTGAATATCCCCTTGGTTCCTACCACATTCTTGTCCTTGGGTCTTGGAACTAGGTCCCAAGTTTTCTTATTCTCTATTTGGTCTAGTTCTTCATCCATTTCTTTTATCCAGCCTTTACTTTTTCTAGCTTCTTTAAATGAGTTAGATTCTATCAAGGATAACATTGTTTTTTCTAAGTCAAATGTGAGTTTCCTTCTTGTATCCACTCCTGCATTTTTATCTCCAATAATATGACTTTCAGGATGGTTCTTTTGAACTCTTTTTTATGGATATTTTGGAAAGTGAATTTTTTAATCGTATTCTTCATCAATATACAATTCGTTTTCCTATGTTTCATTATCATCATATTCTTGCTGAGATTCTACATCATCATCTTCTTGCTAATATTTTTTATCAATTTTTTATATGTCTTGGGATATGCTCTTCTTTAGTTTTAGATCATCTATCTTTACATTTGAACTTTCCACTATCTTTAGTGGTCTAAGAATATAAAATTGGTATTCTTTCTTATTAGGTGAATACCCTGAAAATATGCCTTCATCAAATCTTAGATCAAACTTTTCTAAATTGTCTTGATCATTCTTAATGTAACATTTACTTCCAAAAATTCTAAAGTGTTTTACAAATGTTGTCCTTCCAAATCATAGTTCATAAGGGGTTTTGTCATGGTTGGGTCTCAACTGAGCTTGATTAAGTATGTGGATTTTTGTGTAGATTTCATCTCTATAGAATTTGTTTAGAAGCTTGGATTCATTTAGCATGGTTCTTGCAACTTCTTGAATTATTCTATTTTTTATCTCTACCACTTCATTCTGTTGAAGAGTCCTGGGAGATGAAAATTATCTTTTGATACCATGATTTTCACAGAATTGAATGAACTCTTTAGAGGTGAATTATCCTCCATTGTCTAATCTCAGACATTTAATTTTGAGATCTGTTTCATTCTCTACAAGGGCTTTGTATGTTTTAAACTTCTTAAAGGCTTCTGATTTTTCTTTTAGAAAGTATACCTAGGTCAATATTGTGTAATAATCAATGATCAACATATAATAATGTTCACCATAAGTACTTTTAATTCTGGTAGGTCCACATAAATCTTTGTGAATAAGTTCTAATGGTTTTTTTGTGGAATGTTGTTTTGTTTTGAACCTAACTCTTGTTTTCTTCCCTATTTGACAATGTTTACAAATAGAATTTGAGGGATTTATAATCTTTGGCACATCCCTTACTTCATCCTTCTTATTAGCTTTGATTAAGTTTTCAAATATTACATTTTCCAACCTTCTATGTCATAGCCAAATTTCACTTTCTTGACCTAAACAAGATTTTTAGTCTCCTTCCATGTCGAGGATGTACACATTGTTGGATGTTCTTGGTGCAACTGCTACTAGATTCCCTGTATATTAACTTCTTATCTCACATTTATGAAAATCAAAGGTAATTATGTGACCTTCATCACATGTTTGACTTACACTTAGGAGATTAGGCTTAATATTTTCTACTAAAAGTACATTTTATTCTTTGGCCTTGTTATTCCCAAGGCTAACAATGTCTTTTCTATGTATCTTGGTTGACACATTATCTCCAATGGTGACTTTTGCTCTTTCTTTCTTCGTTAACTTGAGATATTTGATTTGATCTCTAGTCATGTGTTTATAAAATCTACTATCTATATACCACTGAAATCCTTTGTTTTTGGCATACATGGCTACTTTACATTCTGTTTTCTCTACTTGATTGTTCTTCCATACTTTTTTATTGTTGGGAATATTTATCTCTTTGACATACTTTGAAAATATACATTTAGTGTATTCATTTCCATAGTTATTACATTTGAGGCATTCCATATTGTAATCTTCTAATTTAGAGAACACATTATAGTTTCTTTTATCTGCATTGAACTTCTGACTTCTTTGCACATTTTCTGGATTGTGCCTTCTATAGGATTTACAATGTAGTACAAATTAGTGCATAAATAGAAATATGGAAGGAAGATATATTGATATATGTTAAAGGATTTCTTCTGGTGATTGTATTCTTCTTTTCATATTTTTCTTTACTAGGCGATGTTGATTTCTATTTATTTTGGATGCACTCCAATGGAATCATCCTTTCCTTATTATCTTCTCTTATTAAGGGGATATTAAGAGCATCTTCATAACTGATTGGTATTTTGACAAATCCTTATGATGTAGACGTTGATTCTTGGGTGTATCCCAAACCAATCCTATTATTTGGTGGCGTCTGACTACTGATAATTACATCCAAGATCATTGAACTATTTTCAAATTTTGATCCCTTCTTTTCTTTTTCAAGTTCATCTTCTAGCAGGTCAATCTGAGCTTCTAGATTCTCACATACTTGTTTTCTATCATTGATTTGTTTTAAAATGAATTCTTTAATTCTTTTATCTTCTAGGAGATGGGACTTCAAATCATTGATGATCTGCTTTGATTCTTTGATCGTTCTTGATGCATCTATTTCTCTTGATTGCTATGATTCTTCAAATTCTTGAAGTTGTGCCCTAAGTAGTTTGTTCTTATTTTTATACTTCCTTAGTTCCTCCAGAGAACTAATTAGTTCATCTTCTAGATATAATTCACCTTCACTTTCAAATTTTTCTTCATTATCTATATTATTATTTTTAGTGTTTATTCCCATAAATAGAAGCTCTAAATTTTCATCTTCACTTATGTTTGAAGAGTTGATGTCTTCTTTGGAATAGAAGTTTTTATTTTTCTTATAAAATTTCTTCTTGTATTGGTTTTTCTGGTTGTGGGATTCTTCATCACCATTATCCTCCTACTTGGGATAGGGACATTTGCTAGCAAAGTGTTTGATTATGCCACAGTTGAAACATTTGAAGGGTAACTTTCATTTATATTTTCCAAATCCTTTCTGGAGTTTCTTTATAAAGTTGGCCTCTTCTACATATGATATGTCTTACTGATATTTATTAGACATATGTTCTTGTTTATTCTTTTCTTCAGATGCCTTAAAGGTTGTTTCTCCTTTTGATCATTTTTCTTTCCCTATTCTCATCTCATATGCTCTAAAAAATCCATGAAGTTGATCTACTGTGAGTTTGTCAAGTTCTGGTCTATCTTCAATTGAGAAAATGTTGGCATCATATCTCATAGCTAATGATCTTACGATATTTTTTTACAATAGGTTCATCGGTAAGTTCTTCTCCTACTACTTTGATTGAGTTAACTACCTCATCTACCCTATGAAATTATTCAACAATGTTCTCTTCTTCTTTCATCTTCAAATTTTCAAACTGATCTTTATAGGTTTGTAGTTTGGCTTCCTTGAATTTTCTATCTCCTTCATATACAACCTCCAATTTGTCCCAGATCTCCTTAGGTAACTTACAATGCATTACCTTCACAGATATAAAATTTGTCAATCCTCCTAGAATGACATTAAATAATCTTGAGTTATCATTGAAAATATTCTTTCCCATAGTATCTCTGGGTGGAGTAGCTGGTGCAGTGTAACCATCTACAACAGATTGCCAAACATCAAAACCAAGAGCCAATAGGTAGATTTTCATTCATATTTTCCAGAGAGCATAACCACTTCCATTAAACAATGTTTCTTTGTTGGAAGACATTCCCTTATGCTGATCCATTTCATGCATAATCTACCTTCCAATTATTATACTGTAGTGAAGCAACTCACTCGGATACCAATTGTTGAAAATAATGAGAGGGGGGTTGAATCAATATTACCATTTTAAACAATTAAAAATTACTTTGTTATTTTATTAATCACCACAATAGATCAACAATTGACTTGTATTTAAAAACAGTTATATAAATATAATTAATAAGAATTACAAGGTTTTGTAAAGAATAATTTGAGATAGTGAAGGACACCAATCCTTTTTAGAAAACCAACTCTTGGAGACACAAATACCCTTCTTCAGTGCACCAATCCTAGGAAGTACCGACTACCTTGTTTTAGGGTACCAACCCTAGGAAGCACCGACTCCCCTGTCTTTTAGGGAACCAACCATAGGAAGCACAAACTCCCTCTTCTTCAGCGCACCAACCCTAGGAAGTACCAATTCCCTTGCTTTCAAACTTTACATAATAAAGGATATCAATGCTTCCTTACTCCTCCCTTCCACACTCACTAAATAAGTATCATCAGTTCTTCTTCTTCGACTCTACTTGTGATTTTGATATTTTGATCTGGACTACAGAGACACTTCTTCTTCAATGTTGTTTATTGCTTATATATTCTTCCAACTAGTGTGAGCGTTGAATCATTGTGTACCTTTGTTTATAAAATTTCACCTCTTCATTTAATTTAATAGTAATAACATTTTTCTTTTAATTTAGAATTAATATCTTCCTCTATTATTATTCACACATTAACATGAAATCTTTTCAATTTAGTAAGTGGGATTTTCATAAATCGATCACAAGTATGGATCTATTTCTTTTAACTTGATCCCATGCCTACTTATTTCATTCTTATTCTTTTATTTGTAAATGTGTTGAAACTACACAAAATAGATCTAGCTAAATAATAATACACACATTTGCAGAGAGAATTGGAGAAAGAAGAAGGAGGAGGGAACATAATGAAAGAATTCTCATTAACTATATTCCACACACAAAGAGTGAATAATTTACAATATATATAGGAGAAATGAGTAACTAATGAGCCATAATGGTGTTATAGATTGATCTTAACACACACCAACAGTTACAAGAGTAAACTTCCACCTAGTCTAGTCTCTCAGGCAGTTACGAGAGTGAACTACCACCTAGCTGAGTTAACTAGTCAACTAGTTTTCAGTTAACTGATTGAACAAAGAGTAGCGAGTTGGTGATGATCCTAATGTTGCATGGTGACAAAACCAATGCAACATCTAAACTCAACTCAATTAGTCAAATTGAAGTGTCGACTGAAAGAGAACATTCTTCAGGTGGAATATTCTCCCATAAAATATAGGAGATTGGATAATGACTAATAAACAAGGAATAACCTTAGGAAAAAAAAATCCTAGGTGTGTGTGAATTAACTCCAACACCCCCCCTGAAAATCACTATGGTGAAAATAAAGAATGGGTCCCGGCTATGAGGCCATGTTAGGTACCCAAATACAAAAGATACACTGAAATAAACGAGCAAAGAGGGAAAACCTCATGGAAAACCAGCCCCTCAAATTACAATGAATAAAATAAAAAATGATAAGGAACAAAAGGCAGTTGCTAAGCAACCATGTCCTTCACTCCAAGAAGACCTCACAACTGTGCAAGTTTGTGTTCTTTGAGGATTTTGTTGAAGATGTAGATGTCTGCATGGATCTGATGAAGTATATTCATCATTGATATTTCCACACATATCCACTTTATCTTCTTGTAATGAATAATATCCAAATAAATTTTGGATGAAATTTTGAAAATCGTGCAGCCGTTTCCAGAAAAATGTTGAAATTTTGTTTCTTTTAAAACCATCATAACTTCACTTTCCGGACTCCGTTTCAGACGCTTTTTTTTTTTTAATTGGATATTTTCCAGAGAGGAATTCAAATATCCAATTTGTTTCTGCAAAGTTTTCTCAGAAAATATCATAATGAAGTCTGATGTGTGTGGCTCCCTTTTTGTCTCCTGAGATGCATGCAATGCGCATGGAAAAGTGTCTGCATGTGACTCCTGAGATGCATTCCATATATATTCCACATGAATTTCAGAAAACAAATATGAAATGGAGTAGACATCATCTTCAATTAATGAAATACATTTTTTTTTAAATACTTCTGTAGAAGGCTCTTCAAACTAAGATGATTTATCTTCCAGTGGCTTTTATACATTCTCTATCTTGTCAAAATTTTGCATGCATTCTTCCTTATTCCCAAATAAAAACTCCAATCGGCTTCATAAATCATTTGGAGTGAATTCTTGTGAGTCATCATATACCTAATGGAGAATTTCAGGAGAAATAAAATAGAGGATACATCCTATGGCCATATCTTGTCTATTGAGAAAGTCATTTTTCTCATCGACAAAATTAGGCTCTACTTCCATTGCCATAGTTATTTGGTACAAACCTCTGCATCTGAGAATAAGCATAATTTTTGGCTTCCATTCCAAATAGTTATGAGGCGTGAGAAGCATTTCTGGTGAATAATCTATCTTTTTGTTGCCTTCTTCAATCTTCAGTACCTACAAAAGTAATTTGGTGTAGATTTTTTTTAGCAGTCTGTCGGCTCTGATACCATGTAAATGTGTTGAACCTGCACAAAATAGATCTAGCTAAACAATAATACACACATTTGCAGAGATAATTGGAGAAAGAAGAAGAAGGAGAGAAAATAATCAAAGAATTCTCATTAATTGTATTTCACACTCAAAGAGTGAATAATTTACAATATATATAGGATAAATGAGTAAATAATGAGCCATAGTGGTGGTCTACATTGATCTGGACACACACCAACAGTTACAAGAGTAAGCTACCACCTAGTCTAGTCTCTAAGGCAGTTACGGGAGTGAACTGTTACCTAGCTGAGTTAACTAGTCAACTAGTCTTCAGTTAACTGATTGAACAAAGAGTAGTGAGTTGGTGATGATCCCAATGTTCCATGGCGACAAAACCAATGCAACATCTAAACTCAACTCAAATAGTCAAACTGAAGTGTCAACTGAAAGAGAATATTCTCCAGGTGGAATATTATCCCCTAAAATATAGGAGACTGGATAATGACTAATTATGACTAATAAACAAGGAATAACCTTAGGAAAAATAAATCCTAGGTGTGTGTGAATTAACTCCAACATTATTGCATTCCCATTTCTCCAACAAATCATATTTGAGGTTTTTTATTAGCTTTTCGATTATATTTCCACTGCATTGGATGTATTTTATCACTTAATATCGATCACGACAAAATCTGGATCTTGTTTGGTTAAAAGTTTATTCATGACAGAGGAAAAAATCTTCCTCTGTATGTTAAAATTCACATAGACGCACTTTCAATAACTCTATTCCATATGACCGTAGGCAGTGACTAAGTGCTAAGCCAAACAAGTTCTTACTCAATTATCAAGATTGACGATTGTGTTTTATTTTTAGGTTTGAGATGGACGATTCTCATTCCCTTCGGGACTTCAACGTTTCGAGACTCAAGGCTTTGTAGTCTTCCAACTCTTCCAGAGAAAATTCTTCCAAAGGGTGTATAAAAACTCCCTGCTTGATGACCTTCACATGTCCAAGAGCTAGGATTATAGACTTAGGCACAAAGGATCTCTCGCTCTCTGGGTATTCATCTATTCATGAGTTTGACCTTCAACACTTTGGGTAGTTTTACTAGTAGGAGAATCTAGATATTCCTGGAGGATGTAGTCCTATAGTGACATAGCTTGATGACGTCACTATTGATGTGGCACTGGCTAAGTGGCTTCCACGTGTCACCTTGATTCATGACTTTCGTATACCTAATGTGACAAATAAATCTTGACACTTGTTAGTAGCCTATTTGGCCACCTGTCATATTTGTCTTCTGGAACATGTCTCACTTCATGGCTTCGGGAGTGTTGGCACTTTTAAACCATCCTTTGATCATTTTCAAAGTGTCGAATAGATATACCACCGTAGATTGTCAATTGTCTTGATCCTATGGCCTTTTGTTATTCTGAAACTTCAGGGTTCAGGAGTTCTTGGTTTATCTAATCCTCTTATCGTCAAAGTAGTTCAACCTGAGAGTTGATCACCTTCTTCCTTAGGGCCCTCTGACTGTTTCAATAATTTCACTCTAGATCAACGGTTGATGGGATTTCCCATTCTTCCTCTGATTTGATGACCGACGAGAGTTCGTGACTTCAAGGCTTCGGCCTTCGGGTTCACTTACATAGTTTAGACTCATTTTAGGTTGAGTGGTCAGCGTTGGAGTTGACCACCTTATTTCCTTCAGTATGATCTAACGGTCAAGATTTAATCCTTCCCAAACTTTGAATTCAAATTGATCTAATGATCATGGATTGTCTCGAACTAAGAATGAATGACTCATGTAAATCAATCATTTATAAAAGGATCTATTCACTCACATAACTCTGTCTCCTATGTTATTTCAAATGCACCATATCTTTTGAGCTTTGATTAACGTCCTTCCTTCTGATCTTTGGGTTTATACTGGATTTGTCTGCACCCTGTTGACATCAATGACAATATTTTACCATTGTGTCTAACATATTGATCATCTTCAACTGGTTGTAAGATCTACCATATGTTTCTAAATAGCTATGTCAACTAAATGATTGACCAATCGACCACTGAATACTTGGCCTGATGAAATGACAAACAAGTTAGCTAAGATAAGGGAAAGTTGACTATATGCAGTTGGGTTCGAAAGATGCAAGTCAAGTCGAATGAGTGAAAGGGAATCCAACCACCTAGAAGCTAAGTTGAGTAATGAGGGGTTGGTCAGTTACATTGCTAATCGGGTAAACCACTAACTGTTTGACCAAAGGAGGCAGATTTACCCATTGAAAACCCTGGATTAAAGGAAGGAGGATCTATTCAAATATGCATCATTGTCAACTGAATACATATGGGGAAAATGAGAAAAAATATGTGGGGCAGAGTAACCTGACAGACCAAGTTGACCAAACAGTCCAAATGACTATCTAGAGGGAGAATTTACTCTTAGATAGTCAATACACTTATTGGGGAGAATTTAATACTCCATGACAACTTTAAAATGTTTGGGGGGGATTTTGGAGCCTCACAATAAAACAAAATGTACAGGTGTGATTTCTGTATCCCACAACAAGTGAAAAACATCTAGGAGTTTAAAAATTTGGTCACGTAAGTTTAAATTCTCCCAAATAGGTTTAAATTATCCCAACAAATAAAATAATTCTCTATGCAGATAGTGGAAAATACAAAAACCCCCAACAATAATAAATTATGTGTGTGGGTGCCACGAGATGAAATTTTCTTCAAAAAAATATGCATAGAGCACTACAACTCGTAACAAAAGTATCGAAAGAACAAAATTCATTAACTAACATATGTCAACATTTAAATGATGTTATTTTATTATGCCTGGGAGAAATTACAAAGGCGAGAGCTATACATAGACTTTATGTATTGTTATTCACTGACAATACTAAGTTGCAGAGGCCAAGGCTCTGAGACACCTTCTCTTAGATTGAACATAAACTTTAACTCCTTTATCCACTTAACTTCAAGAAGGATATCCTCCTGGAGATATAATTTATGTTACTTTCCTTCCATATTTCTCCTTCCATATCCCTTTGTTTCCCTCTTCACTGTGTCTCTCATTATTTTTATGAAATACTTTCGAAAGGCCAATTGTCACAATTGTTTGTTTCACCTTCACATTGTGCCAGAAAACCAAATAATATGAAATAAAACAAAACATATTTATTTTCAACATTTACAAACATTTTCCAAGATCCAATTCAAATCACACCTCCACATTTGAAGGATTTTGGTCCCTAAGAGATGGACCACTAAGGAGACAGAAGCCAAAGGCCTCCATTTTCTTCTACATATCCACCATTCTATTGCTGACGAAGGTAGCTTATTTCCTTCTTATCTACCCTTGTTCCACTACTAGAGGAGTTGTGTTATCTCTCTCTCCTAATGTTCTTTGACAAGGTATGCCCTGCCACCCTTGATGAAGAGGTACCTATTTTCTCTCCTATAGAAGGTAGTATCCTTTTCCCACAAATAGTGGATACTGAACATCACTCAATAGGAATCGAATGGTGCAAATTCACATTATACCTCATCAACATAGATGAAATTAATGGAAAACTTGAATTTACATGTTGGAGTTATTCTCTTAATAGTTTTCCCTTGCAACCATACTAGTGAACTTGGCTGCACTAGATTGTAGGTTTCTAGGCCAGGATCATCAACTAGTGTTTCAAAAACCAAGTTACATTGAAAACCACTATCGAACAAGGAATTTAACTTCTCGTTCTTCACTTGAAATTTTATTCAAAATAGTGCATGTTTATCTCCACTTTCCTTTGGTTGTTGCAATGTGGTGCAAACGGCAAATTTTTCCATATAAGAGGTGCTTTCTATTTCTTTTTATTTTGTCTCAGTATCTACCTTTTCATTCCACTTGGAATTTATCCACTTTGGACACAATTTCGGAGGATGTTTCCAACAATTTTCTTCCATGTTTCCATCTACATCACAATGTTTGAAATGCCTATTAGGATCCCTCTTTTTCTCGGCTATGGTTGCTATCTTCCTGTCTCTTTTCTCGTTGGTTTATTCTTGGCCAATGTGTTGTTGGTTGTTCCTAGAGTACAACTCAATGTAGAGAGCCTTCTTTCATGCCTCATCTATGATTTTCACACCATGACGTTGCAACTGTCTTTGAATATGGCTGAAAATTTCTTCAAGGTACTTCATCACCACCCCCAGTTCTTAGCGTTAAATACCCGACCTAATGGCCTTCCTCTTGAACTCATAAGTGTATGATTTCACTCCTTGTCCTTGTTCTTGTCGAAGGTACTACCACTTCATGAGTTTTTCCTCTTCATAGCATATGGGATAGAATTGTGACTAGAGTAATTCCTTTAAGTCCTTTGATTTCATCACCATGGGATTCTTTCCTATTCTCAGTGCATCCACATAACTCTCCCACCATAGTATAGGATGTCGAGTCATCTTCAAATAAGAAAAGGACATCCATTGTGTTTCTTGGATTTGATAAATACCAAAGTAAAATTCCAATTGTTTCAACCAACTATCCAAGACTTCATCATTAGTTTGTCCATTAAACATGGGTGTTTCAAGATTCACTTCAACTTTGAAAGTAACATTGAAATATGAAGAAAATTTATTTTCATTACCTCAATTTCCAAGTGTCTCACCTTTGGAACCTTTCGATCTACTTTAGTGTTCTTCATGCTTAGTGTTTGTTGGGTGTGCTTCCTTACGCTTCATTAGTAGTAGTTGTGTCACCAACTTTGTCAATGTATGAATGCTTTACTCCAGCTAGGCCAATCTGACCTCTATGTCTTTCTTGTCATGTTCTTCATGATGATTCCCTACCATTCGTGGTGCTCTACTTATGTGTAGGCCTGAAAACAATGCTTGTCCATTTTTTTAGTACTGGATGCAGGTATTTACCATGTAGGTTTTATCCAATCCTTTGGAGCCTGCTCTGATACTATTTGATCCGTAAATGATAGGCCTATGGTTTGTTTGTCTCACCAACAAAGATTATACCATGGAATAAAATTATTTTTTTTATCTTGATCTTATTTGACTGGTTGTAATCCCCATAATATGTTGATAAATAACCGCATCAACAGAAGATGGACCAGTCGACCACCCAATAGTCAGGCCAACAAAATGAAAAACAAGTTGAATGGGAGAAGGGAAAGTTGATTATTCGCAAGTTAGGTCAGAAGAGCCAAGTTGAGTCAAATGGGTGAAAGGGCATATGACCACCCAAAAGCTATCTTCACTGCAATTCTCATTATTTTTAATGGGATGATTTTAGAAGTGTAACATCCTGCTCTGGCACACTTACAAAACTTATTATTTGAGGACACTTGCTCGCAAGTGATCTGGATTTTTATGATGATAAAACTTTTTCCTTCATTATGATGCGTTAAGTTAGATGACAGGATGTTTTTACTATTTTGATGTAGACAGGTGCTGC
>SNQJ01S0003953.1:16977-40095 GCA_010110895.2 Picea sitchensis | reverse complement strand
TGAAACCCATGGTTTTTAAATGATAAGAAGAAATAAACTAATTAAAGTGTGGGAGTGTAAAAGTTAGGATTTTAGAAATACGATAAAAGGTTTAATGAGTGCTTTTATCTTTTTGGGTTTTAAAAATAAAAATAAAATTATATATATATATATAACAAAAATAAAACAAGAGAGAAATAAATAATAGAAATAGGAAACTTGTAATAAAGGAAACTTAATAATGGAAGGTAGGGGACCTAGGGCAAAAAGCTAAAAGGAATCAACATTTAGGGAATTACTAAAAATCAACAACTTCATTTAGGAAAGTTATTAAAAGCATGAGAGGGGATCTAGGAACCCTAGGAGTAATTTACGGAGAGATTTTTGGGGGTGTGAGGGAATTGAGTCTTTTAATTATTAAAAAGAAATTAATTTTGGAGAACCATAGGGATGAGTGACACTTGGACGGAAGAGAGTTTTTAGAGGTTTGTCATAAAAATTTAAATTAAAAATGTTTAGGAAAGTAGGTGGGTCTCAAATTTCTATAAAAGAAGGGGAAAAGAAGGAGGAGGGAGAACGGTTAGCGTAATGTTACGTTGTCGGATTTTGGCTTGACTGTTTTCCTGCGAGGAGTTGGGAATTTATCAGTTGTATTTGAGTGGTAGCTCAGCCTTGGAGGTGAGCTGAGAAGCTAGTCCAATCTCTGGATCTTGTGTGGCCCCTTTGCAGCTCAGCGGGCTAAGGGGGAAGTAGAGTACCCCTAGCGATTGGCTGGGAGGTACCGGTGAGCCTTCTACGGTCAGCAAGCAGAAGCAGCATGGAGCGAGGGAAGTGGCACAGAGCGCGAGACGTCGTCCGAGGCAAGAGAAAGGCAATGAGGGAAGTGGCACAGAGCGCGGGACGTCGTCCGAGGCAAGAGAAAGGCAACGATATGATCTTAATTGGTGAAGTTGAATGCATATTTATATTCGGCAATTTTAATGTTATGATGCTGTATATTCCCTTTCATTCATCGCTCTGACTGTATGACATCTTTCTGCTGTAATGCTAGACTGTGCAAATTTAAATGATGGTGCGGGAATGTGTAACTTTTAATATTGTTGTTATATCCTTTTTATTCAACGTCTGGGACTGTATAAAATGATTGCTGTTATAATTTAGGACTGTGTATTGTGTCACTGAAAAAAAAAAAAAAAAACTCTGTCGACAATTTTGTTTCTGCAATGTTATTGTGAGATTGTTCTGGCAATTTGTCTTATATAACTGTACTGGAAAAGCTAGTTCGGGCAATGGCGTTTCTATGAATGATGAAGGTTCAATTGTTTGTGGCAATCTCGTTTTGAAATGTGGACACCAGATTTCATTCTGGCCTTGGCTCGGCATTTTTATTTGGAAAATTAGGATCAGTGAGCCTCTGCGTGTTAGTGGAGGATGTCCACCCGTTTCCCAGCCATGAAATGTTGTTCTTGCTGTAGAAAACCCCCGACGCCTTACCCTCAGAGCTTGGCGTTCTGTTCGTGATTTATTCCTCCACTTTTGAGTGTTTTCCTGTGAAACTTCTGACCATGGCTATTCGTTGTAAAACTGATCTCTGGCTCTGGCAAATTCGTTTGAAGGTTGATTCTGCACCATGCCTCCCTGGCCATTTCGTTGTTTATTGACCCAAAAGTTCTAACCCATTCTGGCAAGTCGAAGGCCAATGTTGTTCACCGATCCATAGGGTTGTATTTTCGTTGGCATGTCATTTTTCCTTATTGCGTCTAGTATAAACGTTTGGCATCTCGTTTTGTTTCATTATTGCGTCCTGTATAATCATTGGGAATTGCGTTTTATTTCGTTGCTGGATTCGCTGAGGGTAATGATGTTCATTCCTGTAATTTCGTTGGCTTTCGTTTTCATCTTTGCTGCAATTTTGCTGGGTGTAGTGATAGCATGTCCCTGAGTTCGAATCTTATTTTCTGAGAAAGTTTTGTTCTCTTTTCCCAAACCTTGATAGCCATAATCTTGTTTTTAGAAAAAACCCTGACATTCGGATGTTCCTCTGATGATACGGATTGCATGGCAACGTAACTGGGTGTCCATGTACCGTGAGTTAAACGAAAAAGGGAGTGGGGTCCAGTGGCAGCTGTCTTAGTTAAATTATTATCATTATTGAACCAGATCTGCTCGTCTTTCCATAAATATGGACAATTATTATATTCCTTAAATGAAACGGTTAATACAGCTGTCGGGTTATATGTTTGTTAAAGGAATAGTTATGTTTCTTCATTCCCTGTTATGCTAATCTGAAAGGTGGTATTAAGGCCCAGGCATATGACCGTAACTAGTTGATGTAGTACGTGAGAGTATGGGTTGGAACTCTTGTTTTTTTTAATTCATGTAAGATTTAATAGTTCTGAATTATAGCTGCAGTGTTCGATATTTTCATGATGATAAAATACAGGGTAAATGTTACATGAGGATGAAATCGTGCAAATGTGAGGGAGGTTATTAAAATGTTAATTACGTTATATTATTGAAAGGGTAATGTAGGGGAATGGTATCGCTTTTATTTGATAGATATTAGTGTCACCAGTAATATAACAATTATGAGGTGAAATTTTATATTGTCATTTAATATGGTTGTTTTTCAACGTTGGCATTTGCATTATTATTATTTGGGTCCTTGCCAACTTTTGTTATTTTTTAAATATGGTCGATTTAAATGTTATTTGGTTACTATTCTATTTATTGGGATTCACTTTTATTATATGTCATTTTAATGCATGGTCTGGTATTGGTACAGAAGAATACGGCTACTACTGCAGAGTTTTCCTTCTCTCGTAAATGAAACCCGAACGTGTAGGGCCCTTGCATTTAAAAGAATTACCATTTAATAGGAAAAAGATGTGGCTATTTTACTGGTCTTAATCAGGGTAGTTTCCAGTTGTTAGCTTTAAACCCTGAAATGGAAAACTCCTTAATTAATCGAAATTTGAAACGTAAAGGCAATGATACGATAGGGTAATGGAATTGTCACCATAGTGTCTTTTATATAGCAAGAAAAGGTAACCTCTTTATTTCTAATTAAATAATTGAAATGTAAAGGTGACGGTAGGGCAAGGTTATGGTAAAATAAATGAAGGTTGGATTATTTGATGGTAAGTTGGGTAATTTCATTGATAACAAACAAAATAAGAATATGAAATTAGTGTTAGTGACATGATAGTAATGCTAGTTGAGTTACAATGCTAGTCTGTCTCCCATGAGTTCAGTTTTTGGGTAATCGTCGATGTTATAATTGTAACAACTCGTAATGAAGCCCTTGTTATTCTTAGTTACAATGCTAGTATGGTTCCTAGTTGAATTTAATCTATTTGTTAATCCGCGATGATTTTACTCACAATGTCTGGTAATGAAAGCTAAGTATTTGTTTATTTCCACTGCTATTTATTGTAAAAGTAATTACATGGATTATTAGTAGACAGGCTCCTAGTGGCTCCCTTGTTATTAATCAAAAGAAGGTAATGCCATAATTATTCTAAATGCAATGATCTTTGTTACAGAAGGCGATGATAGGGTCATGACTATGGCGATGTTATGGTAAATTAATTAATGCACATTTTAGGACTAGGGTGGGATCTCGTCGTTTAGTGGAAATCAATTGGAGTAATCGGATCTGTAATTAATGTCTGGGAGTCTCAATAATGTTGGTCAATGTCGAAGTCTGTCTAATTGCGTTTTCCATGGAGGTCTTGGTTGTCTGTTGGTTGTGGTACTTGGTCGTTTGGCATTTCTTGTGTCTTGTTCTAGGTCGGGTTACTAGTTTCTGCCTGAGCAGTCGGCCAGGAGCCTATCTAATCTTCTTTCGAGAAGACATAAAACTAAACACCATGCTTTCCTGTGCAGAAATAGTAACCCTAACACCATGGACTCTTCCCTCTATGTTCTTATTGTGCAACCCAATATGTCTTGATGTTTGTGTTGTGCGCTTTATGCCTATGGTCGTACATTGTTGCAGTTACTCGTTGTGTTCCTTCAGTCTTCTTGTGCTGAACATCGTGGTTGCGTCTTGTTGGTTGTCGAGTGTCGACGTAGAGTCAAGTGTGTTTGTTACTTCTACATGCGTGCACACACCTTACACACACAAAAAAAAAAAAATTGCACTTGTTCTCAGAATTGTTGTCATAACGGGGAGGTACTTACAAGAAGGCCATCATACAAATCTATTTATTTCACCTTACCATTGTGTTATAAAACCAAATAATATGAAAAAAAAAAAAATACATGTTTATATAAAACATTTACAAACATTTGCCAAGATCCAATTTGGATATGAATGGCACCGAAAGACATAAGAAAAAATTATGTACTCCTCAACATAATGGATTTGCAAAGTAGATGAATCTAACATTGATGGAGAGAGATAGGAGTATGTCTATTGGAGTCATCTTAGAGAAGAATTTATGGATATAACTGGTTGCTGCTACATGTTACTTGATTAACAAGGATCCCATATTATCTCTAGAGGATAAGTCCCCTATGGAGTTTTGCATGGGAAATAAGTCTTCACTTCTACATCTTCATTCTTTTGGTTGTAACGTATATGCTCATATGCTTAAGGAAAATCAATCAAAGTTAGATAATAAGGTAGTGAAATATATCTTCATTAGTTATGGCGTCGGTATGAAAGGGTACAAGCTTTGGTATAAAATGGATGAAAATGTTTTGTATAGAATTAAAGTTATTTTTGTAGTTGAAGTTATGTCTTATCTTAGTGTGTCACAGGAACAAGAGGATGCAATGAAGTTAGTGGTTCAAATATCACCCAATTTTGAGAAAGTTTAACCAAAAAATGAACATGAAGTTTATGATGGACCTGATGAGGAAGAGCGTTCATAGAGTTTGGAAGAGGAGGAAGAAAATCCACCTCAAAATTTAAGGAGGTGCACTTGGAAAATAAGGCAACTAGATAGGTATAATTATAGTTAAGATGATTTAAGATGCATATTTTATTTATCTAGCTACATTGATGAGCCTAGAACCATGAAAGAGGCCATGGATATGGAAGATACAGAGTCCTAAATATTATCCACGGATGAGGAAATATATGCGCTTAGAAAAAATGTTACATGGGACTTGGTCTCATTTACTGATGGACATAAACCTATTGGATGTAAATGGGTGTTCAAAAAGAACATGAATTTAGATGACAATGTTGAAGAGCACAAGGAAAGGTTCATTTAAAATGATATTCCCAAGATGAGGGGATAAAATTTTGTGAGAATTTCCCCCATTTGCTAATTTAACATCTATTATGTTCCTATAATATCTATAACAATATCCTTTGATTTAGAAATAGAATAGATGGACGTGAAAACAAAAATCCTATATGGTGACCTAAAGGAGGAGATCTATATGAAATAGCCACAAAACTATGTTGAAAAAGGTAAATATTCATTGATTTTCAAATTAAAAAAGTATGTATATGCTCTCATATAGTCTCCTAGAATGTTGCACAAAAAGTTTTATCCTTTTGTGTTGGAATTAGGATTTTTGAGATTCAAATCGAGCCACTATGTGTATTACAAACAAGATGGTGGTCATTTCCTTGTTATCTATTCATATGTAGATGATATGTTATTGTTTGGTAACAATAAGGATGTCATTTGTTATTTGAAGTCTCATTTTTTAGCACAATTTGATATGAAGGACTTGGGGGATGCAAAATATATATTAGCAATGGAAATAATTAGAGATAGACTGAATAAAAGGATTTGGTTGAGCCATAGTAAGTATGTAAAATCTGTGCTACAACATTTTTTCATGGTATATTGTAAACCATTGAGCATTCTAATTTTTATGTTAACTAAGATTTCAACTGAGAAATGCCCTACAACACTTACAAAGATGTAGGATATGGTTTTTGTTCCTAATTTGAGTGTTGTTGGTAAATTGATGTACGTTATGGTATGTACTAGATTAGACATTTCCCAAGAAGTGGGAGTCTTGAGTCGATTCATGGCTAATCCTGGATGTGAACACTGTGTTATAATGAAGAGGGTCTTAAGTATTTCTAGGGTACATTTGCATATTTTTTTTCTATCGTAATTATGTTTCAAGGGACCCACACTCAATGGATATACAATGTTATGTGGATTTGATTAGGAAATCGATGTAGATATAAGGACATTTATGAAGCGATACATGTTTCGGTTGTTTGGTGGAGTAGTCATTTCGATGAGAAAGCGACAAGCTATGGTATCTTTTTCCACTATAGAGATGAATTATATGGTAGCTACTCATGCCTATAAGTAGGCCATTTGTCGTATGAAACTCTGTTCAAAAGTAGGGCTAAGTCAAAAATCTATTATGATTCAATGTCATAGAAACACTTGCATTTGTCTATCTAAGAAATCTATCATTCACACAAAGACAAAGTATATATATATATATAGAGAGAGAGAGAGAGAGAGATAGATAGATATTTGTATGTATGTATGTATGTATGTATGTATGTTTATATGTATGTATGTATCCAATACAATTTCATTGATGATATGGTAGAGGATTGAATGGTGGTACTAGAAAAAGTTGACACCTTGTAGAATGTTTCATATGCATTGATGAAACTGATGAACATCTATAAATTCAATTGGTATTGTGAGGGTATGAGCCTTATGGGCCCTAAAAATTATCTTGTAGCTTCATGAATTCTTCAATTTACCCTTGCAAGGTATATGCCAAGTGGGGGAATGTTGGGACATGTGTGTCATACATCTTGCAGTGTTGTAGTGGAGAAGAGAATACTTGTAGTGCTTCAACAAAGTAGAGAATACTTGCAGTGATGCAGTTCAGTAGAGAATATTTGCAATACTATAGAAGGGTAGAGAATACTTGCAGTGATGTAGTAGAAACGAGAATACTTGAAAAGAAGTGGTAGATAGTAGTGGTACAAAATAACTTGCTAGTGATTTCTAGTATGGAGAAATGGTAAACCATAAATAGTTTATGATTTTACTATGACTATTTATTGAATTTGAGGGATGGAGGAGACCAAATAGTGTGAGTTTTTTGTTACCATTATGTTGTTGAATTTTCTCAAGAATTATGCTCTTGCCTAACATTATTGGTGAGAGCATAAAGAATCTATACTGTAACCATTTAGTTGTTGAATAATACATTAAGTGTACTTTAGATTGTGAGGTTTTTCTACATGAAATATTGTTGTCTATGGTTTATTTTTTAGGGTAAAATCATGAGTGTGGGTAATACTTTTGTGAGAATTGGGTCAGGAAAAAATTGTTGATGGCAAACCTTTTTGGTTGAACAAATGAAACCCACTTTGGAATAAAATAGTTTTTCTACTTAAATCTAATGAAAGCATTGACATTTGTACACTGGATACATTTCCCAAAAACACAATTTTAGGATGAAAGTTTTTTTATACAAAAAAAATTTCAGCCAAAATAATATTCTTGAAAAATTATTTCAAATGAAATACTACCGAAAATAGTATTTCAATCTAAATATGGATTATATATATCTGTTCAAACTTTAGACAACGCCTACCAAGCTAACCAAGAAGAATTTCTTAGCTCGACAGGCCTTGTATAGACCTTTTTACAACTTCTCTATGAACAGAAAATACTCATTTGTGGCCTCATAATTTTTCGCATGTTGATACTGCATCTCAAGGCATGAGAACACACATTCCAATTTTTCCATGTATATTACTTTCCTTAAAGTGCATCAAATGAATGACAAGAAAATGTGGTGAAGGGAAAGGACTTGTGAGAACACACATTCCAATCTCGCCATGTATATTATTTTTCTTAAAGTGCATCAAGGGCATCAGAAGCAAATGCAGTGAAGGGAAAGGATGTGAGGTCTTACAATATGGTAACTATGTTGTGGCTCAACTTCGAGCTTTTAAAGAAATATTGTTTTGAAGATTTTTCTGAGTTTTGAAGTGTTAAAACTCTAATCATAAGTTAGTTAGTTTACCTAACTGTTATACAGTTACATGATAGTTATGGTCTTCTTGTATTATATATGTACATCAATGTACATGATTATTTGAAGCATTGATGAATAAAGAGTATGCCTTTTCTGCCAGTGTTTATTTATCTCTGTTCATCATGGTTTCTTGATTTCTTGAGTTATTTCCATTATGTTTTTGTTGTTTTTTTCATGATGAATCTAACAGTGGTATTAAAGCTTTATGATACCTATGAGTCTGTAGAGAGTTCTAGGAGTTGAAGGAGTTCATCCCATAAAAACATGTTGGAGAAAGAAAGACATCAAGGGATTAGTTTGCATAATTCATGAGAAAGAAATGTCGAAGGTATTAGTTGTCTAATGCCAAAGCTTTAGTTTGGATTCTAAATTCTGTGTAGAAAGGAATTTCATGGAAGTGGAGCCATGAACAATATTAATCTAGTGGCTCATTCAACGTTGCATCGTGGAGTGTGTGAAAGGAAGAGTTTCTTTACTGATTTTGTGTTTCCCTTCACTATGCCAACACATGACCTTACCATAAGATTGCCTCTTATATCCAAGGAAAAGAACCATGTTGTGTGTGCACCATGGTTGATGAACTGATGGTTTTAGCTGTTGGAAGATTGATTGTTATCATTGATGTCAACCCTAGTCATGGGTTTTGGACTGCAAGATTGATAATGGTATTTGGACATGAAGGAAAATGCACATGCATATACAACACCCATGAATGGATAGTATACATCATGCTGTTTTCAATGGTATGTGGCACATCACATGGATCCTCATGGTTGAGGAGAAATGAATTTTTGAAGATGACAAAGTGAATTGAAAAAGGAAGTACATGTAGGCCCTGAAAATAATTAAAGAAAATAATTACAAAATAAGAAAGTGTCAGGGATGTAGGCCCAAAATAATTAAAGAAAATAATTACAAAAATAAGAAAGTGCCAGGTCAAACCTAATGTTAAAAAGAAAAGGGAAGTGAAATAAATACTATACATTCATTTGATACAAGTCGAATTTCGTGAGGGAAGAATAAGTAAAGAAGGTCGGATTTCAAGGGAGGATGAAGTCTTTGGTGATGTGTCCTACGTATGTTATTCTCGGGTCATCTTACCATTTTTGCTACACTGCTTTTTCTAGAATGATTCATATGGTGAAATTCATGGTATTATAGAAGACATATCAAGGTACCTTTGGTAAAAGGTTCAGCCTTGAATCACTATAATTATGGAGATACGCCTGTGGAATATAGGGTTTGTGACCAGTCCTAAACTAGTCAATAACAAAAGTGTTTTGGGTAAAATAGTTCATAAATTTTTCATACAGACTCCAAATGTAGTGGGACCACTTCCATTGGAAAAGAGTACACTGTAGTTTCTTGTGTATAAGTTTCAGAATCAGATGTTAAATTTTGAGCATCTGGCAAAGTTATACAAGTTGGGTCTTCCAATGCACTTCAAAATTGAATAAAGTTTCACCATTCTCTATAACCTCTCAATGATGATTCAAGGAGAGAAAATTGGATGAGTTTCAGAGAATACATTGAGCAATATTATCTAAAGGTGGATCAGAGTGCCTGAATTGAAGAATTGTGTAAATTGGAAGAAGTCTCAGAAGCATTATCAGTTCTATGTGATGATTATTGATGGTGATGATTTAATGTAAAGTTTTATTATCTCTCATATTCTCAAGTGGAAGGAAGGGGAAAGGGATAGAGAGTTCAGCCATCTCTTGATATTGAGGATTGTATCTTCCTCTTGGAGGTTTATCCTCCCTTTACATTTGGAAGTCGGGGATACCTATGGAAGTCATTACTTCCCTGGAACAAAAACTATTGATTATTTCTCATATATTGTGCATGGTGTATCAGGGTGTATTGGTGTAACTCTTATACTCATTGTTCATTTCTCATTGATATAATTGAATGGTTTAAGTATAAGTTGAAAAAAGGGTTTTAAATTTTTACCTGATATTGATTCACCCCCTCCTCAATAATACAACATTGGTATCGAAGGTTACCTCTGGCATACTAACCAATCGGAAGGAAGATCCATAAAATGGAAGGAAACATTCCAAATGGGATTCCGCAATTTGATGGAAGAAGCAATTTTGAATAATCGAAAAATAGAATGGAAACTTACTTGAAAGCTCTTAGTAGATGTTTGATCTCAGCTTGTTTCAGATATAATGCTCAAGAAACCAAAGACCTGAAACAGAAGGAAGCAGTACAACAACTAATCGGCAATAGATACCATCCCCGATGGATTGACAGATCTGAAATCCAAGGTGGGATCATGTGCATCAGCAAAATATCTTGGGAAAGCTACAAGAACTTTATGTAAGGGAAGAAGTGAAAGAAGAAGAAGAAGCAGCTAAGATTACAACATCTCGTGATTTCAAAGAAGAAAATAGAGGTCGGCTCTTTATTGAATTGTGAAGGAGTAGGTCACGCTTGAATTTGAATGTCCTCATCCAAGGATTGGAAATAAGTATACCGAAGAAGAAAAGTCCAATGAAGAAGAAGAAAAATCATAAAGAAAAATTATCTGACACAAGAAGATGAGAATCTTAAAAATTGAAGCATGTTGAGATTGAAAATAGAAAGTTCAAAGACACGAAAGAAAACTAAGAATTGAATTGGTTAGTTGTGAAAAGACAATTGTAATCTTAAAGAAACAATTAGAAGACTTTCATAAACTCGAAAGAGAAGAAACCATTTCCCTTGAAAAACTCTACTTGAAGAAGAAAAGAAGAATAGCGTAAGTAAAGAATGTCCAAATGATAAAGAAAGAAGAAGCATCAGAGAAACTTGAACAAGAAGTTGTCTCATTGAGGAAGAGCTAAGAAACTCAAGTGCCAAAAGACTTAACACATATTGGATGCATGGGTGAAACTTCAGTACAAAGAATATGCAAATACCAACAAGCAGGTTGAAGAAAAGAGCTACACGCCGCATGTACTGATGAGAAGTGGACCAGGATACCTTAAAGAAGGAATGATTACAAAAGCCATGAATATCCAAGAAGACTTCCTACCTTCAAAAATCAAAAGAAGCTTCAATAAGTATGAAGGAAACTACGTAAGAATAGATCATGAACCTATATTGACTACATCACAAAGAAGCCCACTTTTACCCAAGGTATCAAAATTTCTTTCTTGGTCATTGTTATACTTGCAAAAATTTTGGACATATGTTCATCATAATCAACGAAAGGAACAAATACACAAGAAACATGAATGGTAAAATTTAAGATATTGAAATAATCGTGGATTTGTCAACAAAAGTTATAATTCATTTTAATTCGCTGATGGACAAAAAATATTGTATGCTAGAAATGCAATTATCTTGGTCACAAAGCACGAACAGATCTATGAATGAAGATGTGCCTATGCCAACCACAAGATGGAGAAGGAAAGAGATTCCAAACAATGAAGATTGTCGAATAGCATTGACCACCTAAAAATGTAAAGAAGAAGGAGATGAATGGTACATAGAAAGTGGATGTTCTTCACACATGATTGGGGATCAAGACAAATTCATTAGCTTGAAGAGAAAAGGGTGGCAATGTTGCATCTGAGATGACTCCATCCGAAAAATACTGAGAAGGTGTAGTAGAGCTTTGAAGAACAAATAAAAGCAAAGAATGTTCTATTGGTTGTAAAACTGAATCATAATCTACTCAGTATTAGTAAAATGTATGATCAAGGATACACTCGTACATTTGATTCCCAAAACAAAATTAGAGAAAATAACTCAGAAGATTAGTTGCAACTGCAAAAATAAGAAGATCGAAAAACATACACATCCTAGAAATGAATAAGAGAGAGAAGACAGAGGCCACACAAAAGGATTTTAAGGAAGAAAACGTCCCAAAAGACCAAAAATAAGGATGAAGTATTGGGTGCCACATGTCTGTGGGGAGCATCCACAAAGAAGAAGGTTACCTTTTTCCATTAAACTTAGGGGTGATGCTTTCATACCCTTTGCTACTGATGTCAAAGGGGGAGAAAATTGGGATCATGATGATGGGAGCATGAGTGTTGCCATCAATGACAAAGGGATATTTTGAAGATTGATTGTTGTCATTGATGTCAACCCCTAGTCATGGGTTTTGGACCAAGATTGATAAAGGTATTCGGACATGAAGAAAAATGCACATGCATACAAACCCATGAAATGGATAGTATACATCATGTTGTTTCCGTGGCATGACACATCACAATGGATCCCCGGTTGAGGAGAAATCTCTTGAAGATGACAAAGTGAATTGAAAAGGAAGTACATGTAGGTCTCCTGAAAATAATTAAAGAAATTAATTACAAAAATAAAAAGCGTCTGGTCGGCCCTAATGTTAAAACGGCGACATAGATGGTATAAATAAATATCATTATACATTCATTTGATAAAAGTCGAATTTCATAGGGAAGAAGAAGTAAAATAATGCCGGATTTCAAGGAGGATGAAGTCTGCGATGTGTTCTAATGCATGTTATTTTTAGGTCATCTTACCATTTTTGCTATAACTTTTTTTTCTAGAACGATTCATGGTGAACATCTATTGTATTGAGAAGACATATCAAGGTAAATTCTCTAGTGTAAAATTTATCTTTTGATTCTCTATAATTATGGAGATACTCTCTGCGAAGAGTAGGGTTTGTGACTAGTCCCTAAACTAGTCAATAAACAGGTTTTCCGGGTAAACAGTCATAACTTTTTCTATAGAATCCAAATGCAGTGGGACCACTTCCATTGAAAAGATTACGGACTTTAGTTTCTTGTGTGTGTGATTTTTAGAATCAGATGTTAACATTGAGCGTAAGCAGGTTGTACAAGCCAATCTCTCCGGAATAGATCAAAATTGAATAAAGTCTACCATTCTTTCTATAACTCCTTGGGAGTGAGGACGGCGAGTGAAAAATTGGAGGAGTTTCAGATAATACTTTGAGTAATATTATATGTAGGATTAGAGTAATTCCAAGAATTGAAGAATTGTAGGAATTGAAGAAGTCTCTGCAGCATTATCGTGTCTCTATGTGATGATCATTTATGATTTAATGTAAAGTTTTATTATCTCATATATTCTTGGGTGGAAGGAAGGGCAAGGATTGAGAGTTCAAATATCTCTTTGATATTTGAGGATTGTATCCTCCTCGAGGTTTATCCCTTTACATTTGGAAGTTGTGAAGCTACCCTTTGAAGCCATTACTTCCCTTGAACAAAACTATTGATTATTTCTCATATATTGTGCATGGTGTATTGTGGTTCATTGGTGCAACTCTTTATACTATTGTTCATTGCTCATTGGATATAATTGAATGGTTTAAGTATAAGTTTAAAAAGGTTTTTAAATTGTACTTGATACTGATTCACCCCCCTCTCAGTATCAACATTATCAACTAGGAGGAGTCAAGAACAGGACAACAGTGCGTAAGAGGGCTCTTACAAGTGGATGTTTGATATGAAAAGTCCATTTTTTATTTTAAATCTCTTAATCTGTTTGGATATTGGAAGAAAGACATGGATTTGGGTTCACTATTGGTGTCCAGGCTCGCCAAAAGATCTCAATCTGTCATGTTAAATGTTATTCAATTTGATTGAGAATGGTGGACATAAATTATCTGCGTCCAAAGGAAAGCAATGTTTTCATCTAAAGAGAGAAATGACCCATGAAGGAAGAGAATTGTTTGTTGGTTCTGGTTTGTTGCACCAGAGCAAGAAGAGGTTGTGAATTGTAGAGGCCACAATGAGTAGAATTCCTAAATTAGATACTCTTTTTTGCTGGAGATTGAATGCTAGTGGAGGTGGAGGTGGAGGTCGAGGTTGTATGGTAAAGGTACCATTTTAATTATTTTCATATTATTTGTATTAAACAGTTAAAATATCTATTTTATAAGCTCATCAGAGTCATGGGGATATAGAAGTCATATTTTCGCTGGAGAATTTTGAGTAAATTTGAAATTTGGTTCTTGAAAACATTCCAAGACTTTAATTCTTCTATTGGAAATGGAATGATAATAGTCTTTCTCCCATTGATCTAACACCCTTCAGATAGACTGAAAATCATTGATTCCTATACATCCTCTCAACCATTTGGCACCGTGAAACACGAATTTGCAGTATCCGCATTTTGGGCTATTTTAGTCGAAGTTGGGTGTCACACGCTTTCTTGGCAGATACCTTTAATGCCTTTAGGGTTTCCAATAAAAAATTGTACTATGTATTTTGGGTTTGATCACAAGTCATCCATTCCCGATCTCTCTTGGAAAATTTTCCATTAACCTTGAAACCCTACAAGGTGAAAACCAAGTGGAAAAGACTAGTGGGATTAACATGCCAAAGCAATTAATATTAAATTTAGAATTAATCAAGGGAAGAAAAAACTAATGGGTAATTGAAACTTGAAGACCTTGTTAAAAAAGGTTCCGACCCTTATGTTTCTTTTTATAAAAAAAAGAAGAAGAAGGTGATATAATCTTTTTTAAGGAATTATATGGGAGTTATAAGATTGAAAATTTATATGGAGGAGTTTTCTCCATTATAATTAAATGTACATTAAGTTATAAGCATTTCTTTTCATAGAGGAGTTATAAGACCTATTGTTAAGAGCATTTGTTAGTATGATTTTTGTAATGAAGTTATAAGGTGTTTGTAAAGGTGTTATAAGGGGTCTACAAATTGTATTTGCAAAATTGTATTTGGTGTTATTAAGTTGTAGACCTACCTGAAATTGAATAATGGGGTGTCTCTTAGGATCTTTGTGTGCATCTCTAAGTCATTGGTCATCTCTCATAATGGCAAGAATTGAATAACTATTTACAATATTGCACACATTAATTAACTCAACTACAGAATCTACAATTGCACTAAACAAGTGCACCCTCAGTACAGTGATTACTTGTTTACAAGTAACACACAAGAAGATTGATATGTTCAAACTTAAAAAAAAATGTTATCTAATGAGTTAAATCTTCTTCGGCACCAACAATGTGATTTTAACAAACACAATGACATCAAGGATGAGAATGAAGACACTCAGCTGACTAGTGATGACACTCATAAACATGAAGATGAATTAGATGAAGTCCCCATGTTAGAAAAAGTTGCAGATAAATGTGACAAAGAAATTAGAATTTTTTGACCATGGGAAGAATAAAATTTAAACAAAATTGATATGGACTAAGATATGAAAATGATGCTAACAACCTTTTTCATATTCCTAATTATTGTGAATGTGTTTTCTTTGTGAGTGGAGGATTTTTGAATGATGATAAGACGACACAACTTGACGATATTGGTAAGGAATAGGTACAGGATATTGTTGATGATGATGTTGTTACAGATATTCCAGATCATGATAATCAGTCAAAAAAAGAACCTGTACAGTGAAAACACTGTCACCGGTTTGGCCATGATAAGTCAAATTGTTTTGATCTTCATCCGTGCAAATTTTGTGGGAAGACAAATCACCCCTTAATAAGGTGTCAAAAGCGCAAGCGGAAACAAATTCATTTTGAATGGTTAGGGAGTTGGCGTTGGTATTTGGAAGACAATTTATTGGAACAGTCTTATCGCCAAATTTATACACAAGTACAGTCGTACTTGATTGGATATATTTCTATAGTTGATGGACATGAATGTTTTTGAATATTTGATGATTTAGGGTATGATCGGGGCCGAGTTGATGTAGTCTTCTAAGTTGAATATCGAGTCTTCAGACTCCGTCGGAAGACAGTTTGATGTGTTGGATCTCTTCTTGGCCATACCTGTGAATGACGGTCAAGGGAATTGGAACCACTTGTCCCTGATAGGGGGGAAATCTAGTTGAGTTAGGTTCCAAGTTTGATTTAGAGACTGTGAAAAGATGATCAAATATGCAACCTAGTTCCTGGTATGCAGTATTGTTCCTAAACATATTGTTCTTGATAGTTTGTGGACAACTTAAAACCACCAATTGAGCAAAAGACATGAAGTTCTACTTGTTACATTTTCATATTTTTGAGCCTTGAGCTCTTGTTAGTTTATGGTCAACTTAAAACCATACCATTTAGTAGAAGACATCATCTTCTGCTAGACATTTGGTTTGTGGTCATCCCAAAACCACCAAATGGGTTTGTGGTCACCCTTAAACCACCAAATTTGTAGAAGACATCAGCTTCTGCTATTTTTTTCAGAGTTCAAAGAGCACCTTCAACCAACTCTTTGAATATTCACTTGACACATTGTTGATTGTCAAGTAGTAGCAGTTTTTCAGGCACAAACGAACTTATGATTAAGGGGGGATGTTAAAACTCTAATCATAAGTTAGTTACTTTACCTAATTGTTATACAGTTACATGACAATTATGGTCTTCTTGTATTATATATGTACGTTTATGTACATGATTATTTGAAGCATTTATGAATATAGAGTATGCCTTTTCTGCCAGTGTTTATTTATCTCTGTTCACCATGGTTTCTTGATTGCTTGAGTTATTTCCATTATGTTTCTATTGTTTTCTTCATTATAAATCTAACATGAAGAAATAGACTATAAATTCTTGAAGTTAAAAGTTTTGATCACCACCTTAGAGTAAAACCAATGTTCAAACGAGCTATTAATCAAAAGGTATTCTCCATGCCTAGTGCTTTCGAAGTGTGTATTAAAGTATTATAACATTCTCCATGTTGAGTGAATTCTTATGTAGCTTAGAATTGAAGAACAATTATACCATTAAATCATCGTGGAAATCGTAGTTGATTCTTATAGCACTCGTGAGGTTTGGAAACCGAACTGGACCTGACTCACAATATTTAAATATTTAATATTTAAATTTACTGATATATTTTTATTTCAATAATTTTAAAACCCTTTTTATTTAATATTTAAATCCTCATGTTTATGCGTATTCTTCTATTCTTCATTCCCAAATCTGGTTTTATTAATAAAAAAAAATTAATATTTAAGTTCACTCGAAGAAGATAATAAAAGAATGAAGTAATATCGTTGAGTATTTAAATTGTCCACTCAAAAGAGAGTGTGATAAGGAAGTAATATTGAACGAGAATATGTGAAGAGATGTAAGGACATTGAATTCATCAATAAAGAGTGTGGATTGCAACAAGTAAGTTGGTCATACAAATTCCATTTCATTTTATAACATCTGGGTTTATCTTTGTTTAAGAGAATAATATATTTGATTGTATATATATATCTTTGCAGATAAAAAAACCAACAATTTTTTATTTTTTTTTGGTAAATGAGTGTAGGAATCTATATTGCTTGTAAGCATAATGATAGAAAAATTGGGGATCCTGGTCTGTCTAGACGGAAACCAGACCAGGGGTTCCCAGTTGCTAGAGTTGATAGTTGCATTGAATGGTTCTAGTCTGTCACAAGGCGAAACCAGACCAGACCTTCCATACCCAGTTTGAAAAACAAAGACATAAAGAAAAAGACTAAAACTTTCTCCCTAAACGAGAGTTTGTAACAGGTAAGAACTATTATTCCACTACCTAGAAATCACTAGCATTAGAATAAAAAAATTCAAAAAGCTGAAACTAAGAGGCGTTACAACACCTAGGGGTGCTCTTTATTGCCATCTGCCTGGCTCTTGTTATCTTCCTTCCGGGAGACCGTGTTGGTCCTCCTAATTTGGGCCGGTGTGCCTTGTCCATCCATAGGCATGATGTCCATATGATGACAATAGTGTAGGTAAAGGTGGAGCTGAGTCGCCAACCACTCCAGCTTGTATTTTTGGTTCTTCTCTACCTCTATTAAGAATTTAATGATTGTTTCCATACTACTGAGGCGATGCAGGATCTCGTCCAACATTGTCTTGTTTTCCCGATTATCCTCCTGTTTGGCTTCCTTCTTTTTTGGATTCACTTTCCTGATCATCATCTTGGTTAGCCAGGCCATCTCTACCATTTTGTGGTAGAGGGTTTCCCTGGGTCGTGTAGCCCCCATATTAGTCACCTAGTCTGCTTCCAACACCATGTCACCCCATTCTTTACCTTTGCGCTTGTCCTTTAATTCCTCTTCCCACCAGGTAATTGTTGTGTTCCCCTTCAGTGTAGCCAGAGTATGGAAGGTGCCCTCTGCAACTTTCACTTCTTTCTCCATTCTTGTTAACTATTGTGAACTTTCTAAGAAGTGCTTCCCAAGGGGGCTTCTCTTCCTATGTGTATGCTTTAGTCGTGCCATCCCTCTTTTCCTACCGCAGATCCTGCTCAGGCTACTCAGCCTATAACTCACTTCACAAGTTTCCTTACTCTTTCTTCCCTTCAAACTATAATAACCCTTATTGTTGCACTCCTTCTGTTTGCTTCTACTCCTGTTGTCCCTCTTCTTATGGTATTTCCCCCGCTCCAAGCCTATACTTCCAACCATGATTTTCTTGAGGTGGTAAGCGCTTTCATCATTATTTGTTGGGAAGTCTCGTTTGATCATAATAGTACCACCATTATCCATGTACTTTACACTACACTTACTCACTTGTGATCCAACTATGCCTATTCCTGTACCTGTACTAGGGCTTGGTGGATCATTCTTGGTTATCACTATCTCCTTATGCCTTAAATCATTTGTTACATTCAACTTGCTACCTGGCCATTCACCCGTGCTTTCCCTACAACTCTTAATAATGTATCGGCCTTGCTTCCATTCGCCCACCTACTACCTATTGTGATCTTGCATGATAATTGGTGGCCAAGTGTTAGGAAAAAATATTTTGCCTGGGTCCCATGTTCATTCCGAGAGGCCTTGTATTTTCCTCCTCGATGTGACTTTCCATTCTTAATATTCCATCATGATCTTTTTTCTCCAGGTGGGTGCAGTTTGTCCTAAGTTTTTTTCTCAGTATTCTGATCCAAACTTCATCTAGTTTTGGGCCTTCCTTGTTGACCCCCTCATTGGAAATTTTGTCCACTAGAGTGCTCATTGACCTATGCACCCACCTTAAATCCAGTGTGTTCAATGTTCTCAAATTATCCTGGATTTTATGTAAGTGTTCTAGGCACTAGTGTCACTGAACTTTTCCCACTCTAGTGTCGTTTTGGAGTTTTTTCTCCGTGTTGATTACTAGAGTGGAGTCACCTTCGACGATGGTGTTTTTAATCCTTTCTGAGTGTAGGATTTCAAGGCCAATCTCTAGGGCTATGAATTCTGTTGCATTTTTTGTTGAGTTTCCTATGCTCCCAGGGTATAGTCGGATGATATTTCCACCACTTTATCCGATCACTCCACCTGCCCCTACCACTCACTAATTTCCTTTTGTCGCCCTGTCAAAATTTAGTTTGAGGAACCCTGAAGGAGGAGGATTCCAGTTGTGGACTCTTATATGGATTTGTGTTTCACTTCCCACCGGTATGTTGTTTCTCCAATCTTTCAAATGGAAAAATTCCAGGATGTGGAATTCTTGGTCTGTAAGTTGAAATTTCTCCTTATTGTAGTTGTGGTTCTGCATCGTTTCTCTTATTTGAGAGACTAATGAGTTGTCATTCTTGAAGATGTGCTTGTTCCTTTCTCTCCATATCACCCAAATGATCATCCCCAACATTAGATTCCAACAAAGGTTCACCATTTCATTTTCGCTATATCTTTCATTCAAGTCTTTGATGGTTGTGTTGATGTTCCCCTTGACTCTATTGGATTGGTGGTAGATACATGCCACCCAATCCCAAATTTTGGTTTTGTATCTGCATTCATCAAGGAGGTGATCATTTGTTTCCTCCTTGACCCGACAGAGGTGGTAGAAAGAGGGACCTATGAAACGCCTTTTCATGAGGTTCTCCCAGGTTAGAATTTGGTTGTGTAGTACTAGCCATTCAAACATTTTGATTTTTGGCCATTTGGGACTCTTCCAAATATTTTCCTACTGTGGCTCCGTATTTTCTTGATCCTGGACCGCGATGTAATACTGTTCTTCTTTTAAGTTGAATTCACCCCCATTTTTTTTGGCCCACCTCAGTTGGTCATATTCTTCCGAGACCCTGATTTTCCTTTTCCCAAATTCCTCCTCAACCTATTTTTTTATTATTTTGATATGGGCTCTATTTTGTGGATTAATTTTGTCCCAGATCCTCCATCTGGCACTTCCATCCCTTTTCTTCCAGTATTGATGGAGTTTGGTTTTTCCTTGCCCAATCATTTCCTGTTGGAGCTCCTCCTTGTCCTGAGTTTCCATTCAGGGTCCCTGTTTCCACGCGTCCTCCCAAAAAAAAAAATTCCTACCATTTCTGACTTCCTAAAAGCTATGATTTTGGATCCATTTCTTATTTGGCCAGGCAAGATTCTAGATGGTTGAACCCTCCCTTGTGCCCATGAACCAAATTATTTCATGTTCGTTGATGTTCGGGGCATACTTGGCTTTCCAAAGATTCGCCCATGACATGGATTTTTCTTTCACTCATCTCCACCAGAGCTTTTCCCTATAGGCCTCGTTGGTTACTTGTGGGTCTTGTAACCCCAGTCCTCATTTTCTCTTTGGTTTGCATACCTTGTCCCAAGCCACCATGGCCCATTTATTTTTGTTTTTTGTGCCTCTCCATAGGAAATCTCATTGGATGGATCTTATCTTTTGTAGTATTCCTTTGGGGGCTAGAAACACTGACATCATAAACATCCAAATTTCTTGTAGAATTGTTTTGCTGAGGATAATCCTTTCGGCTAGGTTTAAGGCTCTGTATGTCCAATTTTTTACCCTCTCCTGCAATTTAATGATAACTCCTTCCCACATAGCATTTTTTCAATATCTATCCGTTAGAGGGGTTCCCAAGTATTTCGTTGGGAGCGTTTTACGTTAAAACCTTAGAATATTGGCCAAGTTTCTTTGAATTGTTGGATTAGTGTTGAAAAGATATATCATGGACTTGGAGTGATTGATTTCTTCCCTCAAGGTGTCCCCGAAATCTTCTAAGATTTTTTTATAAGCCTTTGCTTCCTTTACCATGGGTGTGCCATGGAGCAGGGTGTCATCAACGATTTCTTGGTGTGTTGAGGTTGGACAATTTTCAAACAGTTTAAGGCATTTTATTTCACCAGCAACAGTTGTGCTTTTTATACTTCTACTAAGCCCTTCCATCATTAGAATGAATAGGAAGGGGGATAGCAGATCCCCTTGTCTAATTCCTCTATATGGATAGAAAGGTTTGGATGGGGCTCCATTTATTAACAACACAAAACTTTTCGTTGAGACTAGAGTGATGATCCAATTTATCCAATGTTGGTTGAAACCAAAAGCTTCGAGTGTCTTGGCCATGTAGTGCCATCTTATTTTGTCATAAATCTTTTCCAGGTTAAGTTAGATTATCATCCCCAATATCCTTTGGATTTTCATCGTGTGGATTATCTCATGGGATTGGATGATATTTTCCATGATTTGTCTCCCTTCCACATAGCCCGCATGTGATTCGTAGGATCTTTTAATGACTTATGGTTGAGTTTTAATTTTGCATGCGTTATTTAACCAATTGAGAAACTTAGTGAAAGAATGAGGAAAGAAGAGGAATTATGACATCCATATACACATATGCATATCTGAAATGAAATAATAAACAACAAACCATAACACGCAGATTGATAACGGAGTTTGGCACAACTTTGCCTACGTCTCCGAACCTTTTTCTCTGTGGGGGAGGCTTCTTTATTTCTGATCAATAGCTCAAAAGTAAATAATTTCAATGCTAAATGGCTACAAGACTGTTCTGGTCATGTTCTTCCATATCTCTAGAACCATGCAAAGAAAATGACACACAAAATGGACGTCCAGAGCTCCTAGAAATGATCCGACAACGTCTCCTCCTCCAAAGATTTTCTGCATCAAAATGGATTTTTCTTGGTTTTCCTTCTATATAAATCTACTCTGACTACTCCAATGGATTCAGAGCATCAAAAAACCCCTGTATGGGTTCTTTCGGCACCTCAATCGGTCGAAAAACGAAGAAGTTATGCCTCCTGGAAATTTTCCCCTTCAAGCTTGCTGTCATTGGTTCTACAAAACACACGCTTTTTCATAAAAACTGGATCACACGCAATATGTAGCGTAAAAACCTAGCACCGGGCGCAACCACGCCATCAGTGCAAACTGTAGGATGGTTAAGGGCGCGCCAGCCCCTAACCGCCTAGGCACCTGGGCACATGGATTCATAATATGACCGCGCATTTACAAAAATGGGGCTCCGTCCATAGGAAAATGATACCACGCCACATGGCGGGTCGTTTGAACCATTCAAACCATAATTTTAAAACACACCAACCATTAAAAGTAGTCATATGGTAATGCAAATGTGACCGGGGGTTGGGGCTAAGCCCCAGCTCGGACCCCCGCGCCAACCACCATATAAAATAAACTTAAATAAATTATTTTACACATAGTTTACAAGGAATACGTTATGGCGTGATGGTTGTTTGGACTTTGTTAAAGTGTATCCACTGTGGGAGGTTCGGGGGTCAAACCCCATGGACTCTAATAAACTTTTACAAACCAAAAACCAAATAAAGGGGTTCCACGTGGCAGCCCATGACTGGGCCACATGGCACCAGAACATTTGCCAAGAAATTGCCACGTGTCGTCAACTGATTCGACCAACTACCAGCCAATCAAACTGCCACCTCAAATTCCACATCATCGTACAGTCATGCCACATCACCTCTTCCACGTCAGCTGCTGACGTCATCATTGACTTTTTGACCAGTTGACCTTTGACTTTTTACCTGTTTGGGCTTCCGATCAGAATGTGATAACTTTCGCATACGGAGCCCGTTTGACAAAGTAAATATATCACCGGAATCAGGAAGATGAGACGGTTGCAATGACACTAGTTTTGTTGCATTCTGAGAACTTTCATTTTTGAGCATTTTTCAAGCCATGCCAGGCTTCTGGATCCGATTTCAGATCACACCTCCCCACAATAAGACCTTTTGGTCCCCAAAAGGTTACTGACCAGTCAACAAGCTTGGGATAGGCCACCCAGCTTGCTCTCTATCTCTGAACTCTGTCCTGTGCACCTGTCTCATCAAGATCAAATGTAACACGATCATGACAACTGACAGTATATTGTTAGCCATTTGAACCCTGTTACATCTTACTGAAGCCACTATCATCCATGTAGAAAACATTGCTAATGACAACATCAAAAAGATGACTGCAAATGAATTGATATACTTGAAGTATCT
>SNQJ01S0003952.1:237169-257309 GCA_010110895.2 Picea sitchensis | reverse complement strand
GATTCAAGCTGGGTGGTCAGTTCTTGTTTGACTTCCTCCATTGAGGACTGCATGGTTGTATTTATGGTTGTATTGATGGTTGTATCGATGGAGGCAACATTGGAACTGAGTTGTTTTACTTCTTTTTGGGTCTCGAGGAGACTAGATTGCAAGGTGTTGAAGCGAGCTTCCAGGTCTTGGCTACGGGTATGGGCCATGAGGATGGGTAAACTGAAAAGGGGTGGGCGGGGTCAAAACTTTTGCCAAAAAATGATATGGATGAATGTGATAAGGGCGAAGAGATGAATCCAATGGACTAGGTCTCAAATAATGGTGAAAAAAATTCCAGACTTTTTTTTTTTTGTTACACCTGAGGAGTTATACTCCGGTCTGAAGAATATTGCAGAGATGAAATCCCCAAATGCTTAACCAGTAAGAAAAGTGTAGTGATTTGACAACCCGAACACAGTTGCGCGGCAACAGATCTTGTCTGTTTTAATTTGTTTATGTTTCTGTCCCCCAAGGGTTAGGTATTCAAGGGTTCTACAGACAAGGGTTTGCCCTGTGCTATAGCTCTCTGATATATGTGCGGGGTGCAAAAATAGTACTTGGCCCAATATCTCAGGGCACTAACTAAGGAGGATAGACCGTACCCTTAGTCGTACTACCCGACTACCTAGGTACTAGAGAGTATCTTCCTGAGTGTTGTTCTCGGTGGCACTATAGTAATCAAGCGGTTGATCGGTTTATCTAAAGAGGGCTTCAGGAAATCTAGGTCGATCCGTACATAGGTGTTGTCTGATGCGCTACCACTCGAAGGGGTAACAACAGGGGTTACAAGGGTGGCCAACAGATGTGCACTTAAGAACCACTTGTATTTCCTGCGTGTATGAATCCCTCAATCGTGGGTTTATGCGCGTAATGACAGATCTCCATGGCTTAAAGACGACGGAATACGTCTCTACCCTAAAAAAAAATTCCCACAATTTATGCCAAGGAAAGTGCTCTGATACCACTTATAATATACCAGATATAAAAAGTATGCAGAACAGAAATAAAATGCTAGAAATGGCAGAATAACAGTAATACAACCAACATAATCTCCATAATAACACAGAAATGATATAAGGACAACAACAGAAATAGCACTTTGATTCAGAAAGCAATGTTCACGGGCCTCTTCGAGGGGGCAACCTCCAGTCAAGCAATGCTCTGTTACAATAATCTCCAAGCTAGGGTTTTCATACCCTCGACCCTTATTTATACTAAATATGTCTATCAAGAGAAGCATCTAGAGGAAAATCCTTCTAGAAGCGGAAGCTTCTATTATGTCTTCTTGCATCCGCCTTATTCTATTTTATTGAAAGACCTTATTAATATTGACCTTTGTTACATCTGAATATATTGCTCTACCTATGTGCGGGTTAGGACCCTAACACTTTGAATAGAATTATCTTAAAACTAGCATACCTCTAAGTGGGCGAATGGGAATGCCAAAGTAATTCGAGGAAGGTTTTATATTATGTTGTTAACTGGGATTATACAGATATTACAATTAAAATGATTGTATTTTAACTTCTAGGGAGGTTTTTTCTTAATGTTATTAACTGTGATTATAAAGATATTGCAATTAAAATGATTGCATTTGAAGTTGGTTCACTATTTTGATGATGTTGGGCTCATTCAACTTGTATAAAGGAAACATGGAACGGTTCACCACTATGTACATTGAGAAAAAAAAACAACCATTAACATTGCAACCTTTTAACTCAACCCTTTATGCTCAGCTAAACAATGTGCCCACTACTTCATAAATTTGATTTTCAAATTTCAAATTTGTAACTGCTTATAAATTTGATTTTCAAATTTCAAATTTGTAACTGCTTATAAATTTGATTTTCAAATTTCTCATCATTGCATTATCATATCATTAAAATGTTCCCATCATCTTAATTTTAATTAATCACTACTTCATGACAAAAAGTTATTATAAATATAATTTTTTAACATCATATTAAAATAAAAAAAGTTCCTATAAATTTTACTTTTAATCATCATTATACTCTCAATTATTAAAAATATATTATCATAGATTTAACTTTGTCAATAATTTTTTATATTATTCAAAATATCAATCTAAATTCAATTTTTAGATCGTATCACATTGTCATATTATTAAAGAAATTATTTAAAAATATTAATGTAAATTAAACTTTTAAATCACATTATCATAAATTATATTAAATAAAAAATAATTTGTTATAATTACTATAAATTTGTTTTTTACAAATAAAAAATTTAAAATATTAAATTAAGCTTTTAAATCACATAAAATTCAATTTTTATAACTATTATAAATTCAATTTTTATAACTATTATAAATTCAATTTTTACAAAATAAATGATTTTTTATTTGATACAAATATAAAATATATATTAAATTAAAATAAATTATTATGATTATCATGAATTCAAATTCTAAATTATATCATATTAAATTAAAAATAAATTAATATGATTATCATAAATTTAACTTTTAAACTATCTCAATGTTATTAAAAAAATTATCAATATAAATTAAATCTTTAATTCACATTATTTAAAAATATTAATATAAATTAAGCTTTTAAATCATATTATCATAAGTTATATTAAATAAAAAATAATTTCGTATAATTACTATAAATTTAATTTTTACAAATAAAAAATTTTAAATATTAAATTAAGATTTTAAATCACATAAAAATAAATTTTTATAACTATTATAAATTTGAATTTTACAAAATAAATGATTTTTTATTTGATACAAATATAAAATATATATTAAATTAAAATGAATTATTATAATTATCATGAATTCAAATTCTAAATTATATCATATTAAATTAAAATTAAATTATTATGATTATCATAAATTTAACTTTTAACAACAAATATCACACTGCGTCACTTCATGTGCTCGTATTAACACTCAATTCCCCTGACACGTCTGCACAGAAGCACTCTACCTATCTGATGTGTCCACGATTTCGGGAATCCCACTTTCTTGCCGAGAAACATTTTCAAACTCCCGGCCCTGCCGGAAGCGGACCAGGAGACATCTTTTCACCGACTTGCTGACGACGCAACGTGCAAGGAGACACGTGCCAAAAACATTTCAATGGATGATTGCCACGTGGATTCCAAAACCCAAGACGAATTTTTAATTAATAACAATAATAATGGTTTCTCAAAACCTATCACCCTGTTGACATGTTTTGGACAATACTTGTCCCTAAGATGCCTTCGGCATAATCATGATCATAGAGTTCCTACTTCCATATGCTAGCAATCATAATTTTGGATTCACTCAAAGCAAGATAAAGAAAAGAAGAACTTTTAAACATTGTAATAACTAGTATTTAAGTGTTCCTTCAACCCATTTGCAAAGATATTCAAAAGTTTTTCCAAATAATTTGTATTGTACATATCACTTGGAAGAAGACTATTTTCCCATAGAATAAATGTTCCATGACACTATCAATATTTAATGAAATGTAACAAATTTCATGCTTTTGGATATGGGATAGGATCGAATAAATCAATTAGTGCCCAAAAACAGCATTAATTCGAGTAAATATGACAAATGCACTCCCCATTATAAATCCTCGATGGATATTATCTATGTATGTTGCAATTTTAGTACACTGTAATCTAAATAGGGCATGCACTTCTTCTCATTAGTGTGTTTGTAAGTTGTAAGGAGAGAATGAAACATAGATTGTGATGTGGTGTTGTAGTAAAAGATAGACAAATGTGGGAAGTTTAGGGCAAGATTGTAGATAGTGAATGTCTAAATTTTATATTCATTATTTTGGTGTGTTTTTGTCTATTTTATATGTGAGCATTAATATTAGATTTCAAGAAAGATGCATGATATATAAAGAAGTGATTCTAGTGAAATCTTAAATTGGTGTAGATCATCCAGGATTTGTTGAGTGTGTATATTAAATTTAGTCGCTTTGTATATTCACATTATTTTTGTAAAGGGTATATAATTGTAAGACCAAGAGAGATATGTGTAACTATTAAGTTTGTTAATGTGTTAGCAAGGAGTCAATGTGTTGGTTACACCGGTTTAGAAGTGGGGCACACTTCTTAGTGGCCCAATTCCTCCTTGTTTAGATATGGAAGCGTCATTGCTTCCTCCATCAAATGAGGGAAATTGCGCTGCAAATTATGTTGGTGTTTGAATTGGTACTTGTCTAGCAAGAGACATGCACGATCTCCTAACTGAAAGAACAATGGTGTGTGCTTCTTATCATGCCTTTGTTTTGCACGGTCTTGGGTTGCTCGTAAGGAATCTGCTTCCTGAGTATAGCATTGAGTCAACATACGGATAAAACAATGAGTTAAATGATGTTCCTTCTGGTGATGTGCCAAACCATAAGGAGCAAGGTTATCTCAATGGAATTCCATCAAATGACCTCCATGTTTAAGTACCTCCCCACTAGTGAACTAAAATGTGTCCTTCTTAATCTCAAAGGGTTGATTCCTATCTGGAAAACGGAGAACCTGTTCAGAGTATAATGCAAGAAGAAGTTGAGTGAAGTGGTGCCCAACCTTTCGCAAAAAAATATTGAGATCATGGGAATTAGAGTGCACTAGCCATTGTGCCCAAAACTGTACCCAAGATGGATCTAATCGACCCCCTGTTATGTCCAGTATGAGTCCCAAATGCAGAACTGGTGTGTGTCCCACATAGGATTTTTGTACCTGAAGTGTATGTGGCCGCAGTAGCTCAAGGATGTTGTTGATGTGTTGAAGATGTTTGCCCAAGAATTACTTAAGAACAAGATATCATCAAGATAAATGATCACGCATTTGCCCAAATGAATTGCCACATTCATGCGAACTTGATGGTAGCCAATTGTCAAATCCATCCGTGTCAAGGAATAATCCCCTTGTAAGTGGTCCAACAATTCCTCAATCCAAGGTAGGAGGTAGCGGTTTTTTACATTGGCTTTATTAAGAGCACGGTAGTGGGTCACTAGGTGTCATTCTGAATCATCCTTGTTTGGGATAACAAAGGACGCACATGGAGACAATGAAGGTGGAATATGGCCTAAGTTCAAAATTTGACCAATTTGGTGTTTCATCTCAGTGGCTCTCGGGGAGTAATGTGATAGGATAGGGTGTCGAGAAAAGAAGCACCGGGAATTAGATCGAGTGTGAGATCAATAGAGAGATATGGGGGACGTTTTGTGGGTTGTGTGAAGACATCTGCAAATTCCTAGAGTGGGGGATCCATGGCAGGGGGTAGAAGGTTATTCTGGTTGTCAAGGTTAATGGAGCGAACTAAGCACAAAGAGATGTGTTGGTTCAGACTAACTTGATTAACAGTCGCGTGGTCAATAATAGGTTGGGTAGATTTAAGAGCAGAAGAAGTAAGAACAAAGTTTCCCCCCTCATGCTGCAAATGGCATTGATGAAATTTAGCATGATAGTTAGTGTGTTGGGCCTATTGGTAGGGAATGTCAAGTAACAAATTGGCACAATCAAGAGGAGATACATCACACACCACAGTATCCCAGAAAGGGCCAATCGTAAAGGTAACCACACATCATTGGGAGACAGTGAAACGAGGGCCTTCCTTTTGTACCCAACCGAGCTGGTATGGGGTTGGGTGTGAAATGGTGGGGAGGTTCAAGTGTTTGACCAAGTTCTGGGCAACGAGGTTCTTTTGGCTTTTGTTTTCCAAGATGAGAGTATCCAACTCATGCTTAATCTGACAATTATGTGTAAACATGGGGTATATTAGAGATGTCGAGTTCATTAGTGGTCATCGGGATCAGAGAAGGGTCCACTTCGATAGGATTGTCGAGAGAGGCTACTTCAGGATCGCCAGGGGAATCTGGTTGAGCGGCCTCTACAAATAGATTATGGTTGGTGCAAATGTTCTTAAGTTCCCGACAGCCTGTAGATGCATGTGAGTTGGTCTTATGAAAGGTACACCAGGGCGCATTTCTAGGTGTGGATGGGGAAGCGAGGGAAACCATGGAATGTTCAGTATTTGAAGCACTAGCAGTAGAAGGACCATATTGATTTGGGGGAGAGCGGATTTGAGGAGCCACTTTACGCTCTACGGCCAAGGCTCAAAGAAAGGCCTTATCCAAAGAATGAGACTCAAACAAATCGACTTCATGATGGAAAATTGTTAATAAACCAGAATTAAATTTGACAATAAATACCTCTTACGGATCGAAAATGTGTAGTTGGATGCGCAACTTGCAAAATACATCTATGTAGCCATGTACTCACTAATGGGCGAGTTGTCAAAGATGAAACCATTTTGGAAGGAGGTTTTTTCGATATCCTGGGGGATAGAAGCGGTCTCTAAGTGCCTAGAAAAATCCCTCCCATATTGTAATGTGTGGTGTTTGTGTCTTGACCAGGTCGCCTATGTCCATGACCCAGGATGAATTCTCCAGCTGAGTGTCCCACCATGTCTGTGCAATTCCCTTGAGTTGCAGACCGGTGATCTGAACCTTCATGTCTTCTATCATCTCAAGACATGTACGAAAGACTTATGTGGAAAGACTGTGAAGCCAAGAGTCGGCATTCTCGCCATTCATTTGGCCCACAAACTTCAGTAATTGGAAGTGTATATCGAGTTGCATGGGTGTTGGATATTTGTGTTACTGCAAACAGAGTATCTCCTAGAGAGCCATCGTTAAATCCTAAATTGGATCCATTGCAGTGTATGTGGAATCCTCTGTAGACGGCTTTCTTCGCAGTGGCATAATTTTCATTCACCACGGATGCCAATCTGTCACTAGATGTTGCACTGAGAATCACTAAACTCCTAAGGACCCTGAGAAGGAACCTGGTACCCTGAAGAGGGCATGTGGAGAATGGTGAAAAATGAATGTGTTGGAAGCCCTAAGGAGGGCGCACTGGAATTCCTAAGAAGGACGTATGACTCTAAGAAGAAAAAAATGTTGAATGGCCTCTCTTCTGAATTTCGTGGTTGAGCAAAAGTTGACTTGGATCTAGGCTTTGATACCAATCGATCTGCAATTCAAACCTGAAAAACACACAGAAAACTAAATGTGCAATGAAGAACAAAAATTAGATAGCATGGAGCAGAGAAAATGGAATATACATGAAAATAAAGAAGAAGAATTAGAATAGAAAATAACCATCACGTTTTCTTGAGTGAGAGAGGAGTGCATTCTATAGGCAAAGCGACTTTTTCCTTCTCATTATTAGTTGATTACAATAGAAGTTGCAGCGACTAACTAAATGTTTACTACAGTAATTGCTAAAAGCGCACTAAATGTTTGCAGCGAAAAGTGTTGAAGTGAACTATTATCTACAATAGAAATATATTAAACTAACTACAACAATAACTACAATACTAATTAAGGAGCGCCCCCTCATCTTAAGTGGCCAAGGAAGTGGAGCGCACTTCCTAATGACCCAACCTATAGGCTAGTTATGGGTTTTAAGTGTCTTTGTAAACCTCAGTATGGATCAAAAGTAACCATGTTATTTAAAACTCATGACAAATCAAGTAGTTTGGAGCTTTTGGGGGAGCATTTGTTTTGTGGCCCATAAGAAGACTTTGTTGAATGAAAGGTGATTGATACACAATAAGCACTTGTTATGGTAGAATGTTAAAAATATAACTCCATCTTGACAAGTAGTCTTGTGAAACTAAGGCTAAAAATAATTACATGTCTAACCCATTACATGTGTAGAATTGATTTGTGGCATTTCCTGAATCTCTTGGTATCCTCATGTTTGAGGAAAAGTTGTTTTAATCTTATGTCTTAAATATGGACTCATATGTCATTTAATGCACCTTAGAATACAACGATATGTTCATAGTGATGTTTTTATCCTATTTGGGGTTTTCTCTGATATATTCTTGGTGTCACACCTTTTATGTTGTTATTTTTTTAACGCAGGTTGTGCATTTATTTCGTTGGGTGGATATATGCATTTAATATTTGTAGTTCCCCAAATTATGTGGTAGTTTATAATTTTAACACACTGAAGGTGAGATTGCAATGTTTTATCCGCATATGGAGAGGATCTTACAAGCGTTTCCCTAACCACCAATAGACTATAGTCTTCATGCATGTAACTAGTTACATGTAACTCCTCTCAATATCATTAATTTCACACAACCACTTCTCTTTTATAGGTGAAACCATGAAGGTGTCTCACACTTTTCGATGGGAGAATGGGGTGAGATTGGACTAACTAGACTCTTGATCAAGCATTTGTGCTACGTGGATACTCGATTAAGTGCTAATTAAACATTTGATTAAGGGTTTGAAAACCATAAAAAACACACAATAAACTCTTTACATAGCTTTTAAAAAATCTCTATAGAGGTTTTATAAACCTTGGATCAATGTATTTTTATCCTTCAATTGAGGGTACAAGTTTGATAAGCATTTAGAAATCAACAAACCTACTCTTCATTTTGCAGGGTTTTCAAGGCTTCTAAGAATTGAATCTCGATAAGGAGGATAATAATCATTCCTCACAATCCCGGAGGGGGTGACACCTAGCGCAGCGAAGCCACGTGGTATAGAGCCAGGCTGGGCCTTAAATACAGGTCGTCGATTCCCATCCCCTCACCATTAAGGATGGGAGCAGGCCCGAGCAGCCAGGTTGATGGGTCGAGTCCTCCCACGCTAGTGAAGAGGATGGATGCACAACGTACTATGAAGGCAGCCTTAATGGTCGATCCTGTCGCATCCATCCTCATGAATATCTACGATTTTGGCTGGGGAAGAACTCATTTTGAGTTTGAGCTGCAGAAGTCGGGCATCTCTGAGCTCTGGTGCGGCTATTGCAGCCTCATCGTCGCTCTGATCACTGTTGAGCTCATTTACGTGTTGAGGGAAAGAGGTAAGCCCCGCAGGGGCGCTGCCTGGTATACCTTTGATGCTTGCCGGAGGAGACAACAGAGATTTGAACGAGCATTGTCCATGGCTAGGACGCAACTCGTCCACAAAGCCAGGAAGCCCAGAACGCCTCCCATGGCCTATGTGGAAGAAGTTTTCCTGGAGGAACCCATTCAAGCTCCTCCGGAACACCTCCTCTTTATAGTTCTAGACAATTGGAACCCGCCAACTTGCCTTCCAGGGGAAACCATCATGCAGGCTACAGGGAAACTGCATAGCGACCACAGAGGGGTCGACCCAATTGGAGGAACCCCCTACTTATTATATCATAGAAGAATTTCTGGAAGGCATGGACGCGAAGGTGATAGCAAGCGCAGAATATTTATCCCTGGGCGCGGGAGACCAGATTGTTCAGCATGGACATAATTCGTCACGGAATCTAGATGAGGTAATGGGTACACAAGAAAGGCATGAGACAGCAGAGGCGGAGGCAACACGACCAGAAGGTGAAATGTGAGAGGATATCTTGGAGAGGGAGGGTGGCACGACTCCTGTGCCATGTCCCTTATCCGTCATGCAAGAAGAGTGGTGTGTCCAGCTGCCATTCTTCCACTTAGAGTACATGAAGCTGATGTTTGAATTGAGGGGTCGGGTGGAGGACCAAATCCATGGTGCCATGCTAATCAGCCAATGCATCGACATGCTCTATGATGCTTACTCCAACACACCACCAGGACGACGGTTCCTGACGTGTGCACAACCCTTCACACTGCCAGCCATAGCGGGAAAGCAGGGAGGAGATACTGAAACCATTGGGTAATTGTTACAGTTAATGGCTATGGTTAGAATTTATGTTTTACTTAGAGCCAGGGCTCTAGTTCTGTTTAAGTTTCATTATGATGTAATTCAAAGACTAAGGAAGTATTCTCATACTGAGCATTGCCATATGTCTTGGTTTCCCTCTGGCAAGAAAGATGGCAGCCCGTTTTTTGCCACCAACTGTATAGGAGGCTGACTGTCGATTTTAAGATTAATCAGTGGACAATTATTTATTGGTACATTTTTTTTTTTTTTTTTTTAATATTTAATTAATGCAAATAGGATACCTTTTTACTTAAAAATAAAACAATCATTCCTCACAACCACCCAAACAAATATACATATATATATATATATATATATATATATAAATATAAATATAAATTGACAAAAAATTACATTTGAAAGTTTATTCTTAAAAATGATATTTTATTTTCATTTTATATTGAAATTTTTAAAAACAAAATAAAATAATAATATAAGATTTAAATTTTAATTAGTAAAATAAAAAAATTATAAAAATACAAATTTTAAAAATATATGAAGATAAAATATATTATATGTTTTAAAATTTTATACTTAATATTGAAATACATGTTTATAACAAAATCACTTTGTTATATTTCTCATAAATTTATGAGGAAAAAAGTAATTAAAACAAATTTTGTAAATATGATTAAATTGTTTTCAAAAGATAATAAAATCTCCCAAAAAAAATATTGTCATTTTATACATAAAATTGTAGGATACAATGTTGCACGGTAGATATTATGTAAATAATGACAATTTCTTTATAGATAAAGTAGTAAATGTATTTACAGTGTTATAGTATATAGGCATTTGTTAGAGGAGGTTCCTTAGGTAAATGTAAATGAAAATGAAGTAATGTTATTCTCTCGAGAATTCTCTTCCTCCAAATGGCATTTACAAAGGGGTTGTTGTTAAGTAGAAACAATCATAGGTTGGTACATCCTAGAGAGGGGTTGTTGGGACAGTAGTTAAAGAAGTGTGTTTTGTTATTTAAAATGTTCTTGTTTGATTATTATTGATATTTGAGGTCTCAATAATTGTTTGAAACTTGAAATTGGTCGAGGAATAATTTAGATTTGGTCGAGGAATAATTTAGATTTGGATTGATTCAAACGGATTTGATTTTAATGAATTGGTTTTACAAAAAAAAATATAGAAAATAATTAAATTTTATTGAAAATATATTTTAAAAATTTTAAACCGTGATTCCAAGTTATTAGAGATAAAATATACAAATTTTACAAATGTATATAACATGTAAGGGTGAATATAGTAAAATGGCATCAAGTGCAATACATATCAACAAACAAATATATAATCAGTAGAGCTCTAATGGCCTTTAGATCAGGAAAACATGCTACAAAGCTATTGGTTTAGATCCCAGAAAACATGCTACAAGCTATTGGTCTAGTACATAGTACATATCATTGATCAACATGATCAATCATCAAACTCATCACCATTGATAGAAATGGGATCCTCAAGGGGAGTTAGAAAATCATTCTCTGTCTCAGAGTCTTCGGACTCCTCATATTCTTGCTCCAAAACTCCAAATGTGTAATGACATAAGCGTGAGGCAAATAGAGGGGTGGGGGTTGTCTTTATAGTGTTCATTTACGGTTTAGGAGAGTTCTTTTAGGGTTTTAGGCAACAAAAATTAATAAAAAATGCAATTAGGCACCTACAGGTCGGGCGATGGGTCTGAGGGTTAGGCTCGGTCTAGTAAATATGGACTTGCCCGAGTTGTACCAGTTTGGTATTGAACCGACTGACTCAAAGCCAGTTCAGTACCAAATTGGCTAGCCGATTCAAAAGGAGGGCTAACTTGGTGCGGTTTGGGATTGACTCAATGGACTTAGCCGAGTTCAGGTCTGAATTCAATGAGTTTGAATACATTAGTACCTGCATTATTGTAATCCATAGGTATATGTGAAAAAGGGTATGTAGAATCAATGAAAAGATAAGTTGTTATTGCCCCATCAAGGTTTTGATTCCCCCTAAGGTCAAAAAAGACTTGTAAAATTAATGAAAGGAAGAATTGTTATTATCCTTACCAAAATTTAATTCCACCTAATAATATGTTTACCTCTAATAAATTGACACATCCATATAAAAAAAAAGCAAAAAACATTATAGTTATTAAGTCCATCCAAAACATTACACACCAAAATAATGTAAAATAGTGTCATCATCTTAATAAGCACTCAATTCTAAACACTTAAATTAAGAAAAACAATTTAACAAAAACTCTATTTTTTTTTAATGTTAATTCAAAAGCTTAAAAATATTTCTATGAAAATATTGGTTACCTATACTAATAAGTAAAAAGGTCCTCCCATTATTGCATTCCATAAACATCTCCATTTATCATCCATTATTTTAATTGGAATATAAAATATTCCACATCATAATTGTAGGTGAGTAGAAGATGACCTTAATATTTAAAGCTAAGACAACATTATTCTTCGTTAAAGATACCTAGTTCTTCAAATACGTTAGTTTGCTGATCTAATATTTTCGTTTAATACCTAATTTAATATTAAAATTCGCTCTCATATTCTTGACCGACTTGCTATGATATTCTTATTGACATCGTTTTTCAAATTAAGTGATTATAAAGTTTGTTTGAATTTAATTTTATTTTTTATTTTTTATTTTTATTTTTTTTTGGAAGGATGACAAATCCTGAAAGCTCTATTTTAAGTTTTGTTTTTTGGGATTTTTTTTGTTTTCAGAAATGCAATTTAAACAATAAAAAATTGTGATTTCATCTAAATTTATGTCATCCGATAATCGTGAAAAAAACAAAACATAAAACAGTTAAACAAAAACATATCTAAAATACCATCTCCAATATCACAATCTACTATTTTGGGGGGGAGATTTTCTTAAATGGTTATTGTACAAATTTACCTATTTCTGAGATGTCAATATCACAAGCTCGACCATTAAACCAAATTAACATCCACTTCCACACGCTGAATGCAAACCTGGTTGTACCTACAATACTTTCTTATTCCACCTGTGGAAAAGAAAGCCCTCATTGAAGTTGATTTTAACCAGACGCAAAATAAAACGGTGTTGGTTAAACATTCTACCTTTTGGGTTTTTTGGCCGGAATCCTGTCATGTAAATTTGGACAAAATCGTTATTTTCTGTTGTTTAAATTGCATTTCCAAATGCATAAATGGATTCAGCGTGATGAAAAACCCTGGGACACTCATATTATACAAACTTAGCCACTCAAATCTGCAGATCCAACCCTTCATCACCGAATTTAAAGCAAAATCAATCTGCAGATCCAAACCTTCATCACTGGATTTCTAGCAAAATCAAAAATAAAAAATTGTGAAAAAACCTAAAAAAAAAATAAAACGTTTAAACTAGTGCAAATAAAACTACAGCCTAAGCTTTAATAAATAGAGATGCAGGTCACCAAAACTACCAACAGTCCTCTGCAGTCTCTGTTACAATCAGGACAATGTGTGGACGGATTTCATAATTATCTGAATTCCAGAAAGCTCCAAAGTCGCACCATGCCTTCAATTTTACGGACTTCTGCTTCCAGAAATGTAACTTCAAATGCATTGAAAGTGCTTTTTTCATACAATACCAAAAACCCTGTAACATAATCCAACAAAGCCAAGGAAGGCTAAAAACTCTAATGGAAATGTCGTAATAGAAATGAGAAATATTCTGGATCAGCATGCAGGAAGAACTGAAAGAGGAGTGTATACCTTGAAATTTCTTCAGGAAGAACTCAAAACATGCCTTGAAAAGCCACATGTTTATCCTGGCTGACAGAGGGCCTAAAGCAGGCACCGAGCCATAAATTCATACGCTGCTTCTTTTTTCTTGCAAGAAATTTCTGGTTATGGCTCTCCGTAATGGCCTTTGCAGCTCTCTTTAAGTTTCTAGCTGCCTGCTTCACGATTTTTGCAAAGGATTCTTCGCTTAGTCTCTGAAAGGACCTTTTCAGCTTATCTTTAAAGCTTTATTCGATACAAAACTAGGAACTCCGAAGAAACGCTGGTCTGGCTAAGTAATTCTGAGTTCCCCTGAACCTGTAACCGAAATAACAAGCATCGTCTTAAGTAATAAAGATTTTCCATTGCAAAGTGGAACTTTTACCTTAGGGTTTTCTCTAGTCATCGGGTGTCTTGATCTTTTGCATCCTTTAAGTTAACATTTGAGATGTTCGACCCTAAGAGTTCCATTTATTTCTAGTTTCTAGTTAGTGGTCACTTATCCAATTTTCTTTGTTTCTTTGAAATTTGAGTCCCTTCCGAAAGTTTGGCCTCCCAAGTATCTAATTATAATTATGAACACTAGTACCTCTTAGTTTTTTTTTATGTTATAATTAAACCTACCTAAAATTTGGAATCTCCCACTAGATTGTGTTTTTCTCTAACCTCACATAATGGGCCTCTTATCTCCATTTTGTGAGATAACTAAGGAGATTATGTCTCGAGGCCCTCAGGATGCAGATATAGAATGTCGAGATACTACATGACCAGCAGTGTCCACTTGCACAGATGGAGACCCTTCTCACCACCAATGAGCTTAGGATTTTCAGGATGGCATCCACCACACCCGCTGGCTATCGGAAGGCAATGGGTCTTCCTCCATGAGGTACAAGTGAGGTATTATGGTGAGTGTTATTTCAATATTTGAGGCATTTTGAGTATGTTGTATCTTAGATTGTTTTAGATTTCATGATATATCCTTGGACATTATGTTTTTTGCCTCGCTTCACCTTGGTGGTTGACATTGTGCCTAGTAAGTGGTTTTCCTCAGGAATGAGTTTGCTACTAGGAACTCCCTTGAAGAGCCATTGTACCATTCCCAACCATACTTACCACTTTCCATAACTAAAACCCCCCATTTCCTTATCTCTTGGGATTTTAGGGTGTATTGACCCAAGAAGGGGTTGTCCCTCATTCTATGGGAAGAAGGGGTTGAAGGTCCAGAGGGATTGTTGTTGGTTAAAAAGATGAAAGTCTATATATAAACCTTCCAGATGCTTCGCCCAGGGATCCCCTAAGAAAGAAATGCAACGTTTATCTGTAAGAAAAGGGGAACCCACAAGAATAAATGATAGATTACTTAGGGGGTTAGTTGGAGAATAGAAGGTCTCATCAGGAGACAACCTATCACGATCATGGGTATCTAGTGGTATGACATTACCATCATCCGGTCACCAAGCAGGGTAATGGATCTCAGTTGCATGGCTAAGAGAAAAGGGGTGTCATCATGAGCCAGCCTTTTCATTTCCACAAGGTATTTGTGAGTGACATTGTCGTTATCTGGACACCACATTGAGACAGTGACCTTCAACTCATCCTTTAAAACATGAAAGAAACAATGAATAGCAAGAAAATGGGCTTGGAAAAAGTGCATTGCAAATGAAGGTGCCACACACCCTCTACAAAGGCACCCATGAATGAGACACTACAACCTCTTGTATGTCATGAACCCCATGCCCAATGATTCTTGATCCTTAACCACTTCATCCACTTTACATGGCTTACAAAGGGATCACATCAAAAACACTCCTTGACCTAGGAGATATCTACCCAATAGGACACCTCGTCAACCCTCCCATATCCAAGCTTGGCAAGTCGCATAATGTCTTTGAGCACTTACTTGCTTGGCATGGTAATCTTTGATGTACATGCTTAGGTGTCTCATTTATTGGTTTGATTTACTCATCATGATATTTTGACTTGAGATCCTTCGAGGGTGTGCTTATTTGTCTTTGCAGGACCTAGTTGGTGGACAATTTTGGAGGAACAAGCCTAGCTTGGGCCTCCATGGGGCTTGAATCCGACAGGTTGGATGCCAAGGGCATGCATGTCGGATGAGAGAGATGAACCTTCGGAGGCCTAGAATATTACTTGAGAGACATAACCTATCCCCTACATGCAAAACTCTTTTACTAGGAGAGGCAAAATGTCATCTTTAGAAGCATGACGTCACCTAGAGGGGCTAGGGTTTGGTGGTGAGGTTACCACTCATTGACACATGGAAATTTTGAGGAGAATGAGACCTTGACCATGAGGAGATGGCCTAGATGATTGACATGTGACCTTTGGAATCCTAGTGTTGCTTCTCCAACACCAATGACTTGCTCCTAGTGTCAAAACGTCCCCTAAAGGGGYGACGYCACCTTAAGTTAGAGTTTATTTTTGTGTAAAAGTGAATTTAAAGATGAATTGTTTAATATAATTTGTGTAAAGGGGAAAGATTAGGGTTGTTGACCCCTAATCTTGTGGTTTACCCTAAAATTATGTGGRCAAACTATGTTAGTGACATTTTGTATAAATAGAGATCATAAGATCTCATTTTGAATCATATCTCTCCCATTTGGAGAGGCCTTGGACTGAAATTTTTGCTATCTTTGTATACTTCTCTCGTRTGCTCTTGTGTATGGCTATCTTTTCTTGGCTATTGGTTGGTGGAAGTAATGTGCTAGCCTTGGAAGGCTCTTATTTTTCTATTGTGGTGGTGTGTCTAAGCATTCTTCCTTGAATTGGTAAGGCTTTTACTTTGTGCTATCATTTGTTATTCAAGACAAGGTTATTTTGCTAGATCTAGGTGGGAAGTATAAGGGCATACACCCCCACCTTAGCTTCCATCATTTTATGCTTAAGTATTGTTGATTTAATAAGGGTTTACTAAGAGAAGTATAAGTGTATACACCCTCTTAGTCTAAACCCTATCTAGAGATAATTGCCTCGGGGAGTAAGAGGATTTACACCCCCAAGGAGGTAGTATCTCTAGCTCTTTCTTTTCTTGACTCCATTAACCCAATCATTAAAGGCACTAGTCATCACTTGTTGCATTGGAGATATTAAATTGTTGCTTTGGGAAACGTGAAATTTCATGATTTTGAAGTTGTTCCTAGTGGAATCAAATCTATTCTATAAATGCTTGCTTGAGCCACTAGGGTGTTTCATTTCTCCAAGTATTTCTTTCTATTGTTACAATTTTAACCTACATCCATTAGGACTACAGAAAACCCTAACCAAACTCTTCAATAGCTCCTAATTTAGCCGTTGAAAATTGTCTAAAATTTGCCCACATAATCTACTAAGTACAATGAATCTTTTGGCAAGTTTTAATGGTTAAATATCTTGCTGTAATAATAGGTTTGTTACAGCCATAACGCTGATAAATATCACTGCAATTAGCTTTTATGACAGCCTTGTTTTGTGTGCTAAAGTCTTGTTCTATCATTGTTGAGTTAAACTAGTCTTTACTAGCTTGTCTCGTGCTTATTCAATTGGACTTTTAGCACTTATATCATAGCCCTTATTATATTTTGTGTGTTGATATATATCATTGATTATTGTTTCAATTAGGAACATAAATCTTAATTTTTTTGTCCACCTAACATCACTATATGCAAGTGTGGCTTTTCTTGTATCTCGGGCAGGTACAAACACCCTTTGCAGGCATCCAAAGACTTGGAAACCTTAAACCACCCAAAGACGAGTCAACAAATCCACATTTCCTCTTACATCATTGACCTTTAGGGGGAGACTTCTCTTCTTTCCCTTCCATCCATCTCAATCCCCCAGGGTCACCGGGATCGCCTCCCTAGAGTGACCTAGTCACCCTCGAAGTGTGAGACCTATATCGAGGTGACATTGGGTATAGTTTCCCTTAGTTGTTTCCATTTTGGTGGTTGAATCAGGATTTTCCCAACCTACAACTTGTACGATAAAATTTTGGCGTCGTTGTCGAGGAGGATTTTGAATCCTCTTCATGCCCTTATAACGACACTTTGGGAAGCTTCCCTCCCAAAGCCTCTATCCCTTAGCTTGTTTGGTGACTCCATTGAAGAACGTTCCATTTTCCACCCTTGATAAGTTTCCCTTGAAACTTGTCTGGCGAATCCATTGAGGTATTACCTTAAGTAATGGAAACATGGCTCTATGGTGCTTTCATGAAGCATACAAGGCCTTGGATCTTGAAGCTATTGATGGATATTCAAACAAGTGCCCGATAAACCAATTCGATGTCCTCTGAAATTTCAATGGTAATCCATTTTCGGTTGTAACACACGTTGTTGATTTTACCAGATGCATCTACTATGTGAGTGTACAACATGAGGATGTGTGCCTACGATTGTTCTTGCTATCCTTTGGAAACGAACAAAGGGATTGGATCAAGCATTCTTGAAAGCCAAGAAGTATGTCTTCTTTGATGATCCTCATAAGAGAGTTCATTAAACGTTGGGGACCAGAATTTCAAAGTCTTGAAGATACAATTCAGGACCTGGAGGATGATTTTTTGAGAGAAGGTTTTGACCTTGATCCTATTGAAGGCTTGAGAAAAACACTTCTTCCAGAGTTTGTTGAAAAAACAGTTGAAAGACAAGAAGTTGACAACAACAATGAGGAAAGTTTTGAGTGCCTCAAGCGAATCACGGATGAATATTATGAGTTTTGTGAACAACTAATAAAATGTTTCCCTGACAAGGACTTTCTGGTCAAGTTCTGTCAGCAAAGAGAAGAAGAGTATGACACCATCCTCGAAAATTATGAGGAAAGGCCTACCCCAAACTCAACATTGGAAGTGGCCATTGCATATTTTGGAACAAGATCATTATACGATGATGTGACCGAGAAGTATGGGTACCAGGAAAACTTCTCGAATGACGATGATTCTCTCTCCATGCCCGAGGAAGTATACAAAATCGTTAGACATTGAGATCAAGACGGTGAATTCTCTGATCCTATTTACAAAGAAGAACAAATCCATGGAGAAAGTTGCCAAGAAGAAAAAGACCTTGATGAAGTACAACACCTTGATGAGCAGAAGGAGACATTGGTATATATGCCCTCACTTGACGGAGATGATATCATCCAGCCTTGTTCTCCTCCTGCACATGAAGATGAAGTATCTTCCCTTCAACTTGATGAGGACATCCATACCTCTGCTTCTCCTGCACATCAAGAAGAGAACATGCTGAGTTATAATCCTTTTGAGAACTTTGATGATACTTTGTTCCATGATTGTGGAAATGAAGAAAACTACCAAAAGGATCTCCATGATTTTTCTCTTACAGAAGGCTTGAAAGAGACATTGTTATCTACTTTCGCTTCTGAAGAAAATGAAGTTCTCTAGTCTTGTGAAGACGTAATCAACTCCTATGATGCAGATCAATTCATGGAACAATCCTCGGATACAGTTCATGACCACATTGATGATTTCATATAGGTTGGGATACGTAGATGGGATGTGGGATACTTCATCATTGATAGAGATCCTATTTATGACATTGAAGGTATCCCTCAAGCAAAATGGATTGAGTTGTCATCATCAGAGGAATGGTCTTGATACATGTATGATTCAGATGATTGGAAACCTAGTGATGATATGGTTACATATTTGTTTCGTCCCTTCAAGGATAACTTATTGTAGCATACTCAGGGTGATATTCAGTCATCCCTTGATACAAATTTGTTCTACAAGGATTTTCATCCGTTGTGCTCAGACGTTGATAGACACTAGGTCGGGGCTATCCCCGGGCATTCCAATGTCCACGCTACCAAGCGGAAGTACTTTCATATTGATCCTTTTGGTGGGGATTTGTAGAAAAATAAGTAACATTTCCTAAATATAAGTGAAGAGTTTTTCTTTAGACATGAGGTTGTGCCTTACTGTATTTCCCCTTATGTGGGAAACCAACCGGTTTTCTTGGGATCCCTTATCATTTCCCAGCTTTCAAGGAGCAATGATTTTTTAAGTGACGATGAAGACAAGTTTTCATCTACATATTATATCCCTCTTCATAAATGGATTGATCAAGCTTGTGGCTACACTTTCCAGCAGGATGATCGGGCTAATGGTTTCTCTTTCCAGTAGGATTTCCTCCCTCCCACCCATCTCCATAAGTTTTATTTCATAATAGATTATATGTGTATTTACACTCATTATCATTATGTGCTTGAATTATCTTTGTTGTATTACGTGATTAAGCACAAGGGGAGATACTTTGATGAGATGATCAGTTGGTCGCACTAGTTGTATGACTTCACCTGACATCACCCATCACTTGATTTTCAGGGCCCCTAGGCACAATTCTACCAAGAGATGTTTTGGTTCTCATGCACTCTACGATGAGCACATGTCCCCAAGTAGGAGCCAGATTTTATCCCCATTTTGTGAGATAACTAAGGATATTATGTCTCGAGGCCCTCAAGTTGAAAATATGGAGTGTCGTGAGACTACATTACCAATAGTGTCCACTTGCACAGATGGAGACCCTTCTCACCACCAATGAGCTTAGGATTTTCAGGATGGCATCCACCACACCCGCTGGCTACCGGAAGGCAATGGGCCTTGCTCCATGAGGTACAAGTGAGGTATTATGATGAGTGTTATTTCAATATTTGAGG
>SNQJ01S0003952.1:220734-234103 GCA_010110895.2 Picea sitchensis | reverse complement strand
TAGAACACAACTGTGTCTACCCATAGTAGTACATAGCTACAATCTAGTTGTACACTACCACACCAAGTAGCAAACAAGTACTTGATCATTAACGTATAGTCAAGAATAATGGAACACATCCACCACAGTAGTATACATCTACTATCATACAGTCTTCATAACAATCATCTGATATCAACCTGCATAGAAACAATGTTATGATATAAACTAAATCATCTGGGCCAACCTTTCACTCACATCTATGAGATCTAAAAGAATATCTGCCCTCAGAGTAGAACATCAACGATGGGCTATCTGCCTTATTCTTCTCCAACAAGGAAGAATGATTGTTTTGATTTCTGAACCTAGACCATTCCTCACCCTGGTCCATTCCTCCGACACTAAACAAAGTGTAACCTGGAGAGAATGAATCTTCCCTAAGGAATGCTTGTCCCTGATTTCTCAGCCTGGACCATTCCCCACCCTAGGCCATTCCTCTGTCCCTAAACAAAGTGCAACCTAGAGAGGATGAATACACCCTAAGGAATGACTATCCGGACCATTTCCTCTGTTAACCACAAGAGGAAAAGATTGTCCTGTACCAACCTCCAAAACGAACCATTCCTCATGTTAACCACAATGAGAAATCGTTGTCCGGCGAGGGGGGCCAGTCTTCTTGAGTAACCCTCAAGAAGAGAGACTGCCCTAGACCACTCCCCATGTTAACCACAATGGGAAGTCGTTGTCTATGGCACATCATCAATCTGGACCACTTCCCATGTTAACCATAATGGGAAAACGTCGTCCATCAGAAATATCAATCCACTTTCCGAACAGGAAAGAATTTGCTCATCCTGGACCATTCTTCGAACTAAAAAATGACTGTCCATCAATCAATAATACATCAGTGCTCCCTCCCAACCTGGGAGTCATCTCTTCCTTTTTCAATAAGGAAGTCATCTCCACGAGCTCCAGCTTAAGTACGCAAACTCTTTCATTTTGAACAGAAGCTTTTACCAAAATGTCTACTTATCTGCTCATCTGTGGAGATATGTATTGGAGAACCACTTTCTCCTTTCTAGACTTCATCACGGATAATGTAATGCTTGATTTCAAATGTACTTCAGTCTGGAACACTGGTTTTCTTCTGAAGGCTTCATGTAGCTCTGGTTAATAAGGTATATCATTGTTGGATTCCTCTTGCTATCTCACAATATCGTGGCAAGAGTCAAACTGGAACATATCCATGTCGCACTTCTTTTGTCATCATGAGATATTTGTCATGGATTGGCAATCCATCATCCTAATCTTCTGAGTAATCATTATGATATAAGATCTCTATTATAGAGAATCTTCACCATGCTCCTGCTATGCACTGGAGATTCTCTACCAAGTTATCTTCTTCCATCTACATACAAGGGTATATGCCTCAAAGTCTTGAGGTTGCTCTTCATATGCTCTTTATTCAATTTTTCTGGAGAACATTCTTTACATTCATCTGATGTAGAACTCCAGCCCATGGATACTGTGGATGATATAATGACTCATGTAGAGGCATGTCTGATTTACTGGAACATGTAATCATCATAGTCTTCTCCCTCCATATGGGAGAACCCCTAGTTCTGGATCTTGCAATGCTTGCATATATACATTGCTCTTCACCACAACTTTCATTTGATTGCTTTTAGTGAGTTCATATCAAGTTGGTAATCTTGTGATTCTTAATACAATGACTAGTTGTTCTGGCTTCTCTTTATTTCTTGGAATCTTCATGTTCTTCCTGATGTGTTTCTTTAGTTCTTGGGTCCATGGAGTTTCTTATAGATTCCATTTATTTCTTTCATCATAAGATCACAGATGTGGATGGACAACCAGGGATACTTTAAGGATTCTCTTCAAATAAGACTTCTTCTGAGGTTGAACTGGACATGTACTGTCTTTCATGGCTAATACCATGGATATATATTTCATCATCTTCAATGGATCATAGGATTAGATCCCTCCTAATCCTAGCTTCATGTATGAGTGCATATAATCGGCTCCCTCTGTCTAACAGATTCCACGTTTCTATCTGCATCCTTATTGTCTTCTGCAATATATAATTGGATCTCTTTGTCTAACAGAGTCCACGCTTTCGTCTTGTTGTCTTCTACAAAACTTCATAAGTCTTTCTCTAATTTCTTCTTGATTGTTGACTTCTTTCTGTCTTTGCTTCTTCTAAGTCTCTTCATGATTGATTTGACTTATCTTGCAATAGCTTCCACATGATTTGTTTGATGTATTTCATCCTTTCATGTGTATTATCTAATGATATCAATACTTATCTTGTTGTTCTTCCATAGGTATAGTTCTTCTTGGAACACATTATCTTCCAAGAGATAGATATACAAGATATGTACATAGACAATGCAAACAAGATATGTACAAGAAATAAGAAGAGTATTGTTACCTTTAGAAGAAGAAGTCTCTTTCATCCTGCTTAGTCTTCTTTGTAGGTTCCTTTTCTTCGGCAATTGATGCTTCTCTTTATTTAGCTCGGGACAATGATTCTTGTAGTGACCATACTTTCAACAGTTGAAGCATTGTATTTCTAAAATATCTTTCTCTTGATTTGTCTTCCTCTTTGAACCAAACTTCCTTTTGTTCATGAAGTTCCTGAATCTTGTTGTGAAGGCTTGATCATCGTACTTCTTTTAGGGTTTCTCTTTTGCACTGATCCTTGATTCTTCTTGAGCACAACAAGTCCATAGTTCTTCAAATGTCGGATACTCCTTTCTTGTGTTCAAGCCTGCGGCAAATGCATCCCACGTCTTGGGAACACCATTGAGTACTATGTTTACCAATTACTTCTCTAAGATGATCTCTTCAATAGCTTGTAGTTGATCGCTTAACTGAGAGATTCTCACAAAATATGATGTTATGTTGTCCTCATCATTCATCTTCATGTCACGGAGCTCATTCTTCAGACTCATAACTTGTACAATGTTTCTGACCGAGAAGAGATTTGTTACGGCATCGTACATCTTCTTCGATGAGTCAAGATGGGAGATGTAGGGTATCAAGTGGTATTTTATAGATTCCACTATGATACTTATAGCATTGATGTCACCGTCTTTGAACTTCTCCATAACTGCAACGTTTTGTGGTTCCTTCTCTTTTCCTTCTTCAAACACTGGTTCCACGATCTTTCCTTTCATGATATTCAACACTTTATTCTTGGCAAGGATGAGGTTGATCCTTGTCTTCCACGCTCTGAAGTTAGAAGCTCCATCTAACTTGTACTCTGACTTCATAGAGTAAGTCATAGCTTCTTTGACTTGGTCAACCCTAGATTTGACCAGAAACTCAAACTTGACATCTTGGTTTGCTGAGAGTATCAAGAGATACGTTAGGCTAGGGCACACTGATATGTATGAAAATTAGGTCAATCCCTTCACTTAAGGTTCCTCAACGAGAGAATTAGGGTTTCTGCAACTACACCTGCTAGTAACCCTAGCTACAGTGCTATGGTGACTGCTCCTGCTAGAAACCCTAGCGGCAGTTCTTCAACAAGCTCAATATCCTTATGGCTATGTTTCCTTCCAGTGGTTAGACTGAATGAAGGAGGTGTGGGCCCATAGCCTGTTAGAATATAATGGATGTGCTCGTTTTACCATTGACAATATCACTATTGTCACCTAACCATAGGCCGAAGCCACCCTCTGAGCACCTTAACCTTGACAAAGAATCACTCCGGAAGAAAACCCTAGGCTAGATAGTTAAACAAAGGGTAGCGCACCTTTCCCCAATGATAGCGCACCAACAAGATCTGATCAGCTAGTCCAAACCCTAGCCAAGATATAGTCCAAGCCAAAATGTAACTGCTAGCTACAACAATTGCACCGACAACTCTCCTCCAAACCTGCACACAAAACTGGGCACTGCAGTGCGCACAAGTGCTGCTCTGCAATTCTGAGATTGCCTACCAAAATGAAGACTGTCCTCCTGTATTTATAGTAATTTTGGCTAACTGCCTGGGTCGACTTCTCATTATGGGTATCTGTCTGTTCAGTATATTATTATTTCTTATGGCCGAGTTCTTCTCTTGGAGGCTAATAACCTAATACAAATTATCTTCTTGAGCCGACAAGTCTTCTAGGGTTATTAGCCAACTTATTAGGGTTCCTTCTTATTTCCTGGAGTATTCTATTCTCGTCATATTTACACGTGGAGGTAAATACCTCCCGCAGCTACCATAATATCAACAAAAACGTCCCCTAAAGGGGTGACATCACCTTAAGTTAGGGTTTTATTTTGTCTAAAAGTGCCTTTAAAGATGAATTGTTTAATATTATTTGTGTAAAGGGGGAAGATTAGGGTTGTTGACCCCTAATATTTTGGTTTACCCTAAAATTATGTGGACAAACTATGTTAGTGACATTTTGTATAAATAGAGATCATAAGATCTCATTTTGAATCACATATCTCCCATTTGGAGAGGCCTTGGACTGAAATTTTCGTTTTCTTTGGCTACTTATCTCTTGTCCTCTTGTGTATGGCTATATTTTCTTGGTTATTGGTTGTTGGAAGTAATGTGCTAGCCTTGGAAGAATCTTCTTTTGCTATTGTGGTGGTTTGTCTTAGCATTTTTCCTTGAATTGGTAAGGATTTTACTTTGTGTTATCATTTGTTATTCAAGACAAGGTTATTTTGCTAGATCTAGGTGGGAAGTATAAGGGCACACACCCCCACCTTAGCTTCCATCATTTTATGCTTAAGTATTGTTGATTTAACAATGGTTTACTAAGAGAAGTATAAGTGCATACACCCTCTTAGTCTAAACCCTAGCTAGAGATACTTTCCTTGGGGAGTAAGAGGACTTACACCCCCAAGGAGGTAGTATCTCTAGATATTTCTTTTATTGACTCCATTAACCCAATCATTAAAGGCACTAGTCATCACTTGTTGCATTGGAGATATAAAATTGTTTCTTTGGGAAACGTGAAATTTCATGATTTTGAAGTTGTTTCTAGTGGAATCAAATCTATGCTATAAATGTGTGCTTGAGCCACTAGGGCATTTCATTTCTACAAGTATTTATTCTTGTTGTTACAAATTTAATCTACATCCATTAGGACTGCAGAAAACCCTAACCAAACTCTTCAATAACTCATAATTTAACTATTGAAAATTGTCTAAAATCTGCCCACATAATCTACTAAGTACAATGCATCTTTTGGAAAGTTTTGAGCAAGTTTTAGTGGTTAAATATCTTGTTGTAATAACAAGTTTGTTACGTCCATAATCCTGATAAATATCATTGCAGTTAGATTTTTATGACAACCTTGCTTTTTGTTCTAAAGTCTTGTTCTATCATTGTTGAGCTAAACTAGTCTTTACTAGCTTGTCTCGTGCTTATTCAATTGAAATATTAGCACTTATATCACATCCCTTATTATATTTTGTGTGTTGATATATATCATTGATTATTGTTGCAATTGGGACAGCAAGCTTAACTTGCTTGTCCACCTAACATTACTATATGCAAGTGTGGCTTTTCTTGTGTCTCGGGCAGATACAAACACCCTTTGAAGGCATCCAAAGACTTGGCAACCTTGAACCACCCAGAGACGAGTCATCAAATCCATATTTCCTCTTCCATCATTGACCTTTAGGGGGAGACTTCTCTTCTTTCCCTTACCTCCATCTCAATCCCCCAAGGTCACCAGGATCGCCTCCCTAGAGTGACCTAGTCACCCTCGAAGTGTGGAACCTATATCGAGGTGACATTGGGTATAGTGTCCCTTAGTTGTTTCCATTTTGGTGGTTGGGTTGGGATTTTCCCAACCTACAAATTGTGTGATAAAAAGGCCAAATATTCACTCTAGGTTGTACCTATAATGACACATTTCAGAAAGTATGGAGGGAGATTCAAACTAGTGAGCTCCCTCTTGCATGGAAATGATTTCATCAATAGTAAACCACACACATTAATATTAATTTTGTCTATTTTCCTTTCTCCCAATGCTTGTGCAACTCTCTCATACTTAAATGAAAATATTCCTCATAACATCAGTGAGTCTAATAGGATTGACCAACCATTAAAGTGTCTTTGAAGCTTAAGTCTCCTTCAAATGAAAAATTCATTAACAACACTCAAATATATATCTTTGTTTATTAACTTTTTTTAAAATTGAAAATATTTCTTCTAGTGAGTGAAAGAACGCCTTCTAATCACAATTACTAACAAATTTTCAACTAAATACCAATATATTTTTGGCTTCCACTGACTAAATTCTTTCAAGAAAAAAATTCTTCCTTCTATTAGCTAGAAGATTTATTCCAACATCTTCTTGAACTTCTATGGGAAGTTAATTTTTCCAATGCTTAAGGTCTTTGTAATCTCCCCAAATTATTTTTAATACAATAATAGTTTGCAATATTTGTGAGTAGTCTCAACATGCAATTTTTTTTGTTCTACTAATTGATTTCTCTTAGCAATTACACCTATCAACTATCAAATTTTTCCCAATACAAGGAAGGAAAAATATATTGTCGTCTAAGATATTTTTTTTCACAATCAACACTTCCTTTCCACAACCCCCTTTTAAGAACAAAAATTGGTATTCTTTTATGAAAAAAACATTATCCTCTTCATGTCAACTTATTGATTCCTTCCACTAACAATATTTTTACCTTCTCCACTAACAAATTTCACCCAACTATATAAAAAAATTCCAATCTAGAAAAATTATCGAGTGATTGGATGATTTCTTCTTAAAAAACAACATTATATCATGCCAATATGCATTGGTACAATATGATGTTTGTCCTCAAAGGACATAGTACTTGAATCTCACTTTGATAGCACATTGTGATGTACTATAATTCTAGATCAAATAATGTGAAATCTCATTTATTCTATGTTGGAATATTCACCAATACTAAGAGGGGGGGAGGGGGAGTGAATCAGTATTGAGCACTTTTTACCACTTTTAATTAGAATATGTAATCATCAAGTTTATCAATCAATTATCACTTATGATTGCATTCAATATATCATAAATATATAACCATAAACAATGCATCACATCATAATCACAKATATATAGTACACCATAGTTTTACRTGGAAACCCAAATAGGAGAAAACCACAKAATTTTTTCTTATATATCAAAAGATTRCATTCATAGGAAGCACCAACTTCCAAATTCTCCAGCACCAACTGGAAGGAGGCTCCAACCTAAATGAAGCTACAACTCCCCAAATTCTCCAGCTCCAACTGGAGGAGGCTCCAACCCCCTGATTTACAGTCTCCAACCTGAAGGAAGCTCCAACTCCCTGTGTTCTCTGGCTCCAACCAGAAGTAGGCTACGACCCCCTGATTTACAGGCTCCAACATGAAGGAAGTTCCAACTCCTTGTATTATCTATCTCCAACTGGAAGGAGGCTATGACCCCCTTTCCTTGCCTCTACCTTATGCCCTAAAATATAAGTGTAGAGTCAACCTGTCACTGATAATCAACATGTCACTGGTAATCAACATGTCATTGTTAATCAACCTGTCATTGGTAATCAACATGCCACTATCCCTATCACTGATATTGATACCTCACCATCAATGTCATCATCAAAACATGTCACTGCTACTGCCATTGATAGTGATACCTCATCATCAACATCATTATCAACAAKATCCACTCACATAGATCATATACCAACATCAAAACATATGCCCAACATCAAGCATCCAAACCATGTGCCAAGATATACATCAAGCATGTGTCATATCCTCCATAAACCATGTACAAAAGATGTGMCTCAAACATATGTCATATCATTCATGATATGTCTCAACCATGTACCAAAAGATATGTCTCAAGCATATGCCATAACATCAAACCATGTACCAAAGATGTGTCTCAAGTATGTGCCATCATCACAAAGATATGCCTCTAACAATGTACCATAACATCCATGAACCATGTACCAAGGATATGCCTCAAGATGTGTCAACATCACAAAGATATCCCTCAAACTATATACCAAAGATATTCCATAACATCACCAAGACACGTCTCAATGCATATACCAGAGATATGACTCAACCATAACATGTGCTTCAACATGTACCAACGTCACCAAGACATGTACCTTATGCATCCATGTGCCAACAAGACCTCCAAAACATGCTTCAAGCGTGTGCCATACCATCTATGATACAAGCCTTAAACCAAATGAAACATACCCTTTTATCATGTAGCAGACCTTATGCATATCCTTACAGACCACAGACCAACCTGGGGCATATCATCTTCAGCAAACACAAGATAGCATCTTCATTGAATTTTCCCTCATCCTTGTTGGACAAAGCCAGTAATCACGCAGGGCCTTGCCGGATGAGTGTCATACAACCTGTGGATGTGCCTCGCGGGATGCCCTAAGCCTGACCTGCAGGGGTTCCTCACGAGATTCCCTAAGCCTGACCCGTAGGGGTCATTTAAATTAGGGTTTCTCATAAACCCTTCACTCTCCTCTGCATCTCTGAGACTTTACTTTCACACTCCTTCGTTTCCTCATACTCGCTACCACATATTCGCCAATAGATCACTTGCTCGGTTGATAGATATTCAATAAAATTGTGTGTGTACTAATGAGAGGCTCCTTGAGGTGTATTTATAATTTTCAAACCAACTCCTTTACTTGTATTTAGGTCTGACTTGTAACTTTTAGTTGCAACAACTTTTTCTCCTTTAATTAATTTTGAGTCGACTTGTAACTTATTTTTGTAACTGTTTGGGGGCTTCTTAACCACTTTGGGGCTTCAACTTCAAGAGATCATAACTTCTCAATTGTGAGGAACCATGTGGTGTACCACCTACCAATGGAAACGGCATGACGAGGACTATTGATCTATGAGGTTTTTGCATGCATGTGCCATGTTCTTCATCTTCTTTTTCCTTAAACAACTTTGAGCTTCATGACCACACCTTTGTGGCTTCTCAACCACTTAACCACTTAGCTATATTTCCCGGACTTCTTGTATACTTCTTCAAAGTGTCTTCTCGTGAGGACCCTGCTTAGAACTACGCCATAAGGGGACCACTTTGGAGACTTATCCAAATACACCCATCACTTATTCCTTCAAACAAACCCATCACTTCTAGAGGATTTTTTTGGGGTTAACGTGTTTCTTCTATGGTTGACATCAATTATTATAGACTTCTTCTAGAGTTGACATCTAGGGTTGACATCAATGACAACTAACTTTCCAAAATTCTCAGCCTTGAAACATTCTTCAACCTCTCTACAACCAAGTATCAAAGCTATTACTTGGGGTGGGGATATATAAGAGAAGTGTATTATACATTTCTCTTATATCTCTCCACCCCCACCCCCATATCAAAGCTATTACTCGGGGTGGGGAGATATAAGATAAATGTATTTTACATTTCTCTTATATCTCCCCACCCCCACCCCAATATATGGGGGTGGGGGTGGGGGTGGGGAGATATAAGAGAAATGTATAATACATTTCTCTTATATATCTCCACCCGAAGTAATAGCTTTGATACCACTTTGTGATGTACTTGAACCCTATTCCTTATAAGGAATGGGGCTCTAAATCCACACTATGTTATTTTCTTTAATGTCTCAATCCCAACACCTTCTCTTGGAAATGGTAATAGATTTATACCCCTCTCCTAGTTGGTTGTCATCATATACATTTTAAGTTCATAAGTACTCCATGAAATCCTTCATTTAAGTAGGATGAAATTCTTACTAGAAAAATTTTGATTTGTTTCTAGCAAGTGGATAACTCACAAAAATAAATTTCTTTTATTTCAAACATTCACATTACACATCAACAATAACCTAGAAATAATTATCTTTCATTGGTTACATACTTTTGTTGTTAAAGAGTCTTAGAAATAATTATCTTTCATTGGTTACATAATTTGGTTGTTAAAGAGTCTTAGAAATAATTATCTTTCATTGGTTACATACTTTGGTTGTTAAACAGTCTTAGAAATAATTATCTTTCATTGGTTACATACTTCGGTTTTTAAAGAGTTTTCACTTCCTAGTCATATGCATCCTTTCTTGAATGTCATAGTTGAGTTGTGGCTATGAGATACAATGGATTTATGGAATATGTAGGATTTTTCACTTTCTCTAGGGCTTGCATAGTGATATTGATCTGGATTATTTTTTAAACAAAATGAAGGCAGAGATATAATAAGGAAATATATAGAGATATTACAATAAACACAGAGATACAATAATGCACATTTTTTTATTAATGAAAGAAATGTACAGAAACTGTAAAATTACGGAGTGAATGCACTTGCTAGAATGGTGGCAGATTATCTATGAGAAGAGATGTGATGGCTACACTCATTTGCAAGAAGATAATGTTTGCAATGAGGCTCCAAAGGCCTTTTTAACATAAAGAAAATCCAAATCCCTAAATGATGCAGGAGCATCTCTCCACGTCAGCCAACCAGCCAACCAGCCACGTCAGCGAATTCAAATCGTGTGTTGAAGAGAGGCGTAGCCTCATTTGAAATCTGAATTCAATGTAATTAAATGTCTAGGCTGGTGAGCCATAGAGTCGTGCCTTTGTGCAGGTTGTAGATGAGATCGACCTTAAATGTTTGTATGGCTGAGATCTAGATCCAGATGTTGGACTAGATAGCCCATTCAATGTAATTGAATAGGGTAGGTAGATTGGAGGGAAGAGCTCTAAGAGCCCCCTCAGGTAAAAGAGATTTAGAGTATCTCATTTTGGGAGTAAGTCGAAGTGGAGAGGATAGAATCTGCGAGTAGAGAGCAGAAGAGAGAAGAGCCGAGACCTTGTTACAGGTCGTGCTCAGGAACACATTGTAAATACATGCATTTACCATATTTAATACAAAAAGCAGTTTTTCCTGCATGAATTATGTGTTATGTGGATGTCTATGAGTGTTCTTTTATGCTGTAGATGTATACTGTAGTTGTGCATTTGCAGGAGTGTGTTTGATTTCAGGTGAAGGTCTTTGAGGCTTCACACCAGGAGGGTGTGACAGAACGCTGTGGGTTCTGATAGCCGTGCACAGAGGATGCATTTCTGAACACTGCGGGTTAAGACAAAGACATGCTGTGGCACAAGAACTGGAGTCAACAACTCAGAGAAAGACCTCAGGGTTGCTGAATACCTTGGAGGCAAGGCTGTGTATGAGAGATATAGTTGCAGACAGAACTTAGCTGTGAGTTCTGTAAAGCTCTGCCAAGTGGGCATTGAGCACAGGCACAAGGTGCAGTTGGAGGAACTCTGTTGTGAGTTCAGACAGAAGCCAGAATCACTGAGGATTCTGTGAAGCTCTGCCAGGTGGGTATTGAGCCAGTGCAAGGAGTGCACAAAGATAGAACTCTGTTGTGAGTTCAGACAGAAGCCAGAATCACTGAGGATTCTGTGAAGCTCTGTCAGGTGGGCATTGAGCACATGCATAGCAGTGCATAGAGGAAGAACTCTGTTATGAGTTCAGGAAGAAGAGACAGAATCACTGAAGATTCTGAGAGATCTGCTAGGTGGGCATGGAGCAGGTGCAAGGGGTGCACAGAGGAAGGACTCTGCGGTGAGTTCGGAGAAGAAACAAAATCGCTGAGGATTCTGAGAGCTCTGCCAGGTGGGCATTGAGCGAGTGCATAGGTGCACGAAAGAAGCACATAACTGTTGGATGTTCTGGGAGAAGATACTCTGCCAGGAGGGCATTGAGTAAGTGTGCAGACAGAGGAGAAGAGAACTCTTTGAGTTCTGTAATTAAAGGAAGAATCCATTGAGGGATCTTCACAGGGTTGTTGAACACCCTGAAAGGCTCATCAAGAGGTTGATGGAGCAGAAGGATAGCCAAGAGGGCATTATATTCTCCATCTACAGGAGAAGGAAGAAAGACAAAAATCCCTTAGGGGTCTGAGTGTTAAGAAGCTCAGGAGAGACATCACCGTGTGTGTGTAAGACTCTGCAGCGGCACAGAAGTTCAAGAATCCTTCAAGGATTCGGAAGAAGGGATAAGCTCAGGAGGACGAGTGATTTTACGCACAGAGTCATAACTGTAAGGAGTGCAGGAGCTTCAGAATCCTTTGACGGGTTCAAAGTACCCAAAGCTCAGGAGGGACAGCGTTTTTACGCACGCAGTCGATAACTCAGAGTCGAGAGCTCGCAGAGGTGAGAGAAAGGCAAAGGTCGAGGCCTTTGAGAACTGGAAATTCTCCCAAGGTTGGGAAGAAAGTGTGCAAGCTCGGGAGGGAGCACAGCAGCCGTTGGATCGGCCGGAAGAAATTTGGACCGTTGAAGATTTCACGTCCAGGAGAGGAGCAAGAGAAGTGCACAGAAGGAGGAGATCGTCAGTCGTCGAATCTCACTTAGATACTCGTCAGCCATTGGATCGGGTGAAGGCGCGCAGAGTTTAGCCTCTGGAATAAGCGCACAAGAGAACGGATCTGGTCCGTCAGATCTTGAGTAGATACCCGTCAGCCGTCGGATTGACTGGGAGGTTCACGGGGTTTAACCCTTCTCACGCCAAGGTGAAAGTCCCGAAAGAGTTGGCTTATCGGGATATCGACGTTTGTGAAATCGGGAGTCACGAGAGCAGAAGATCGAGAATTTTCATGGTAAAAGTCTCGGAAAGGATCATAGTCGTCCGTTAGTGGAGACACGTGGCGGAGATTGAGGTGTCAGGAGTCGGGATATCGGCATTCCCGTGGACAGGAGATCGGGGAAGTCCATAGTGAAAACCCCGATATAATCTGAGCCGTCCGTTTGGGGAGACAGGTGTCAGAAATCCGAAGAGAGTCGGTATATCAGCACTCGGGAAATCGGAGTTCCTGAGGTCGTGAAATTTGGGGCATCAGAAGTCTCGAAATCGTGAGGAGGAATCTGGACCGTCCATTAGAGGAGGATGCGTGGCAGCAATCGGAGCCATCGGGGAAAGTCCCGACAGGAAGTTGTCTATCGGCATTTTGGTCATCGGGATATCGAGAATCCTGGTGACAAGAGGTTTGGGCATTTCGGAATCGCGGAGTCCAGAACCCTGACAAGGAGAAAAGTGCCATTGTGGGAGCCAGTTGTCAGCTTATCGGATAAGGAGGAAAGCTTCGTTGTGTGGGGGCCAGCTGTCAACATATCGGAGAGTCGGGATTCGAGGAATCACGAATCTTGAGGACATATGTATTTGGACATTGGAAAGTCTGAAACCCCTATGAGGAGGTATGGCTGCAGTCATATAGGGGGAGGTCACGTGGACCAGGAGTCTAGGCTGGAGGGCTAGTGGAAGTTGGAGCACATCGGGATTTTGAAGTCCAAAACCCCGAAAGAAGGATAAGGCTGCGGTCTTATGAATTAGCGGTCACATGGACCAGAGCATAGCCC
>SNQJ01S0003952.1:189583-220653 GCA_010110895.2 Picea sitchensis | reverse complement strand
CGAGAGCTCGCAGAGGTGAGAGAAAGGCAAAGGTCGAGGCCTTTGAGAACTGGAAATTCTCCCAAGGTTGGGAAGAAAGTGTGCAAGCTCGGGAGGGAGCACAGCAGCCGTTGGATCGGCCGGAAGAAATTTGGACCGTTGAATATTTCACGTCCAGGAGAGGAGCAAGAGAAGTGCACAGAAGGAGGAGATCGTCAGTCGTCGAATCTCACTCAGATACTCGTCAGCCATTGGATCGGGTGAAGGCGCGCAGAGTTTAGCCTCTGGAGTAAGCGCACAAGAGAACGGATCTGGTCCGTCAGATCTTGAGTAGATACCCGTCAGCCGTCGGATTGACTGGGAGGTTCACGGGGTTTAACCCTTCTCACGCCAAGGTGAAAGTCTCGAAAGAGTTGGCTTATCGGGATATCGACGTTTGTGAAATCGGGAGTCACGAGAGCAGAAGATCGAGAATTTTCATGGTAAAAGTCCCGGAAAGGATCAGAGTCATCCGTTAGTGGAGACACGTGGCGGAGATTGAGGCGTCAGGAGTCGGGATATCCGCATTCCCATGGACAGGAGATCGGGGAAGTCCATAGTGAAAACCCCGATATAATCTGAGCCGTCCGTTTGGGGAGACAGGTGTCAGAAATCCGAAGAGAGTCGGTATATCAGCACTCGGGAAATCGGAGTTCTTGAGGTCGTGAAAGTCGGGGCATCAGAAGTCTCGAAATCGTGAGGAGGAATCTGGACCGTCCATCAGAGGACGATGCGTGGCAGAAATCGGAGCCATCGGGGAAAGTCCCGACAGGAAGTCGTCTATCGGCATTTTGGTCATCGGGATATCGAGAATCCTGGTGACAAGAGGTTTGGTCATTTCGGAATCGCGAAGTCCAGAACCCCGACAAGGAGAAAAGTGTCATTGTGGGAGCCAGTTGTCAGCTTATCGGATAAGGAGGAAAGCTTCGTTGTGTGGGGGCCAGCTGTCAGCATATCGGAGAGTCGGGATTCGAGGAATCACGAATCTTGAGGACATATGTATTTGGACATTGGAAAGTCTGAAACCCCTATGAGGAGGTATGGCTGCGGTCATATAGGGGGCGGTCACGTGGACCAGGAGTCTAGTCTGGAGGGCTAGTGGAAGTTGGAGCACATCGGGATTTTGAAGTCCAAAACCCCGAAAGAAGGATAAGGTTGCGGTCTTATGAATTAGCGGTCACATGGACCAGAACATAGCCAGGAGGGGCTAAGGAAACAAAGGAGCGCATCGGGATATTGGAGGTCGAGACATCGGGAGTTTGGAAACCCCAGAACCTGATTCTCTATTCTTCTGTCATCGAAGAGAACAGTGATCGGCCTAAAGACTGTAAAGTGTCAAAAATACCTGTGGGTCCATTTCGAAGGAGATTCCAGTGGGAATCAGAAGAGCCATTCTGGCTCGAAGGAGAAAGTTGAACGATCCTTAAGACCGGGAGGTCAGGCGCAGAGACCCTGCGGGGTAGGTGGAAGAGCGTCGCGCCATCAAGCGGTATCAGAGCTTGATTCTTGTCTGTATATTTCAGGCAAGAGAGGCAAGAGGTAAAGAGCACTCTGATACACATCAAGTGGTATCAGAGTTTGATTCTTGTCTATATATCTCAGGCAGGAAGAGGCAGGAAGAGGTAAAGAGCACTCTGATACACGTCAAGTGGTATCAGAGCTTGAACTCTGTTTGTATATTTCAAGCAGAGGGAGAAGACGGAGCGCTGGAGACTCTGTAAGGATTTGTTTGCAGGTAGGCAGAAATCAAGAAGGCAGTCAGGGAGACTGTAGGAAGATGAAGCTGGTAACACTCTTAGTGTAGAGTGACAGCAGAAGGTTTGCTAGGAAAGCAGACAAAGAGAACACCATGGTTACTGAAGACCATAGGCATGCTGGGAGGAAGAGCAAGGTAGAAAAGCTTGCAGAAATGGATAAAGAGCTCTATGAATTAAAGGCAGACATAGAGAAGCTCGAACTACGGATGCGGCAGGATAAGAAGCCGATATGGGTGTATGAATGGCCCATGAGGAAGCCGAAGGAAAAATGGCCAGTCAAGGAGTTGATGGTCAGAGGGCAGTGCAGGTTGTTAAAAAGATGGTTGAGGTATGCTGAAAACCTCAATGGACCTGAAGAAATGGTTCAGGTATGTGAACCAGAGACTGGGAGAGGTCTCGATGATGAAGAAAATGAATTGGGATCAGCTGAAGATCTCAAGCACTGCCAGGAAGGCAAAGAGGAAATTCCATATTGCCAGGTGGGCAACGAGTTGAGATCACTGCGGGATCTCAGAGACTGCCAGGAGGACAGCCAAGAAATTTCACATTGCCAGCTGGGCAATGAAATGAGATCGCTGCGGGATCTCGAAGACTGCCAGGAGGGTGGTGGAAGCATCTCATATTGCCAGGTGGGCAGAGATGAGCATTCGAGATTGTCTGAAAGTCTCATGGACTCGGAGGTGAGTTCAATTCAACAAGGGTTGTTGATGAAGATGGGATCGGTTGATCTCATAGTCTGGCAGGAGGGCAGTGAACACATCCCATATTTCCAGGTGGGCAGGGATGAGCAGATGAGACTATCTGTGGGTCTCATAAACTCAGAGGTGAGTTGGAATCACCTAGAGGAGCTGACAGAGCAGGTGAGCTCGGAAATGAATTTAGATCAGCATGTGCAACTGACAGAGGAGGAAGATATGAGAGATATTATGATGATTGGGGGAATTGGAGTATTCCTACCACTTGCCCAAGAGGAGGAAAAAGTCTGTGTTGCAGATAGTGCCGCAACAGCAGTAGAACAGTCAACTGTGACTGTCAGGAAAGAAGAAGAATTGGAGCAGACTTTGGAAGCTACCCAAGACGACGACGAGGAAAATGAGCATTCTGAGGAGTGTCTCAACGCTTTCAGCCAGGAAGCTGAGGAAGATGTAGCACTGAAACTGACAGTAGAAGATGCAGAAGAGGATGATGAGCATTCAGAAGAATGGCTCAATATTTTCAGCCAGGAAGCTGAAAAGACTGCAATAGGGGAGTTTGCAGCAGGAGAAGAAGAAGAGGCAGACAACATTTGTTTTGTTGATCTGTGGGAACAGATTGAATCCCTGGAAGAGAGGGTGAAAGTGCAAGAAGTGCACATCCAACAGGTAAAGTTGGAGACTGATGAAGAAGGCATGGGAGATCATGATGATCTGCTCATGTGCCAAAAAAAATTGCAGCTGAGGAGACTGCATGAACAGAGCCAGCCACTGGAGCAGCTAGATGAAGTGATAGAAGACATCAGGAGGCTGATGTTGAGATCAGTAGAAACTTCCAGCCAGGAGAGGCTGAGCAGAAGAGAAGCATCATCAGTAGCAGCGCAGAAGCAGCAGCAGCAACAGAATGGAGCGGATGAACAACTCCAAAGGATGATTTGGGATCCAGGGGGATTTCCAAAGCTGAGAGATGGGAAGCTCATGAGCAGGAGCTCATGACTTTTGCAGATGAGGAGTTTGATGCAGGAGAATCTCTCCACGTCAGCCAGCCACGTCAGCGAATTCAAATCGCGTGTTGAAGAGAGGCGCAGCCTCATTTGAAATCTAAATTCAATGTAATTAAATGTCTAGGCTGGTGAGCCATAGAGTTGTGCCTTTGCGTAGGCTGTAGATAAGATCAGCCTTAAATGTTTGTATGGCTGAGATCTAGATCTAGATGCTGGACTAGACAGCCCATTCAATGTAATTGAATAGGGTAGGTAGATTGGAGGGAAGAGCTCTAAGAGCCCCCTCAGGTAAAAGAGATTTAGAGTATCTCATTTTGGGATTTAGTCGAAGTGGAGAGGATAGAATCTGCAAGTAGAGAGCAGAAGAGAAAAGAGCCGGGACCTTGTTACAAGCCGTGCTCAGGAACACATTGTAAATACAGGCATTTACCATATTTAATACAAAAAGCAGTTTTTCCTGCATGAATTCTGTGTTATGTGGATGTCTGTGAGTGTTCTTTTATGCTGTAGATGTATACTGTAGTTGTGCATTTGCAGGAGTGTGTTTGATTTCAGGTGAAGGTCTTTGAGGCTTCACACCAGGAGGGTGTGACAGAATGCTGCGGGTTCTAATAGTCGTGCACAGAGGATGCATTTCTAAACACTGCGGGTTCAGACAAAAATGTGTTGCGGCACAAGAACTGGAGTCAACAACTTAGAGGAAGACCTCAGGGTTGTTGAATACCTTGGAGGCAAGGTTGTGTATGAGAGATACAGTTGCAGATAGAACTTAGCTATGAGTTCTGTAAAGCTCTGCCAAGTGGGCATTGAGCATAGGCATAAGGTGAAGTTGGAGGAACTCTGTTGTGAGTTCAGATACAAGCCAGAATCACTGAGGATTCTGTGAAGCTCTGCCAGGTGGGTATTGAGCCAGTGCAAGGAGTGCACAAAGATAGAACTATGTTGTGAGTTCAGACAAAATCCAGAATCACTGAGGATTCTGTGAAGCTCTGCCAGGTGGGCATTGAGCGCATGCATAGCGATGCATAGAGGAAGAACTCTGCTGTGAGTTCATGAAGAAGAGACAGAATCACTGAAGATTCTGAGAGCTCTACCAGGTGGGCATTGATCAGGTGCAAGGGGTGCACAGAGGAAGGACTTTGCGGTGAGTTCGGAGAAGAACCAGAATCACTGAGGATTCTGAGAGCTCTGCCAGGTGGGCATTGAGCGAGTGCATAGGTGCACGAAAGAAGCACAGAACTGTTGGATGTTCTGGGAGAAGATACTCTGCTAGGAGGGCATTGAGTAAGTGTGCAGACAGAGGAGAAGAGAACTCTTTGAGTTCTGTAATTAAAGGAAGAATCCATTGAGGGATCTTCACAGGGTTACTGAACACCCTGAAAGGCTCAGCAAGAGGTTGCTGGAGCAAAAGGATAGCCAGGAGGGCATTATATTCTCCATCTGCAGGGGAAGGAAGAAAGACAAAAATCCCTTAGGGGTCTGAGTGTTAAGAAGCTTAGGAGAGACAACACCGTGTGTGTGTAAGACTCTGCAGTGACGCAGAAGTCCAAGAATCCTTCAAGTATTCGGAAGAAGGGATAAGCTAAGGAGGACGAGTGCTTTTACGCACAGAGTCGTAACTGCAAGGAGTGCAGGAGCTTCATAATCCTTTGACGGGTTCAAAGTACCCAAAGCTCAGGAGGGACAGTGTTTTTATGCGCGCAATCGAGAACTCAGAGTCGAGAGCTCGCAGAGGTGAGAGAAAGGCAAAGGTCGAGGCCTTTGAGAACTGGAAATTCTCCCAAGGTTGGGAAGAAAGTGTGCAAGCTCAGGAGGGAGCACAGCAGGCCTTTGAGAACTGAAATTCTCCCAAGGTTGGGAAGAAAGTGTGCAAGCTCGAGAGGGAGCACAGTTAGCCGTTGATCGCCGAAGAAATATGGACCATTGAATATTTCACGTCCCGGAGGAGTGGAGCAGGAGAAGCGCAATGGCGAGGAGATCACAACCATCGATTCACCTTCGTGACATCCGCTGGCCGTTGATCGGGTGATGCACAAAGTTTGAATTTAGAGTAAGTGTGCGTGAGAAAGGATCCGGGCCGCCGATCTTGAGAAGATACTCCATCAGTCAGCCTTCCGATTGACTGAGGTAATCGGTTTAACCTTCTCACGCCGAAGGTGAAAGTCCCGGAAGAGTTGGCTTATCGTGATATCGACGCTCGTGAAATCGGGAGTCACGAGCGTAAGATCGAATTTTCATTCGTAAAAGTCCCTAAAGGATCGCAGAGTCAGTCCTTAGTGGAGACATTACGGCGAGATCGAGAAGCGCTTTCTGAGTCGATATCGGCATTCCCGCGGACAAGAGATCGAAGTCCATAGTGAAACCCCATATAATCCGGAAGCCAGCCCATTTGGGGAGACAGTGTCGAACCAAGAGAGCCAGATATCGGTACTGAAATCCGGAGTTCCCGAGGTCGAAAGCTCCAAGAATCGGTCCTCAAATCACGAGGAGGAATCTGACCGCCCATCGAGGGAGGATGCCACAAAGAATTGAGCCATCGGGAAAGTCTCGACAAGAAGTCGTCTATCGACATTTTGGCCATCGGGAATCCTCGTGACAAGAGGTTTGGGCATTTTCGAATCATGAAGTCCTAACCCCGGTCATGAGAAAAGTGCCATTGTGGGAGCCGGGCCAATCGGTCAGATCGGATACAAGGAGGAAAAGTCTTTGTTGTGGGGCCATCGAGACGGAGAGTCGAGATCAAGGAATTGCGACCCGAGGGACATATGTATTTGGACATTGAAAGTCCAAAACCCCGATGAGGAGGTATGCCTACGGTCATATAGAGGGAGGTCATGTGGACCAGGAGTCTAGTCTGGAGGACTAGTGGAAGTTGGAGCACATCGATTTGGAAGCCCAAACCCCAAAGAAGGATAAGGCCGGCCTTATGAATTAGGCCAGTCATACGGGACCGAGAGCATAGCCAGAGGGGCTAAGGCAACAAAGGAGCACACCGGGATATCTGAGGTTCAGACATTCGGAGTTTGGAAACCCCCAAATTTGATTCTCTATTCTTTTCCGCCGCCAAAGAGAACAGCACGGCCTAAAGATTCCAGTGCCGAAAAAGACCTGCGGGTCCATTTCAAGGAGATTCCGTTGAATCGTAAGAGCCATTCGCTCGGCGAGCAGTTGAACGATCCTAAGACCTGAGGTCACAGAGACTTCGCAGTAGGTGGAAGAGCCGCCGCTGCTTCATCACTAAACACGGCGATGCAGAAACGCAGTATTCATGTGTGGGCCCCGGCGGAGTAAGTTGGTACATCAACTTCTCGGTCAACTTGCATACAATATTCATTTGGTGCACAATAGCTCGTTGGAAGAACTATCCAAGGACTACACACGCTATCTTCATACTCGATAATTCTTATCGGTATGGTTGTGTCGGCCCAAAAACGTTGTTTAGGGCCTCAAACGAACCCCGAAAGTTTAGGACCCAAAAGTCATAACAAAATTTCGCCTGTGCGGAAACCCCTATTTGAGCCGCTGGAATAGGTGGGTGGCCATCGATTTCTTCTTGGGATCATTCTTTCCCTTTGGAAGCAATGGTCCCCATTTCGCCAAGTTCCCGTGGAAGATGGGGAAGATTTTGTTGAATTTCAACCTTGGTGAATCCATTTGCCTTGCTCAAGAAGTTGTCCTACTTAGCTTGTTGAAGGTTGTTATGAACTTGTCGCTGGAGGGGTTGGATCTCAGCTAACCCATCTAGTTGCATGATTTTGCTCCGAAAGGTGGAGGGATCCGCTCTGCGAAGATGAGATATCGAGTATGAAGGGATCTGTTGTAAATTTGATGGATTGGGAATCCTGGAGGCACCCCCATAGGTGACGCATCAATATTTTGTGCTCTTCTACAATCTACTTATGCTGGATAGAAAAGGTCTTTATGATCCGGATTATTTTCGGCAATCTAAATGCGAAATGGAGATATAATAAAGAAATGCAATGTGAGATATCAATATATTAAATAAGATAACATAAATGTATCGTAGATGAAACCATAAACACGTATATACGTGAATACGACTTTCTATTAATGAAAGAAATGTACGTAGACTGTAAAAATTGTGAGTGAAAGACCGCTAGAATGGTGGCGCCTTATCTCCGGTGAAGAGATGTGATGGCTACCGCATTCGCAAGAAGATGGTTACAATGAGGCTCTAAAGGAATTTTTACAATAAAAGGAATTCCAAAAACCCTAGACATCCAAAAACCTAACCCTAGGAGATGAAGCTACCAAAAGTTTCCAGTAACTCGCTTGGGTAAGGAGTACATCAACTTCCCCCGTGGTCATAACTTTTGCATACGATTCCATTTTAGGCATGTGATACTTTAAAGGTATTTTTGATGAGATTCATTTTGGGGCTCAATCATACCGGGCTATCATTGAGAACCTAAATCTCAAAAAATCCTTCATTTGTATTCTCAAAATGGCCCCCGAGTTAAAAAAATCAAGCTAAAAATAGTAAATGCCAAAATTGCCAAAAAAAAACTATTTTGAGCCAGTTTAAAAGGTGGTGGCCACCGATATCCACCGGATCAATCCTCCCTCCTTAGGAAGTAACAATATCCATTGCGTTGAGTTCCCTGGGAGAGGAAAAGTGTTTGTTGAATCTACATCTTGGTGAGCCGCTTGCCTTATTGGAGACGCTGCTGCTGCTCACTTTGTGGAAGTTTGTCACGAACCTTGGAGGTTGAGGTCATTCAACAAGTCGCTACATGAGAGGACGATGTGCGTAAGGAATCTTTGTGCTTTGTTGCAACTCGTCGAATTTGCTCGCTTGATAGAAGGTGTTTGGGGCGAGGTCGTAGTGGTTGCGGTCCTTCCTCGTTTCTCCTTTGAACATATTGTGAAGAAGCATAATTTTGAAGTATGAGATACTACCTTTAAAAAGACTTTTAGGAACAAGAGTTGGAACTACCTCTGCATTCTATAGAGATGACCCCCAGAGAAACAATGACATCAAGTGGTCGGTGACCATAAACATCATGGTGTTTCCACACATATGGTTGGCTCAAGAGAACATCACAAACATCAAATGGGAACATCACATATCACATCATCCTTGAAAGGGTTGGATGCCATATAACAATAGAAATTCCTGGTTGACACGAAGATCTCATCTCTGGCAAAGCCACCCGATGTTGTATGGTCGGTGGTGGTGTTGTCGACAATCACAACCGTTGATGACCTTGCTAAGATGAGGTTCTTCCGCTATCCGGGCTATCAATCAATAAAATGCAGCTGGGTCCCTTCACCCACATCTATGAATGAAAAGGCACTCCCTTTCGTGATCTCTGGTTCTTCCGGGTTGAATTGTTGCTACACATAATAAAGAAGGTTGTAACAATGATCCGGCCTCACTATTATTTTCAGAATCAGATTGCGAATCAGGGTTCGCCTTATCTTTGATCTCTACCACCAATGACTATTTTGAGACATTCATCGGTGTTAAAAGCCGTGGTCTTTGTGAACCGCACTACTTTTCCTGTCCTTCTTGTCTTCCCGTGACCCTTCTTTCTATGTCTGACCGGTTTTTGAATTGTTAGCCATCTTTGTCATACTGTTGTGGATTTGTAGGGTCACTAATTCCGCTTGTTCCGGTGCTTAAATTTCGCTCGATTTTAACAAAGATATTGATAAGCAAAGACCGAGTGATGATGTCCGCAAAATCCATTTCAAAATTTCCCTGGATGTATTCTGGTGGAAGAGCCCCATGGTATTTCCTAACCAAATTTTGTTCAAGTCTTTGATACCCAACTTGGTGCTAAGGTATGGAAGGCACCGGTGAACTTAACCCGCTTGGCCCTCTTGTCGTAGTTTGGTCCATCTGATGTATTGATCCTCATAGTTTCCACAGGGTAACATCGCTCCTTTGACTGATCCACAAAAAATCCCAAGTGGATCGGCCCCAGATATTACAGACCTCTCAGGAACTCTTTGCTCCAAGTAAGCCTCCCAACCAATGTTTGATTAGCGAGGGAGAGCTTTAAGGAGTGCGAAGGTGATCTTTGTCGGAAAATTGTGAACGCAGAGAAATAACCTTCTAGCGTAGTTAACCATTTTCTAGGGCTTCGGCATCTATCCGTCCTTCAACAAGGATATCAAAATCAACTTGTACCTTGAAAGGTGAGGTGCCTCCAAAGTGGTCGCTTGATGAAGATGTGTTTGTTTATCGCAAAAGGCTGAAGCATGTGGGCAAAATTCTCCATCATTTCCATCCCTCTGCCACGAGAGCTTGCTCAGAAACGTGATTGATAGACTGCCCGCCCATCATTTTCTTCCTCCATTTAGGGTTTCTTTGGTGTGTGAGATCGATTATATTCAAGAGAGACAAGCTCGGAACCCAACTTGTTATAATTGACCTCGCCGGGGACATGCACTGAAAAATCATCAAGAGCACCGCTCGATGTAATTGATCGATTCGCATTATTTTCTTACCTAAATGCGAAATGAGATATAATAAAGAAATGCAATGAGATATCGAGATATTAAATAAGATAACATAAATGTATCAAATATTCAACCATAAATACATAGATACAATAACATGATTTTAATGAAATAAGTGTACAGAGACTGTAAAGGTACATAGTGAAAGACTCGCTTAGAATGGTGGAAACTTATCTACGAGAAGAGATGACTACTAATGATTCTAAAGAATATGGTTACAATGAGGCTTTTGCTGTCTTTTTACAATAAAACAAGAATGCCAAAACCCTCAGACATTCAAAAACCTAACTCTAGGATGAAACGCCAAAAGTCATGTGGGCCCCGTTTGGGTAAGTGAGTACATCAACTTCTCGGGGTCGTAACTTTTGCATACGATCTCCGTTTTAGGCGTGTGATAGATCGTTGGAAATGTATTGTCGAGGAGATTCATTTTGGAGGCTCAATCATGCCTTTGGATATCATTGAGAACCTCAATCTCGAAAAACCTTCATTTGGGCCCTCAAAATGGCCCCGAAAGTTAAAAACTACTAAAAATAGTAAATTGCCAAAATTGTCAGAAAACCATTTTGAGCCAGTCGGAAAAGGTGGGTGGCCACCGATATCCACCTGGATCATCTTGGGTCGAGGATGAAGTGGTTGCATTGTCGTATTGTTCACCTTTTTCCTGGATTGTGAAGAGGATAAACTTTGTTATATGAGATATTACTTTGCGGCACTATTTTGTCGAGACAGTAGTCGAGACTACCTCTGGTATCTTGTAGAGATCACCCTCCAAAGTAAAAATGACGCTACGGGGTCGAGACTCATAAATAACATGATGCTTCCACATATATGGCTAGCCTAACAAAACATCACAGACTTCCAGTGGGGAAACATCACACAATACCTCATCCTTGAAGGGATTGATGTCGTGGGATAGGAGACATTGTTGGCTGACACAAAGATCTTGACCCTAGCGAAGCCACCCAATGTTCTATGGTTGTGACATTCATCGATGTTGTGCCAAGGTCTTTTGTGGAAGTCACACCACTTCCTAGTGTCCTTCTTTGTCTTCTCGTTACTCTTATTTTCCTTCAGCTTGTACTAGTTATCTTGAGGTTGGTTATTATGTGAATTAGGGCTTCATTTACGATACTTTGGTTGTTGTGGATTTGCAAACCCAAATTCCTGCTTGTTCTGCTAATTAATTTTTGCTCGATTTTGATAGCATATCGATAAGCTGCTCCCAATGATGAGATGTCCAAAAAATCCATTTTGGTGATGTACATGTGTAGAAGCCCGCAATATTTTAGAACCAAGTGTCACTCAGAGTCTTTGATACCCAACTTGGTGCGCAAGGTATGGAAGGTATTTGTGAACTTCGACACTATTTGACCCCTCTCTTGATGCAGCGTGGTCCATCTCATGTATTGGTCATCATAGTTTCCCATAGGGTAATATTTATCCTTGACTGCATCCATAAAAAAATCCCAAGTGGGATCGACCCCAAATATTTCAGACTCCTTTGTGGAATTTTGCTCCTAGTAAGATTCCCACCAATGTTTGACATGGGGGAGAGCCTTAAGGAACGCAAAGGTGGTCTTTTCTCTGTCAAAAAAATTGTGGACATAAAAATAACCTTCTAGTACATTTAACCACTTTTCTAAAGCATCTGCATCGATTTGACCTTCAAATACGGGAATATTGAAATTAAATTGTACCTTGAATGAGGTAGCGTCTCCAAAGTGACTGCTTGACGAAGACATGAATTTTATTGCTGGCAATCGTTGAAGTATTTGGGAAAAAATCTCCAACATCTCATTCCTTTGTTGCACGAGGGCTTCCATGAGCAACAGCTTGATGGGATCTTCTTCTCCCTCGTTTCTATTTTCTTCTGCCATGGGAGGCCGCTTGGACTGGCAAGAACGGTTGTCCTCAAGAGAAACTAGCTCGAGACCCAACTCTCTATACCCTGACCTCATCGGGGACATGCACTAAGAAACGATAACGAGTAGTATGCTCTGATACCATTGATCCAGATTATTTTTTAAACGAAATGAAGGTAGAGATATAATAAGGAAATATAGAAAGATATTGCAATAAACAAAAAGATACAATAATGCACAATTTTTAATTAACGAAAGAAATGTACAGAAACTGTAAAATTACAAAGTGAATGAACTCACTAGAATGGTGGTATCTTATCTATGAGAAGAGATGTGATGGCTACGCTCATTTGCAAGAAGATTATGTTTATAATGAAGCTCCAAAGTCCTTTTTAACATAAAGAAAATCCAAAACCCTATTCCCGGAAGATGAAACGCCAAAAGTCATGTGGGCCCCGATGGGGTAAGGCGGTACATCAACATCCCGGGGTCATAAATTTTTCATACAATCTTCGTTTTATGTGCACAATAGCTCGTTTTAAAGAATTATCTGAGGACTACACATGTTTTCATCACACTCTGGCTAAATCCTACATTGTGAGTGTGTCGTGCCCAAAAAATGTTGTTTAGGGCCTCAAAACGACCTCAAAATTTTAGGACCCGAAAAGCTATAGAAAAATTGCCAAGGTGGAAACCCCTGTTTTGAGCCAGTGGAATAGGTGGGTGGCCACCGATTTCCGCCTGGATCAGATACACTTATCTAGATAAGGTAAGGGGGAAATACAGTCAAGCCATTAGACATAGTGGGAGGTATAATAACTTAAGATCTTATCAAAATAATTGTTGCATTATATGGAAGGGTAGTCTTACTAACACAAACTAGAAAATGACTCTTTGCCAACAACAACTTGTCAAAAGGCCCACTCTTTGCTAGCACAAAATAGATGAAGGAATTTTCCATTAATATGTAATTCCAATAGTCCCTAACCTCGATTACATGCTACTAAGTCCCTTGTGAAAACAATAATTCAAAATATGTTAGAAAAACTACCTTTCTCATATACACACACAATCTAGTCTCAAGAATGTGAGCTTGGGACTGACAATTTAACTTCATCACAACCTGTTAGGTAGCTAGAGAGGTAGTGGAGTTCATTCAATGTAAGGTGGACTAGGTCCACTATATTATTAAATAAGGCCCACTATGTTAGTTATATATAATACATGGGTAGTTAGATATAATAAATGTAAGAGGACTCCTTAGAAGATTCTGCTTCTAGAAGATTCCTCCTCTAGAATGTTACTAGGTGATGGTAGCACTATATAAAGGGGTTAAAACAATGTAATGAGATATGAAGAGAAGTATTGAATTTAGAGTTGAAGCTCATTAGAATATTTCCCCCTCGAAGAGGCAAGTGAACAGGAGAGGATCCCTTCCTTTATAGGATCCATTGTATGGTGTTACCCTACCTTAAGGGTTTTGATTATTTCTTGGGTTCAGTATTTTGGCGAATGGTTTGAGTTTTTATTATTGATATTGTGGGTTTATTTTTAGATTTATATTCATATCTTTTCAGGTACTTAACAATTGGTATCAGAGCACTTTCCTTGGTGGGAAGTGTGGGCAAATATTTTTATTTTTTGCAGATTTATTTTAAATTCAGCGGTTTTTCAGGGTTTTTCTGGAAAAAAGTCGCGATTTTTTGCAGTAAGTTATTTTTAATCCTAGTTTTTGTTCAATATTTATCCCAAGAAAGAAGTCTTTTACTGGAAAAGATGATGGACGTAATATTGAAGAATTCATAAAATACTTGAAGTTGTTTTCGAAAGAGAATTGGAAACATTGGATATTGTGTTATTTAAAAGGTGATGCAGTCATTTGGTGGCAATCACATAGTAAAGGTGATGCTGTCATTTGGTGGCAATCACATAGTCATAGCCAATTGATGACACTTTCTAATGAAACACTTGAAAAAAATCTAGATAAATGGTCTCATGTCGCTAAAGGGAGAAACAAGAGTTTATTTTCGTGTGGCAAATCTATATTATAGGTCCATGGTTGTATTCACAAAGAAAATGTCATTGTTTCTATTAACCTAGTTTCCAACACAATTTTATCAATGCTCAGTTGGTTAATAGATTGCAAATTCCTGCAAAGAATATCCAAAGAACAGGTTTGGAGGGTAAATATGTTCAAATTTTTAAAGATTCTAGCTAGTATGTATAAATATGTGCTGTAACGATTTTTATGTTATTAATATGGATAATGTGGATATTGCTTTTGGATATCCTTTGATAGAATCAGTACCATTATTACAATGTGCAAAAGAAGTTTTTGAAGATTTGGTACAAGAAAAAAAAGAAAATCACATTGCAGATAAGGCCCTCTTAATAAGAGGCAGGGGCCCATGGAAGATAGCAAAGAATTTATTGTCTAGTTTGAAGATGAATCAAGAGCTCATGCAAGGAGATGTGAATGTCCAGAAGGACACAATAGGGAAGATAAGAAGGTCCTTGACTTAAAATCACAATGTGTCAGGATTTGAAAAAGAACACATTCCTACAGTTGTTGTATCTCACCATCCACATCATATAGAGACACAACTGGCCATCAAGGGAAGGGTGTGTGCATCAACACATTTATGCACTAGTAGAAAACCGTAGCAAACATCAAGAGGTGCATGGAGGCCTACTAGCACCACAGAAGACATCAAAGAGAATTAATCACATGGCAACACCGAAATGCATCAAGATCAGGGTGGAAAGGGAGCAGATGGACATCATGTTCAAATTCCAATGGGATGGATGGATGGTCATACATGGTACCAATTGGCTACAATTCTCAATCGGTCATATCGTATGTTCTCTTCTCTGCAGTTCGGAGGACCAAACATGTAGGGGGGATGGAATATAGTATATCTAGGAGGAAAAATATGGGGTACCTAGGGAGGTACCCAATGGGAATGGTTATGCATCATTAGTGGAAGCCATTTAATATATATGAGAATGTGGTCATTCAATGTAAGGTGGACTAGGTCCACTTATTAATAAAGGCCCACTATGAAGTTAGATGTAATAAATGTGAGAAGGCTCTCTAGAAGGTTCCTAGGAGATAGAGAGAGCTATATAAAGAAGTGTAAGCAATGTAATGAAACATAGTGAAGAATATTGTGAATGTATCAAGCATTGCTTGAGGAGTGTTATCCTTCCCTAAGGATTAATATATGGTGTTACCCTACCTCAAGGGTTTCTCTATTTCTTGTGTTCAGTGTTTTGGTGAATGGTTTGGATTATTCTTGTTGATATTGTGGGTTTATTTTGAGATTTATCTTCATATCTATTCAGGTACTTAACACAACCTCTGCAATAACATCCCCCTTCATTGTTTCAATCTTTATGAGCTAGACTTAAGTTAAAATGAGCATGTACAATGGAAAAAGAATCCATCTATGGTCTCAAAATGAGACTTATATACAAGGGGAATTGTCAATAACCATTTAATATGCATGGTATGAGGTGTCATTAGATTCTTCTATCATTTTTTTATCTCATGTTATATGATGATTGTCCTATAATGGTGGTACATATTTATGTTGGATGATTGTCCTATAATGGTGGTACATATTTATGTTGGGATTTTCAATTCGACATCAAATACCTCTATCTTCGTCACATACTTCATTTTGCCACTAAAGAAGGGATCAGGGAAAATTTTAAGGTTCTGTATCTATGTTAAAGTGTAGAAAGCTTGGTGAATTTTACTAATTTCTAAAATGTCAACCATAAAATGTTTAGCAATTTTTTTATAAAAACATTCAAATTTCTAAGGATTTTATATAGTTTCTAGAAAGTTTTGGCCATTTTTAAAGTGAAATACTTTTATTCTATAGAATTTGAGAAAACAATTTTAGAAAAAAATAATAAATCAAAAAATCTTATTTTGGAAAAACCTTAAAAAATTAGTTCATGAAAAAAATTTAGCTATTAAAATTTCCGCTCGAAAAGAGTAGTCAATCCTTGAGAGTCATTTACCATATAATATTACTAAATAAATCCTCAACACTTACCTTGTCTCTAGCTTGTTAATTGTTAAATCATAATCTTCTCAACAACAACCATTTTAATATTTTGATAATAATAACTTATATTTTAGATTATAGCATGATCTCTTAATCAATTTAAGAAAAGAAACTCAAACCTAACTTGCAAGGTCCTACAACTTAACTATATAAGCACAATATTTAAAACATAAGATTCTTTTTTATAAAGAAATTTAGGAAAAATTAAAATATACCTAAAAAAAACTAATTATATTCACTAAGTCAACCTTGAGGTTGAAAAAATTAAAATATACCTTAAAAAAACTAATTATATTCACTAAAGAAACCTTGACGTTGAATTCTCATTATAAACTTTGCAAGGTTCTACAACTTAACTCTAGATGTACAATATTTAAAATATAAAATGTTATTTTAATTAAAAAAAAACACTATAAAAATTAAGCCATTATCATTGTACAAAATAGGAGTGTAATAATAGAATAAGGTAATTGAAGATGAAAGTGTAAAATTAAAAATAAAAATAAAAACACCACCTCTATACCAACCTTTTTGTGGCTTCAAACTCTAAAAAGACATTCTAGCTATTTGAGTAGGAGTGTTGACTTTGGATAATGCAACTCAAACACTAAATCACATTGGACTCGGTATTTGAAGGTTTCGTAATAGGTAAATTTTATTGATTTTTCTTAATAACTGTTTTTGTTTTTTACTTTACGAGTTTCTTAAACAATTATTTTGATTTTTTATATATTCATATTAAAATAGTTTTATTATTTTGATTTTTTTACATATTCATATTAAAATAGTTTTAATATTTATTTTATCTATTTTATATTATAATTAAAGATTAAATTTCAAATAAACTTAACATGTAATTTGTTTTTAAAATAATAAAATTAATTTTCTAAAAAAGATACACTCCGTTTTATGATGTTGAATTAGGAACCTAGGGACATGAAACACTCTGTTTTATCATGTTAAATTGGGACCTTAAAAAGTATTATTGAATTAAACTATTGCCTGAACTTATAAATACCTTTCTATCAAACTATTGATTGACTTATACTAATAAGTAAAAAGATCCTCTCATTATTGCATTCCATAAATATTTCCATTGATCATCACTCAGGTCCTCCCCCATTATTGTATTGCATAAATATTTCCATTTATCATCACTCTCTACTTGGAATATAAAAGATTACACATTGTAATCGTAATTAGGTGAGAAGAAGATGACCTTAATATTTATTTAAAGGTAAGAAAACATTATTCTTCGTCAAAGAAGATACCTTAGTTTCATGATCTAAGATTTTCGATTAATCCCTAATTTAAAATGAAGTCGCTCTCATAATCTTGACTTGCGATTATCTTCTTAATGAGATAGTTTTTTTTTTTATTACGTGACCACAAAGTTTGTTTGAAACAACTTTTTTTTTCCAGGAGATGACAATTCTCCAAACTGTTATCTCCAACACCACAATCTACTATTTATTTATTTTCAAGACTTTCATGTTAAATGGTAGTTGTACAAATTTACATCTTTATGAGGCTAACCTCATTATTATTAGCTAGACTATTAAACCAAATTAATAATCATTTATATAATTGTTTTAACTGTTATAAAAAAATTATTATTTTTTTTGGTTTAAAATCTTCAAAAAAATATAGCAAATAAATTCTTGAATTGTTCCGAATACAGAAATAATCACTATAGCCGAGTTTTGAGAAAATATCTTCAAAAAATATAGCAAATAAATTCTTGAATGTTTAAACTACTCCTTTTCTTATTTTCTTATTCCACCTGTGGAAAACCAAGTCCTCGTTGAAGTTGATTTTAACCGGACGCAAAATAAAACTACAGCCTAAGCTTTAATAAATAGGCATGCTGGTCACCAATACTACCAACAGTCCTCTTCGGCCTCTGTTACAATCAGGACAATACCTGGACGAATTTCATAATTATCTGAATTCCAGAAAGCTCCAAAGTCGAACCATGCCTTCAATTTTCTGCTTCCAGAAAAGTAACTTCAAATGCATTGAAAGGGCTTTTTTTATACAATACCAAAAACCCTGTAACACAATCCAACAAAGCCAGAGAAAGCTAAAAACTTTAATGGAAATGTTGTAATAGAAATGAGAAATATTCCGGATAAGCATGCAGGAAGAACTGGTAGAGGAGCGTATACCTTGAAATTTCTTCAGGAAAAGCTCAAAACATGCCTTAAAAAGCCACATGTTTATTCTGGCTGAAAGAGGGCCTAAAACAAGCACCAGGCCATAGATTCATACGCTGCTTCTTTTTTCTTGCAAGAAATTTCTGGTTATGGCTCTTCATAATGGCCTTTGCAGCTCTCTTTAAGTTTCTAGCTGCCTGCTTCACGATTTTTGCAAAGGATTCCTCGCTTAGTCTCCTAAAGGACCTTTTCAGCTTATCTTTAAAGCTTTCTTCGATACAAAACTGGTAACTCCGAAGAAATGCTTGTCTGGCTAAGTAATTCTGATTTCCCCTGAACCTGTAACCGAAATAGTAAGCATCGTCTTCAGTGGCATCAAGGAGCCTCACGAAGTTCATGCTCGAATGGCACCAGTTTCCGGAGGACACATAGGTTTCATAAACTCTCCCGACACACATAGTTTCTCTGTTCAGAGGCATGGGAAAAAGACCAGGAGGAATCCTTCGATTTAAATTACTAGTTCAGTGATCCTCCATAACCACAAGGTCACGGTCAAATTGGACAATATTTGACGACTCCAACGAGGAAAAAGAGTCATCTTCATACCTAGCTAGCCAACCAAAATCTGACTGTGTAGTGACTGGGAGAAATTTAAAACTTCTAATATCATCTACAAAAATATACAGTAAACTAAAGTTTATTTGCGAGAGCCAACCACAATTTGACGATCCAGCATCAAACTTGAATATGACGAAACTAGATCGATGAAGCATGAAAATCCAGCTTTTTATATGCTAGCACAAGATTCTGAGCCTGTAACGAAAACAAGAAAGCATAATACTCAGCTATTAGGCGAAAATTATTCACAACAAAATGAACACACGCCTCTTAAAACAGACTTAAATGCCAAAAAGAAATTGCAAAGACCTCGTCTAAACATAGATTACGAACATCTAAACTACTTTCGCCGTAAACTATAAAGATTTACTGCTTCATGTAAGCTGTGCATATAAAATACATTCTGGAGCTTATTTTACCTAGCTTACAAAGATTGAACCACAACCAAATGATTTTTAACTTCATGTAGTCTTATAGGCTTCGAATTTAAAACTTTCCAGCATCTTCAAAGACGGCCAAATATGGCAAATATCTTCTTTCCATCTCATTTCTTTAGAATATTAATCGTTTTCCATTTACAAACCCCAAAACTGAAAGAAAAAAAAAGCAAAATCTGATTTCACCTTTCAGCATCTTTACAGGCGGCCATATATGCCAAATATTTTCTTTCCGTTTCTTTAGAATATTACTCCTTTTCCATTTACAAGCCTACAAACTGAAAACAAAAAGGCAAAGCAAAATTAAATTGCACCTATTAAACCGGGCGACTTCCAGAACTCATCCGACCAAAAGTTCCGAGTTTCGGCAAAGGAATTCGCCTCCTTTTAAATTTCACGGTCTGGTCTGAAGTTTTAGGCATCCTTTAAACTTCTTTAAGCCCAGAAGACCTGAAATTTTGCAATCAGCGAAAACACGGCATTTTTAAGTTGGGAGTTTACCTCGTTTGGGCCAACGGCCGCACCGGTCCCTTAATCCGAAAGAAGCTAAACTTTCCTCGTCATATTTTACCTTGCGATTTGAAATGCATTTGCTCTCAGTCGACCACAGTGGGAATAGAATGCTCTGATCCCCATGGCAAGCATTTCAACTAGCTTTTATCACTAGTATAGTTCTGGTACACAAACAATAGATATAACAGTTCACATTACCCAAACCTGCTTCAAGTAACCAAATTTATGCACGGAGGGGAAGTGAGGCATTTAACGTAACTATATTATGCATTATCCATTCATCTGTCACTGTATGTTACTTAACCTTCATTACTCCACTTAACATTCATTCATTCATCATTGACTCAAGTGTATTAGAAACAAAAACAACACATCAAGATATAGGTTTTTAATGTGGTTCACTCCAATTTGGGCTACAACACATCAAGACATAGGTTTTTAACTTGGTTCACTTCAATCTGGGCTACCTCCACAATGGTTGGCTTCTTATTTTATTCATTAACAATCTCCTTATACTTGTGTACTACGCACAATAAGATATAACACTTGACATTACTCAAAACTGTCTCAGTCGATCTGCTGTCGTAGTGTGAGCTTACCTCTCCAAAACCTCAGTCATTACTCAAAAAAACACCCCAACACTTAGTCAATTCTTCACTTAAACTCTCGCTCCAAAACTCATCACCCAAAATAACTTCACTTTCTCTACCCAAAAATCCATTACAATTTATAGTTTTACAATAGGGCTAACGTTGTTACAATGTGGACAAAATGTCCCAAAATCCTAACTATTTTCCTCATTTTGCACGCGGACTCCCGAACATGCTCCAACTGCTTTGTGTGCGTTGCTCCTTAACCAAAATGCTGCGTGATCCGTTCCTGCGCAATTCCCAATACTTATCCAAAATAGCCTGCTCCAACACACCCCATATTTAATGTGGAACTACTTCGACCATATTTTCCACCTCTCCTAAACAGTTCAGATGTGGTCGAGCACTTGGCCCCTAGATAACTCAATCTTGACTACATTGAATAGGCGGCAGTGGATCGGATCATGGACACCAAGAAGAAGGGCACCCACCAACAAAACATCCAACTCTATCGAGTCGTCAAAGTAGGGTAACTTCTTCACCAGGGCAAGTGGCTCACCAGGACTCAGATTCAGCAGGAGTTTCTCCATCTGATGGAGGAACTTGACACAATGGGGACCATTGTTTCCTAAGAGGAGAGGGTTGGTCCACGTGGATACTGGTGGCCACCCACCTGTTCCACTAATTCAGAATGGTTCCACATCTTGGCAATTTTTCTATAGTTTTTCAGGTCCACGATCTGATCAACTGGTGCCCCAAATGGAGATCGTATGCAAAATTTACGCCCTCGGGAAGTTGATGTATCAACTAACCACATCGAGGCCCACAAACCTTTTGGTGTTTCATCTTTTGGGGTTAAGGTTTTGGATGTTTAGGGTTTTCTCATTGATGCTTTATGTTAAAATGTATTTTCGACCTCTTTGTAATTAGTTTCTTGCAAATGAGCATGGCCAACACATCTCTCTCTTCAGGGATAAGCTACCACCATTCTAGCTAGCTTGTGTGCTTTGCATTTTGCAGTGTTTTGTATTCCAAACAATCATTAATAGAATCTGAGTTTAGTTATATTATTGTGTTTCTTGCAATATCTTTGTGTGTTTCATTGTTATATTTCTACCTTCTTGTCATTCTCAATATAAACTGGATCACATTCTTTGCTAGCACCAAATAGATCAAAGAATTTTCCATTAATATGCAACGACATCATTCCCTAACCTCAATTACACGCTACTAAGTTTGTTGTGAGAACAATAATTCAAAATAGGTTAGAAAAACTATCTTTCTCATCTACACACATAATCTAGTCTCGAGAATGTGAGCTTGGGACTGAAAAATTAACTTCATCACAACCTCTGTAATAGCATCCCCTTCATTGTCTCAATCTTTATGAGATAGAATTAAGTTAAAATGAGCATGAACAGTGGAAAAAGAACCCCTCTATGGTCTCAAAATGAGGTTTATATACAAGGGGCATTGTCAATAACCGTGTGAGGTGTCACTGCATTCCTCTAGCATTTTTTATCTCATGTTATAAGCTATTGTCCTATAATACTAGTATATCTTTATGTTGGGAGTTTTAGTTTCACATTAATACTCCTCTATTTCTATTGCATATTTTCTTTTGCCACTAAAGAAGGGACCAAGGAAATTTTTAAGACTCCATATGTATCTTAAAGTGTAGAAACTTTGGTGAATTTTGTTAATTCTTAAAATGCCAACCATAAAATGTTTAGTGACATTTTTGCAAAAACATTCAAATTTCTAAGGATTTAATATAGTTTCTAGAATTTTTTGGTGATTTTTAGAGTAAAATACTTTTATTTTATAGAATTTGAGCAAATAATTTTATAAAAAAAAATGACAAATGTTATTTTGGAAAAACCCCTAGAAAATTAGTCCACTGGCAAAATTTGGCCCCTAAAATTTTCCATGGAAGGAAGTAGTCAAGCCTTGGGAATCATTTACCATGCAATATTGGTAGGTGAGTCCTCAACACTTACCTTGCATCTAGCTTGCTAATTGTTAAATCATAGTCTTCTCAACAACAACCATTTTAATATTTTGATAATAATAGTTTTTTTTTAAGATTATATGATGGTGTTTTGATCAATTTAGAAAAAGCAAAAATATACCTAAAATATACCTTGAGTTTCCACTATAAAACTTGCAAAGTCCTACAACTTAACTTTATATACACAACATTTAAAGCATAAAATTTATTTTTATAAAAAAATTAGGAAAAATTAAAATATACTTAAAAAACTAATTATATTTACTAGAGAAACCTTGACCTTGAGTTCCAATAAACTTTGCAAAGTCCTACAACTTAACTCTATATAAAAAAATTAAGAAAAATTAAAATATATCTAAAAAAACTAATTATATTTACTAGAGAGACCTTGACCTTAACTTTCATTATAAACTTTGCATAGTCCTACAACTTAACTCCATGTGTACAATATTTAAAATAAAAAATATTATTTTAATAAAAAAAAACACCATAAAAATTAAACCATTAAATAAAAGTATCATAATAAAATAAAGTAATTAAAGATGAAAGTATACAGTTAAAACTAAAAACACCACCTCTATACCAATCTTTTGTGACTTCAAACTCTAAAAAGACATTCTGGCTCTTTGAATAGAAATGTTGACTTTGAATAATGCAACTCAAACCCTAAACACATTGGACGCTTATTTGGAGGTTTCTCAATACGTAAAGTTTATTGATTCTTAATAACTATTAGGTTTTCTATTTTACAAGTTTTTTAAACAACCATTTTCATTTTCTACATTTAAAAAACAACTATTTTCATTTTTTACATTTAAATATTAAAGTTGTTTTATTATTGTTTTTACTATTTTCTAGAAGTTAATATTAAAATACTTTTATTATTGTTTTTAGTTATTTAAAATTTTATATTATGATTGAGGATTATATTCCAAATAAACCTAACATATTTAAAATATAGTTTGTTTTAAAAATAATAAAATTAATTGTTTAAAAGAGATAGAGCACTCTGTTTTATGATATTGAATTGGAACCGGAAAGGGATATGTAATACTGCTTTATCATGTTAAATTGAGACCTTAAAAAGAAGAATTATAGTTGAATTATGTTATGATATTGAATTGGGGTCTGAAAGACATAGAAACATTTTGTTTTATCATTTTAAATTATTAATTATTGAGATTTAAATGAAACTTTTGTTTTACTTATAAAAACATTTTTATCAAAATATTGATTGACATATAACGATAGGTATAAGATCTTTTCATTATAAAAACACTTTGTTTTATCATTTTAAATTGAGATTTTGCTTTACTTATAAAAACATCTTTATCAAAATATTAATTGACATATAACAATAGGTATAAGATCTTTCCATTATAAAAACACTTTGTTTTATCATTTTAAATTGAGACCTGAATGAAATTTTTGCTTAACTTATAAAAACGTTTCTATCAAACTATTGATTGATTGACATATAACAATAGGTATAAGATGTTACTATTATAAAAACACTTTGTTTTATCATTTTAAATTGACTTGAATGAAACTTTTTGCTTAACTTATAAAAACATTTCTATCAAACTATTAATTTACATATAGCAATAGGTAAAAGATCCTCCATTATTGCATTTCATAAATATTTACATATTATCAATCAGGTCCTCCCCCATTATTACATTGCATAAATATTTCATCAGTCTCCCATTATTTTAATTGGAATATAAAAGATTCCACATTATAATCATAATATTGCATTGCATAAATATTTCATCACTCACATTATCTTAATTGGAATATAAAAGATTCCATATTATAATCATAATTAGGGAGGAGAAGATCATCTTAATATTTATTTAAAGGTAAGAAAACATTATTCTTCGTCAAACATAATACCTTAGTTTCATGATCTAAGATTTTCGTTTAATACCCAATTTAAAATTAAAATTCGCTCCCATATTCTTGACTCGCTATGATATTCTGAAAGATATATATTTTTTTAATTACGTGACCACAAAGTTTGATTGAAACAACTTTTTTCTGGAGATGGCAATTCTCCAAACTGTCATCTCCAACACCACAATCTACTATTTTTTTTTCGAGACTCTTGAATGGTAATTGTACAAATTTACCTCTGTCTGAGGTTTGAATACCACCAGCTCGACCATTAAACCAAATTAACAACCACTTCCACACGCTGGATGCAAACCTTCTCACCAAACTGTTGTACCTACAATATTTTCTTATTCCACCCGTGGAAAAGCAAGCCCTCGTTGAAGTTGATTTTAACCGGACGCAAAATAAAACTACAGCCTAAGCTTTAATAAATAGACATGCAGGTCACCAATACTACCAATAGTCCTATGCAGCCTCTGTTACAATCAGGACAATACGTGGACGATATCATAATTATCTGAATTCCAGAAAGCTCCAAAGTCGCACCATGCCTTCAATTGTACGGACTTCTACTTCCAGAAAAGTAACTTCGAATGCATTGAAAGTGCTTTTTTTATACAATACCCAAAACCCTGTAACGCAATCCAACAAAGCCAAAGAAAGCTAAAAACTTTAATGGAAATGTTGTAATAGAAATGAGAAATATTCCGGACAAGCATGCAGTAAGAACTGAAAGAGGAGCGTATACCTTGAAATTTCTTCAAGTAAAGCTCAAACATGCCTTAAAAAACCACATGTTTATCCTGGCTGAAAGAGGGCCTAAAACAGGCACCAGGCCATAAATTCATACTCTGCTTCTTTTTTCTTGCAAGAAATTTCTGGTTATGGCTCTCCATAATGGCCTTTGCAGCTCTCTTTAAGTTTCTAGCTGCCTGCTTCACGATTTCTGCAAAGGATTCCTCGCTTAGTCTCCTAAAGGACCTTTTCAGCTTATCTTTAAAGCTTTCTTCGATACAAAACTGGTAACTCCGAAGAAATGCTTGCCTGGCTAAGTAATTCTGATTTCCCCTGAACCTGTAACCGAAATAGTAAGCATCGTCTTCAGTGGCATCAAGGAGCCTCACGAAGTCCATGCTCGAATGGGACCAGTCTCCGGAGGACACATAGGTTTCATAAACTCTACCGACACACATAGTTTCTCTGTTCAGAGGCATGGGAAAAAGACCAGGAGGAATCCTTCGATTTAAATGACTAGTTCAGTGATCCTCCATAACCACAAGGTCACGGTCAAATTGGATAATATTTGACGACTCCAACCAGGAAAAAGAGTCATCTTTATACCCAGCTTCTTTGTACCTAGCTAGCCAACAAAAGTCTGACTGTGTAGTGACTGGGAGAAATTTAAAACTTCTAATATCATCTGCAAAAATATACAGTAAACTAAAGTTTATTTGCGAGAGGCAACTGCAATTTGACTATCCAGCATCAAACTTGAATATGACGAAACTAGAGCGATGAAGCATGAAAATCCAGCTTTTTATATGCTAGCACAAGATTCTGGGCCTGTAACGAAAACAAGAAAGCATCATACTCAGTAATTAAGATTCTGGGACTGTAACGAAAACAAGAAAGCATCATACTCAGTAATTAAGAGTCTGGGACTGTAACGAAAACAAGAAAGCATCATACTCAGTTATTAGGCGAAAATTATTCACAACATAATGAACACATACCACTTTTAACAGACTTATATGCCAAAAAGAAATTGCAAAGACCTCGTCTAAACATAGATTACGAACATCTAAACTACTTTCGCCGTAAACTATAAAGATTTTCTGCTTCATGTAAGCTGTGCATATAAAATACATTCTGGAGCTTATTTTACCTAGTTTACAAAGACTGAACCACAACCTATGCGATATCTAACCAAATGATTTTTAACTTCATGTAGACTTGTAGGCTTCGAATTTAAAACTTTTCAGCATCTTCAAAGACGGCCAAATATGCCAAATATCTTCTTTCCATCTCATATCTTTAGATTATTACTCTTTTTCCACTTACAAGCCCCAAAACTGAAAGAATAATAATAATAAAAAAGACAAAGCAAAATCTGATTTCACCTTTCAGCATCTTTACAGGCGGCCATATATGCCAAATATTTTCTTTCCATTTCTTTAGAGTATTACTCCTTTTCATTTACAAGCCTACAAACTAAGAACAAAAAAAGGCAAAGCAAATTAAATTGCACCTATTAAACCGAGCGACTTCCAGAACTCATCCGATCAAAAGTTCCGAGTTTTGGCAAAGGAATTCGCCTCCTTTAAATTTCACGGTGTGGTCTGAAGTTTTAGGCATCCTTTAAACTGCTTTAAGCCCGGAATACCTGAAATTTTGCAATCAGCGAAAACACGGCATTTTTAAGTTGGTAGTTTACCTCGTTTGGGCCAACGGCCGCACCGGTCCCTTAATCCGAAAGACACTAAACTTTCCTCATCATATTTTACCTTGGTATTTGAAATGCATATGCTCTCCGTCGACTTCAGTGGGAATCGAATGCTCTGATCCCAATGGCACGCATTTCAACTAGCTTTTATCACTTTGCTTTTCCGGATTTTCATGCATAGCTATGGACTTCTTTTAAATATTTCCGTCGCATTCGGAAGGGCAGGCTTTATATTCCGGAAAACGCATCTAGCTGGCATAAATGAACGATCGTAGGAGACAGGAAAAAATTAAACGTAAAAAAATAAAGCCAAGTGGATATAAAGGAACAGGTCTATGAAGTCTTCTCACTTTGAAAAGCAATTTAAAATTCCATTTTTGTCTTTTGTATTTATTTGGAATCAGGATTAATATTAATAAAATAAAGATAATGATTATTAAGTATAATGACAATAAACCAATGTTAATGTCCATGAAAAGTAATAACATCGGACATGTTTGTTGTAACATTATGTGCGGTTGGTGTAGGTTGATAAATGTTCATGGAAATAATGAATAATGTTTGAAATACGTAAGTTAATATACTTCTTGCTTTTTTAAAACAGAACTGAAATTATATATATATATATATATATATATATATATATATATAACTGTGTTGTGTCGAGGTTAATAACATATATATTTACTATTTTTGGATTTTCCTAAATAAAAATTATAATCCATAAGTTTATAGACAAAAACAGATTTATCAAACCAAAGTTTCAAATGTTCCTACAAGCTGCTTAGCTAATATATTGACTCAAAATACATTACAATGTTGAAAAAAATAATATACTTATTAAACAATTAATATATTGAATCAAAATACATTTCAGGGTTAAAAAAACGAATATACTTATTAAATTAAGAAAAAAAAATTATAAAAATATTTAATTTAAAGATTTATCATCATTTATATTTAAAAATTTTAAATTAAAATTAGTATTATTATTAAAGTATATATTAAAAAAATTAATTGAAAGAAATGAGTTGATTTTAGTATGAAAAATCATTTTTAATTTTCACCCTTTAAATATGGACCAAACAAAATATATTGCAAAAAGCAATAAGGACTTTTCATTAAGTTATGACAGCATACTGATAACATGGCTTATTCACATTGGAGGTAGAGATTTTCATTTTTGTTATATTCACAAATTTAGTTACTTGATTACCATTGGTGGTGAGGGAATTTATTGCATTTTTTTTTACGCCATTGGTTAGGGGATTTAATTATTCATATTTGTGGATATGTTTTTATTAACTGTTAAACACCTTTGTCTTTCCCATGATGGGACTTTAAGGGCTTAGTTTATTTTATTATATGTTATTTATTTATTTATTTATTTTAAGGGCTTAGTTTATTTTTATTATATGTTATTTTATTTATTTATTTTATTTATTTATTTATTAATGGCCATGGATAACCAAATTCAATGCATGGTGGGACTTAGAAAAAGAGATAAGGTGTTTGAACTCCCTCTATGAAAAACTATACATTGATTTAATTTTAAAATTAAGAAATATGAAAAAAAAAAAAAAATGTTTTTTTATTAAATTATACACCTCATACTTTCTATCTATGTAGATATAATGTTATCCATACTTTTGATACTAAATCTTTGTAGATATGATGTGACTAATGAAATGAATAAAGAGTATGTATAGCTTTGGAAGATTCAAAGAGGAGGACCATTTATATTTCATAAAGGACTTCAAGTCATTTCTCATTCAGGTACAAGCATCTCTAAAACACAATGTGTATGTGGGAACAAAATGATGCATTATGTGGTAATGTGTATGTGGGAATAAAATGAAGCGTGTGGTTTTGGTAATGTGTATGTGGGAATAAAATGATGCATTGTGTGGTTGTGGTAATTAGGAAGAAAGTACATAGTAGTTGAATTATGGAGTGTACAAGGGATGACATTATTGTAAGGAGTGGGATGAAGATAAAGCATGAATGCATAAAAAGGATTGTTGAAATATAGTGTTTAGAGAACAAGGGTTGTATGGCAACGCAGTCCCTGCCTATTTAGTTGGGAAATACATGTTGAACGATGAAACTTTATATAACTAAATGCACAAGTAAGGAATATTTTTTGTCAAAAGATAATAATTGAGGGTGGTTTGTTATTCAAAATGTATAAATAAACGGTAAGCTTAATGGAAATATAATATTCAAATATAATAAATATAATATAAATATAATAATAATAATCAATATATTAGATAATAAATAATTAAGTTATAAAATATATGCAATATGTATTAATAATAAATACATAGTACAACTTTTATATTTAGATGTGGTGATTGGTGAAATTCATTGATAATGTAATTAATTCTACATATTGGAAGACGTGAAGGGAGCAATAACACTTCAATTCTATCAACCAATTCGAAATGAGAAACACAAATATTTTTACTATATCCAAAAATATATATGTGTTTTCCTATGTTAAACATTACATTGCATACACAAATTTATGGTAAAAGGCAAATTAATGTCACATCAAAAGCAAACTCATTGTTATAGTCCCATGGCAGGGACTAATAATGTGACTAGGAGCAAGTAAGGTGAGCATGACGAGAAGCGATAATGTGTTATGAGAACAACATGATAGAGATAATTAGTATGTTGAAGGGTATGAAAGGTCATAGGATGTTGAAGGGATATGAAAGGTTATGGCATAAGAGATGATGTTGAAGAGTCAGAGAAGCAGATGAAGAGCTAGTGGGTCGTTGATAAGTTATCTAAGATAAAAAAGAATTAAAAATTTAAAAAAAAATAAGAGGATAAACATTAGAATTGAGTTAGTGAATCTAATATCTATGTTTACCAATTAGAGTAGTTAGCTAAAAAATAGAGTTGTTAGAAAGTTGACTAAGAAGCATGACCAAAGTTGAGAACTTGTCGGTTTTTATCTACAATAACTTTAAGAATTGATATAGAGGAGATTGTTGTCCCATGACTGATTATGTGTGATTCGATATATGTTTAATGTTGATATATAACCATAGAATAGTAGGTTGGTGCACAAGAAGCAAGTTATATTGTAAGGCATTTCCCCAGAAAAGTTGTCGCATCTAAGAAACGAACAAACATATCTTTAGGAGTTTCTTTAAAGGAAGGTCATGGGGAAGTCTTTGCTCCAACTAAGAATTAGTTTGTTTATCCCCAAGAGGAAGTCCAAACCATTGTTTTTTCATGTGGAGGGAATAGTATTAACCCTAGTGCATCCATAAACTCAATGGAAAATAGGGTTGATCTTCTAATTATGAGGTTTAACACTCCAAAAATGGATATCCTTGGTGATCTCTCCAAAGCATAGAAACTATCCAATCCATTCATTTGCTTTCTGGTAATCTTTGTATTGATAAGTTCTCTCTTCAAGGTGGGGTTGAGTCCATATGAAGGATCCTTTAATGGAGATGGCCATGGAAGAGGATAAGGATTTCAACATTTATGTGAGGGATCTTAGTGCTCTAGAATCGGAGAAGTTCACATAATTCAAAAGCAAGGATGGAGTTTTGGCATTGGGCATAGGAGGGTGTTATTGAAAAACCTAATTCTAGAGATCAATTCATCAGATTTGATAGCTTCGATGGTCAAGTTGGGGGAAAAGGCTTGGTCATTAGTAGATTCGATGGAGCCAAGACATGCATGTCCAACTCATTTTTCTGCCAATTTTGGGTTTTATTTTTTCTTTACCAAGGTCACCAGTGAATTTTTCCATCAAGCAGCATGTGGAAGATTCTATAGTGGATGCCTTCCCAATGTTAAAGTTCGTTCTCTCATTTCTGAAGATGTATTCTATGCCCATTAACAGTTCTCTGTGTCATTCAAAATATTCTAAGGTGTCTTCTTATAGAGGTAAGAGAGTAAATTTTATCCCTATGAATCTTTCCTCGCCTAGTTCTCATACTAAAGAGGAAAGATCGAGGAATCAAAATGTCATAAAAGTGGGCTCTCTTTTCTCCATTTTGTGGAGGCTCTATGGCATACCATTTTGGATGATTATTTTGTTTCTAATATATAGTGTATGATTATTTTGTTTCTAATATATAGTGTAGTTATTTGGAACTACATTCTTGTGAATTCAATATTTTATTACATTTGTTAGAATTTTTCATGCTAAGAGCTCTCGCTTGGACTACAATGTCTCATTGGAATAATCACCCAAAAAAAAAGTATTGTTTGTTCCTGAGAAACCTTGTAGCCGTCATTGTTGTTGAGGTTATGATGGAACACTTTTTTTTGTTGGTTAATATGAAAAAACATAACCTTTTTTCTAAAAAAAAAAAATATTATTATACAATAAAAATAAAACTCAAATTCACCACCTTAATTATGTCAAACAAACTTTTTTAAAATATCATTTATGAAAATTTATAATTACAATATAATAGTCTAAGGTTATTATACAATAAAAATAAAACTCAAATTCACCACCTTAA
>SNQJ01S0003952.1:144684-176161 GCA_010110895.2 Picea sitchensis | reverse complement strand
CCTTATAAGGTGTTGCAAAAGATTGGTACTATGGCATACAAATTGGAGTTGCATGCATCTTCACGAGTACACCCAGTTTTCCATGTTTCATGCTTAAAGAAGGTTATAGGTGACAAGATCCCAATTCAAACTATATTGCCAGAACTTGATGAGGAAGGAAAAATTGTATTGGAGCCTGAAGCTATCACTGACACAAGAATTCGCCAGCTGAGGAATAGATCCATTTCAGAGTATCTCATAAAGTGGATGAAGCTACCTACTAAAGATTCCACTTGGGAAGATGAGTATTTTATACAGAAGTATCCATAATTACTCAAGTATGAAGGGGAGGGGCATGGTAAGCTCTAAATAGTGGCATATTACCCCTTAATTAGGGAATATTACATTAGTAATGTTATTTTATATATACCAAGGATACCTTTTCATTTGGAATCATCTTGTATTTGGAAATTTATGTGGTGTATAAGGAGGTTGCCCCCTCGAAGAGGCTTATTATCTGAAATTCTCTCTTTTTCAAGGCGTTGAGTACTTATTCTAAGGTTTTTCTATGCTATCTTGATACTTGGTTCCTAACAGAGTTGGTCCCAAAGCATTTTTAATTGTCTTTTAGAAGTTTTCATTGTTATTCCAGATACACAATTAATACTAAACATATGAAAACTGAGTCACATCTCTGTATAAACAACTTGTTTGTATAGAAGTGCAATACCACCATGAGTTCATCACATTGAATGTATTGATTGTGGGTTTGAGTGCTAGACTCATTGTTCATAAGATTTACCTCTGGACTAATAAACTCAATCTAAGATCGGTAGTCTATGAATGGAAATTCAATACCCTTACAATTGATTGATTAAAGTGAGTGGTTTGGGTAAAACTTATGATCATACTTCATACTCTATTTCATTAGTTTTGAATAGTAAATAGGATTCTTGCTATCAAATCTAACCTCGCATATAGAGCATGAACACTTAGTATATTAAGTGAAAGATTGCATCTCGAATCTTAGAAGGAGATTTGATAAAGAATTATCTATTAGTTCTTTCCTTCAAGTTATTTCCCAACACTTGAGTATTTTTGTGCGTGAACACTTAACATCCATAGATTGAGAATTAAGATGAGAACAGATCAGAGAACATGATCATGCATAGATCATAGATATGTTCATGACATATATGTTGGCATGTTTTCAAGCAGAGTGTGCTTGTCATTGATGACAAGATCATAGTGTGCATCGATGGTGAAACATGAACAGTGTAAGCTCAGGTGAAGAAGCAAACAGTATGCAGAGATCAAATCTAAGGAGAGATAGCGTTCTGAGATGCGCAGATGAGATCCCATACATCAAGGCTCGCAGAAGGATCAAAGGTCATGGCCTTTGACACTCAGAGATTTGAGAAAGCCAAAGCTCAAAAGGAGGAGAGACAGTGGTCGTTGGATCACCAATCCTAAATACCCGATGTCTATTAAATCAGAGTCCAGTGACCAGAGGAAGCGCAAAGGATAAGTATAGATATGATCCATTGGATCTGAGCATTGAGGACCAACAGCCGTTGAATCCAGTATAACTGTGAAGAGGATAAGGTCGAGAGACATCCTCCAACTCCGTGAAATACGAAATCGCAATAAGATATGAACTATTGGATCTAGAGGACATGTGGCGAGAGATCAGTATTTCGCTGACTGGCGAACTAGAAAATTCAAAGGTAAGAGTTGTAGGAACTCGTGAAACGTGAAGTCTCGATAATATATGGACCATTGGATCACAGAGGGGTGTGGGCCATTGATCTAGATTATTTTGGATATCAGGAGTTGGAAGATTTAGGGTTGGCTCACGTTCAAACACCCGACACGCAAAGTCGTGATTTGATCACAGTGGTCGATCAAAGGGAGAACGAGGACCGTTGATTCGAGAAGGACATGTGGAAGACCACGTCAACAAGGACAGGTGGTAGACTACGTTAGCAAGGACACGTGGTGAAATAAGACAATGACAAGTGTCAAGTTGATTCGGCATTTCAGGTACGTGGAAATCACAAATTCGAGTGATACGTGGCAGTTGCTCAGCTCATGATACGTCATCGAGTGATGCAAGAGTTACGTCACTCCAGGAGTTTTTCTTCGGGAGTTTTACCACTAGTACTCACCCAAAGACCTGAAGTCCCGAAGGCTAAGTCCCGGAGCAGAGGATAGTCATTGGATTAGAGAGGAAACATGTCAGTGGATTGTCAACTCCCGGAAAAAGAAAAGGAAGGATGAACGAGAGTTTGAGAATTGAAATCTTTAAAGTCCAAAGACACGAAGGAGATCTCGACCGTTGATCCGAGAGGGACACACATCATTGGATTGTGGACTCCAGGTGAAATGCTCCGGGAGCAAACAAAGTTTGAGAATTGAAAGTCCTGAAGGCTGAACTCGCGAAGGAGATCCTGATCATAGAATCAAGGAGATAGGTCTCTGCAGATCATCAACTCCGGGAGATTGTCATACAGAAGAAATGAAAGCTTGAGATTTAAAATCTCCAGAATCTGAAATTTCAGTCGTCAGATCAATTTCGAGTGGAAGGATAGGATAAGCTAGCAGATCTGCATCGTAGAAAGATCGATTCATTGATATAAGATCCTGATCGAACGAACAACATTCACTCCAGATATAAATATGTGAGGAGTTTACACTCAGAAAACTTTGAGATTTGAAATATCTGGAATGTGAAGTTGCGTCAACTGTCGGATATGGAGATCAAACAATGATCATTAGATCAGGGAGATCTACATCAATATATTACGTCAGCAAATATCATCTTCAAGGAAATGTGGCAGACCACGTCTGTAAAGGGCATATGGGAAACCATGTCAGCAAGTACACATCTCATCTAATCGTTGAGACTAAGGATCGTGCATGGAAAAAGGAAAGAAGGCAGAGTCATCGATTGAAGAGGACAGATGTCAACATATCTTTCATTCCAGAAGATATCCAATCAGCAGCAACAGGGTTTGAGAGTTGAAACTCCCGGAGCCCGGATCACGAAGGAAACCTCAGTCATTGATGGAAGAAGGAGATATCTGGTCCACAGACTTGAGAGGACAGATCTGAACCATCCATTCAAGAGCACCGTCAAGAACGTGAGATCAACGGTCATGCTCCATTGAGGGGTCAGAACATGCTCGAGACTTAATTTTTCATGAGCGGGCCGCAATTGAAACCATGGTTTTGGAGAAAGGACACGTGGAGGCTCGTGGTGAATTGTGGGGAAAAAACCATTTTTGTCTAAACCACCTTTGGACACACCCACAATCGCTTGGTCACATGAATCTCATAGCCCAAGGTCATATTGTGAAATGGAGCCAGCGCTCACTAGACAGAAATCAGGAAGCGCCTTATGAATAAGCACTTGGTCACCGCTAGTGGTCACGCGAAGAAGGAGCTAGAAGCCAAATAAGCCATAGTTGACTGGCTGTAACTGACAGAGAAGACGAAGAGTCTCTACTACCAGAGAAGCTAAGGAATCTCATCATATCGGCCATTGATGATGAACTCACAGGCAACAGAACCACCAGAGAAGATGAAGAGTTGTCATTATGATCAAGAGATGACTCATCGTGGGAAATGTATGCAGAACAAAGAAGTGAAGTGATTCTGCTGTCGAGTTATGCAGGAGTAAGGAAGAGTTGTAGTGAACAACCTGTAGGGAAGAACAGTGACATTGTAAAGATCATGCAGAGGCATTGCGCAGAGGAGGCAGTTGGTGCACAGAGAATATAAAAATGCAAAACAGAGAAGAGATGGAGTTGTTGTTGAGAGTGATTCATGCTAGTAGAAGCACGTGGTGTGCAGGAGCTGAAGCACAGAAGAAGCAAGGAAAATAAATTCATATCTGAGAGAAGAACAGAAAACGCAGCAAACGTGAGGAGAGAGACATTGATGCAGGTAGAGCAGAGCAGTGTAGCAGAACAGTGATGAGACTGGTAAGCCATAGATAAATGTTGTATCATTGTGATAAAGTTGTAGAAAGAAAATATTTATATTTCAGGGTGGTAGGGAGGTGCTAGGGAGGATTGGTGTCCTCAGAGTTTCAAGTGGGTGCTTGAACACGGGGAGTTGTAGCTTCCATCTGGTTGCAGCTAGGAAAACCAGGGTGGTGCAAGGGAGAACTATTGTTCTCTGTTATACAAGTCGGTGCATGTGTGACTGGAAGTTGGTGCTTCCATCCTGTTGGTGTTGGAACACTTAGGGAGTTGGTGCTTCCTTCTAGTGGGTGCTAGAGAAACCAAGGAGTTAGTGCTTCCTTCTAGTGGGTGCTAGAGAAACCAGGGAGTTGGTGCTCTCAGCAAGTTGCATCTTGTAAAACAAAGGTGGTAGCCTCACAATGAGTTGGTGCTCATAAGAATGATAATGTACAAAAAATAAAGATTACTTATCATATCAAGAAGAAGAGGTTTTTACCCTTTATGGGTTTCCTCATGAAATATTTGTCTCTGTATATTTCATGTGTGTGATTGATGTTGAATGTTCTATTGCTTACCTCCCTGCATTATTGTGATTGTTATTGAGTGCTCTGTAAAGAGTTTAAAATAAGCATAATTGTTTAAGCACGGTAACAACTGATTCACCCCCCCTCTCAGTTCTCCAAAAATTGGTATCATAGCAAGTTCCCTTTATTTAAGGGTAGATCCTAGAGCTTAAACATGACTAGCCATGGAGGAACTTCAACCAATAAGGTCCCCCTGTTCAATGGAACAAACTTTGGCTTCAGGAAGGTTAGGATGAGAACCTACATAATGGCTTTAGGTGCAGATGTTTGGGATGTGGTAGAGACTGGTTATGTAAAGCCAGTTGTACTAGCCTCTAAGGATGACAAGCTAGACTTCAGTTTCAATGCTAAGGCTATGAATTTTATTCTGAGTGGGCTTGCAGAAGCAGAATTTGTAAACGTTATGCACTTAGAAACTGCCAAAGCAATGTGGGACAAACTCATTAGCAGCTATGAAGGTAATGAAAATGTAAAGGATGCCAAGCTTCAAACCTACAGATTACAGTTTGAACAACTAAAGATGAATGAGGATGAGATAATTAATAAATTATTCTTAAGAGTTCAGGATCTTGTGAATGCCATGAAAGGTCTTAGTGAGAATATTGAAGATTTATTATTAGTTCAGAAGATCTTAAGATCTTTGCCTGATAGATTCAATCCAAAAGTTTCTACAATAGAAGAACTGAATGATCTTAAGACTCTGTCTATTGATCAACTTCTAGGAACTCTAACTTCTTATGAAATGAGGATTATTAAAGATAAATATACAACTAGAGAAGCATCATTTAAAGAAGACAAGAATGAGGATTATGAGCCTGATGAAATTGAAGAAAAAATTGTGAGAAGACTAAAGAAAGGATTAGGAAAGTACCAAGGCAAGTTTCCCTTCAAGTGTTTTAACTGTGGAAAGATAGGTCACTTTGCATATAAGTGTCCACATAAGCAAAAGGACCAGAACTCTGAAGGAGAAGAGAAGTACAAATCCAAGAGATTTGGTAAAAAGAAAAGTTTATGTGTAAACAATGATGACTCTTCAGAAGACACAGATAATGACTCTTCCTATGAAGATAAGGTTAATAACTTTGTGCTTATGGCCAATGAGGATGATGATAATGACAGGAAGTAATGTGAATATTGAAGAAGTTGTGGTTGAATTGTAAGGAGAGTTGATCAATGATTTAGAAGAGATTGACAGACTCATACTTAAGAAGAGAAACCAAAAACAAATGTTGATACGGTTCAAGAAAGGCAGTGAAAAAACTTGATGAAGAATTTGCCCTGCTAAAAGTGGAATGAGAAGAGGCAAAGAAGATTGAATACATTCTGAGACAATAGTTATCAGAAAATAAGGCAAGATGTGAAGCTCTGGAAGAAGAAGTAGTGAAAACTAGGAAAGAGTTGGAGAAGTTTCAAGCCTTGTATCATCAGAATCTGTCAAGTATCAAAGCTCAGAAGGATTAGCCACCATTCTGAATCAGCAAAGGAATCCAAAATTGAAAAATGGTTTGGGTTATGAAGAGGGATCAAGTAGTGGTCAGCCAAGCAACAAAGAACCCATCAATTTTGTCAAATCTACAACCAGTGAACCTGCAGAAACAAAGGAAGATAATTAGCCACCAAGGAGGAGTAAAGAAAAAGGTACCAGAACTGAATATGTAGAACAAGGAAATAATACACCCTCTGCTCAAGGAAATCATCAGCATGGAATAAATTGACCTGCTCAAAGAAGACATCCATTTTCCAGGTACATAGATTTTTTCTATGGATATTGTTTCTACTATTCTAACTTTGGCCACAAAACTGTAAATTGTTCCTTAAGATTTAGACATGAGAAATCAAGACACCAAAGAAATAAATAGCTGCCACAACAAAGAATGAGACAGCCAAGTAACAAACAACCACAGATTGCAAATTGTCAAATTAAGTTTAGAGACATGCAACTGAGGAGGTCAAGAAATAATAAACAGTCAATGACGAGACAACGTTGCAATAATCACTTTGACCTATTGAACAATGAGATCGAATGTTATAATTGTCATAACTTTGGCCAAAAAGCTGCAAACTTCCATCTGAAGAATTACAAAGAAGATCCAAGGATAAAGCTCTTAGCTAGAAAGGAAAACACATGGAAAAGGAAAGATAGTATAAAATGTGGTCTAATACTTTCAACTCAAAAACAAAAGGACTCCTGGAATATACACAGTGGATGTTCCAAGCACATGACTGGAGAAAAGGATAAGCGTATGCCTATAATCAAAAGCAAAATAGGAAATGTGATCTTTGAAAATGATGAACCATGTAAAGTCAAGGATAAAGGGATGGTGAGTTTGAGTAATGGCAAAGAAGATTCTCAGGATGATTTGCTTATATATGATCTGAAACGTAATGTGATCAGTATAAGTCAAATGTGTGACAGAGGCTGTGAAGAGGTGTTCACATCCAAAGATTGTAAGGTAAAAAATGTAAAATCAAGACAAGTGGTGGCTAAAGACATAAGGACAGATAATGATGTTGATATTGAATCCTCCCATACAAGAAAAGAAGAAGTAGAAGAAGAATCATGTCATAAGACGGAAGAAGAAGTTGTGAAGGTTGAGAAGTCAAACACCCAAATCAAGTTCTTGAATGGCTCCATGACCCTGGATGAGATCTTGGATAGTCAGAGATCACCAAATGACAAATATGTTCTTGGATACAACAAAGAAGAAATCAGTACTCCTAAGAATTCTAACACAGGTCCTTCATTTGTAAAAAGGGAAAGCAGGTATGAGAGTGTTTGTAATGGTTTTTTCTTATAATGAATATGGTCATAAAAGCCTTGGATTGTAGGCATCATGGAAGAAAAAATGAAGTTACTATAATAGAAGAACAGAGAAGCGTGACAGGGGGAGTCATTTAGTTATGACAAGAAAAGGGTGATGAAGGAGTCCCAATGAGAGAGGTGAGCAATATTGAGTCAGCTACAGAGGACACAGCTGAAGCTGAAGATGAACAGGTCCAAGAATCACAAAGAGAAGACTGTGGGTTATATACAAATAAGAGAATCCATCCTATCAAGGGGAGTATGTATTGGTTGAATATTTGATACCTCCGACAAGTACTGCAACAGCTCAGGGGGAGCATGTTTTCTTTGACATTGATGTCAAAGGCGGAGAAAAGGAGTCATCTGGATGCTATAGTTGGAGGTCCAAACAGATTATCATAACCGTTCCGAGTTGCCATCAATGCCAAAGGGGGAGATTGTTGGCATTTTTACAGGCAGAGTGTGCTTTTCATTGATGGAAAGATCATAGTGTGCATCGATGGAGAAACAGGAACAGCGTAATCTCCGGTGAAGAAGCAAACAGTATGCAGAGATCAAATATCAGAAGAGATAGCATTCTAAGATGCGCAGACAAGATCCCATACATCAAGGCTCGCAGAAGGATCAAAGGTCATGGACTTTGACACTCAAAGATTTGAGAAAGGCAAATCTCAGAAGGAGGAGTGACAGTGGTCATTGGAACACCAATCCTAAATACCCGATGTCTGTTAGATCAGAGTCCAGTGACCAGAGGAAGCACAGAGGAGAAGTACAGATCTGATCCATTGGATCTGAGCGCCAAGGACCAATAGTCGTCAGATCCAATATAACTACAAAGAGGATAAGGCCGAGAGCCATCCTCCAACCTTGCAAAATGCGAAATCGTGATAAGATCTGAACTGTTGGATCCATAGGACATGTGGCGAGAGATCATCATTTCGATGACTCGCGAACTAGAAAATTCAAAGGTAAGAATTGTAGGAACTCGCGAAACATGAAGTCCAGATAAGATCTGGACCGTTGGATCACAAAGGGTTGTGGGCCGTTGATCTAGAGTATTTCAGATATCGGGAGTTGGAAGAGTCAGGGTTGGCTCACGTTCAAACACTCGACACGCGAAGTCGCGATTTGATCACAGCCGTCGATAAAAGGGAGAACAAGGATCATTGAGTCGAGAAGGACATGTGGCAGACCATGTCAGCAAGGACACGTAGCGCAATCAGACAATGACAAGTGTCAATTTGATTCGGCATTTCAGGTACGTGGAAATCACAAATCCGAGTGATACGTGGCAGTTGCGCAGCTCATGACACATCATCGAGTGACGCAAGAGTTATGTCACTCCGAGAGTTTTGCTTCGGGAGTTTTACCACCAATACTCGCCCAAAGACCCGAAGTCCCAGAGCGGAGGATAGTCGTTGGATTAAAGAGGGCATGTGTCAATGGATTGTCAACTCCGGGAAAAAGAAAAGGAAGGATGAATGAGAGTTTGAGAATTGAAATCTCTGAAGTCCGGAGACATGAAGGAGATCTCGACTGTTGATACGAGAGGGACACGCATCGTTGGATCGTGGACTCCGGGTGAAATGCTCTGGGAGAAAACAAAGTTTGAGAATTGAAAGTCCCGAAGGTCGGACTTGTGGAGGAGATCCTGATCGTAGAATCAGGGAGGCAGGTGTCTGCAGATCATCAACTCTGGGAGATTGTCGTACGGAAGAAATGAAAGTTTGAGATTTGAAATCTTCGGAACGCGAATTTTTGTCAGTCGTTGAATCAATTTCGAGTGGAATGACAGCATAAGCTAGAAGAGATGCATCACAGAAAGATCGAGACGTTGATCTAAGATCCTGATTGAACGAACAACATTCACTCTGAATATAAAGATACGAGGAGTTTACACTCAGGAAAGTTTGAGATTTGAAATATTCGGAATGCGAAGTTGCGTCAACCGTCGGATCTGGAGATCAGATAATGACCGTTACATCAAGTAGATCTACGTCAGCAGATTAAGTCAACAAATCTCGTCTTCAAGGAAATGTGGCAGACCACGTCTGCAAAGGGTATATGGGAAACCATGTTAGCAAGTACATATGTCATATGATCGTTGAGACTAAGGATCACGCGTGGACAAAGGAAAGAAGGAAGAGTCATCGATTGAAGAGGACAAATATCCATAGATATTTCTTTCCAGAAGTTATCCAGTCAGTAGCAACAGGGTTTGAGAGTTGAAACTCTCGAAGCTCGGATCATGAAAGAAACCTCAGTCGTTGATGGAGGAAGGAGATATCTGGTTCGCAGACTTGAGAGGACATATCTGAATCGTCCGTTCAAGAGCACCATCAAGATCGTGATATTGACATTCATGCTCCATTACGGTGCCAGAACATGCTCGAGCCTTAATTTTTCATGAGCGGCCACAATTGAAACCATAGTTTTGGAGAAAGGACATGTGGAGGCTCGTAGTGAATTGTGGGGAAAAAATAAGTTTGGTCTAAACCACCTTTGGACGCGCCCGCAATCGCTTGGTCACATGAATCTCATAGCCCAAGTTCATATCGTGAAATGGAGCCAGTGCTCACTAGACAAAAATCGGGAAGCGCCTTTTGAATAAGCACTTGGTCACCGTCGGTGGTCACGCGAAGGAAGGGGCTAGAACCCAAAGAAGCCATAGTTGACTTGTTGTAACTGACACAGAAGAGGAAGAGTCTCGACTACTGGAGAAGCTAAGGAATCTTAGCATATCGGTCACTGATGATGAACTCACAAGCAACAGAACTACCAGAGAAGATGAAGAGTTTCCATGATGATCAAGAGATGACTCAACGTGGGAAATGTATGCATAACAGAGAAGTGAAGTGATTATGTTGTTGATCTATGCAGGAGTAAGGAAGAGATGCAATGAAAAACCTGTAGGGAAGAACAATGACATTGTAAAGAGCATGCAGAGGCATTGCGCAGAGGAGTTAGTTGGTGCATAAAGAATATAGAAACACAGAACGGAGAAGATATGGAGTTGTTGTTGAGAGTGATTCATGCGGGTAGAAGCACGCAGTGTGCAAGAACTGAAGCGCAGAAGAAGCAAGGAAAACAAATGCATATCTGACAAAATAACAGAAAGCGCAGCAGATGGGAGGAGAGAGACACTGATGCAGGCAGAGCAGAGCAGTGTAGCAGAACAGTGATGAGACTGGTAAGCCATGGATAAATGTTGTATCACTATGATAAAGTTGTAGAAAGAAAAGGTTTATATTTCAGGGTTGTAGGGAGGTGCTATGGAGGATTGGTTTCCTCATAGTTTCAAGTGGGTGCTTGAACACAGGGAGTTGTAGCTTCCATCTGGTTGCAGCCAGAAAAACCAAGGTGGCAGGGTGGTGCAAGGGAGAACTATTGTTCTCTGTTATACAGGTCAGTGCATGTGTAACTGGAAGTTGGTGCTGGAACACTTAAGGAGTTGGTGCTTCCTTCTAGTGGGTGCTAGATAAACCAAGGAGTTGGTGCTTCCTTCTAGTGGGTGCTAGAGAAACCAGAGAGTTGGTGCTCTCAGCAAGTTGCATCTTGAAAAAAAGAGGTGGTAGCCTCACAATGAGTTGGTGCTCATAAGAATGATAATGTACAGAAAATAAAGATTACTTATCATATCAAGAAGAAGAGGTTTTTACCCTTTATGGGTTTCCTCAGGAAATATCTGTCTCTGTATATTTCATGTGTGTGATTGATGTTGAATGTTCTATTGCTTACCTCCCTGCATTATTGTGATTGTCATTGAGTGCTCTGTAAAGAATTTAAAATAAGCATAATTGTTTAAGCACGGTAACAACTGATTCACCCCCCCCCCTTCTTAGTTGTCCAACAATATAAAGTTTTGGCATGTTTACAGGAAATGTGTGCTTGTCATTGATGGAAAGAACAATAACGACGATGGGAAAATAGGAAAGCAGGGATGATAGCAACGGAATAATCCCTCTTTTATGAAGACAGAGCTCATTTGTGGAAGGATAGGATAAGCAAGGAAAAAGTTTTGAGAATTCAAATACCTGAATACATGTTAGCCGTTGGATCACTTTTGAGTGGAAGGAAAGGATAAGAAGAAAGATTTGAGATCTCGATTACCCCAATTTCTGTCAGTCGTCGGATCAAATTAAATGGAAAGAAGGAATCCCAAATCTGGGTCGTCAGATCGAGGAAAGTCATGGGTCGTTGATTGGACAAGAGCGGGAAGAGGCCATCTCCAAAGTCCCAAAACGTGAAGTCTCGATGAGATCTAGACCGTCGGATCACTAAAGGTCATGGACCATTGATCTATCTCAATGAAGTTTGGATTTTGGGAGTTTAGAGAATCGAGGTGGCTTGCAGCAGAAAACCCGAAACGCGAAGTCGCAAACGCCTTTTTGATTGGAGAGTGGTCATAGCCAGTGGTCACATGGAGAACGTGATTTTTCATGTGGGTAAAGTTTGCGAGGAACTTTTGATCAAAAATCCTCTGCATGTATAATCCAACGGTGTTGATTAAATTGACAATCTGATTGAAGGGTTATTGTTTCACTGCATGATTTCTTGACCAGTTACAATTCAGATATACTAAATAATTCATTTTTCTTGGGGAGTTGGAGATTCTGTTCTTGGGTGTTTTGAGATTCGAAGTGTAACGAATCATGGCCGCATGCATAAAAGAATAATGTTGTGACAGATTGAGGTTTTGATTTTTCTCTATAAAATGAGTTGAACTGTAAGAAATGAATAGGACACTATGAACAGTGTGAAATGAAAGACAGAGATGAAGAACAGAAGCTAGACAGAGCAGAAATGGTGAAAAGAGCATAATGCACAAGAACCTAAGAGCATGAAAAGAAAAGAGAAAGAGCAAATGGAAAAAGACAGCAAGTGGAGCCGAGTATGAACAGACAGAAGCAAAGAAAAATTGCATAACAGAAACAGAGTAAAAGTAGAACATAATTGCAGAAAAGAGAAGAAATGGTAAGCATTAACATTTATATATTGTTGTAAGGTATTATTCAAGCAAAGATCTATAATCAGGGTGGTAGGGTGGTTCTAGGGAGGATTGTGGTCCTCTATTATTCAAGTTGGTGCTTGAATCATGGGATTTGTAGCTTCCATCTAGTTGTGGCTAGAAAACAGGGTGGCAGGGTGATGTTAGGTAAAACGAAGAGTTTTTTGTGTGCAAGTTGGTGCTTGTATAAGTGGAAGTAGGTGCTTCCATCCAGTTGGTGCTTGTATAAGTGGAAGTAGGTGCTTCCATCCAGTTGGTGTTGGAGATCATAAGGAGAAAATATGCTTCTTTCTAGTGGGTGCTAGAGAATCTTGAGGGTTGGTGCTCTCTACAAGTTGCAGCTTGTTAAAGAAGAGGTTCTGGCCTCATTTTGAGTTGGTGCTTAAAGACAGATGATGTACAGAACACAAAATATTGTCTATCATTCTAAGAAGAAGAGGTTTTCTCCCTTTATGGGTTTCCTCATGAATATCTATCTCTGTGTATATCATATGTGTAATTGATGTTTATTAGTTATGTTGTTCATGTCTTACATAATCTTGATGATCACTTGGAGAATATTAAAAATATTTTAATAGGCATAATTGTTTAAGCATAGTAAAATCTGATCCACCCCCCCTCTTAGTTGTCTTAGTGTTGGCCCTTGACCAAGTTTTGGGAGTTTCTTGGTCATGTTGACCTATTTTGGGACTTCGACGGCCTATCAAAGGAGGAGCACATGATGAAGTGGAGATCACGGGATCTCGACCCCCTTTTTGGCCCCTTTTTGGGATATGGGAATATGTAACGGGAATGGGATGTCGGCCCATGGGTTTACCCATGTGTAGGCCTATTTTGTAATATATATATAGATGTTTGGGCCATATAGAGGAGGAGTAGAGAAGTGCATCTATGTTATGATATGATAAGTGCTAAAGGCTAAGTGCTAGTACGAATTGTAAGGGCTTTGTGCATGGTTGGAAGAGACTTGCAGAGATAAGTGCAAGTGGGTGTAATAGGTTGTGGAAGGCTTTGTGATGTAACACAAGGAAGAAGGATCTAGCGAGCTGCGCAGATATTATGTCCTATGCGAAGAAGGGTTTTGAAGCTCTGTGATGTAATTGATTGACTCAGATAATAAAGAAGAATAATTGGTGGGTGTAGCCCCAGGGTGGGGGTGAACCATGTAAACACTGTGTTATCTGATTTGTGATTTGTCTTGATGTGTTCACATGTTATCTGCTAGGTTCTTTGATATGTTTAGATAGATCTACTTTTGCTTTGTACTTATGATATGTAAGAATATTAGATCTGGTCAAGATAGTCATGCTTAGTGCTTGATATGTTCATTCTGATCCATTTATATATGATAAGTGCTTAAATACTGTAGATTAGTGTGAATGTTGCGCAGCTCTATTTTATCAGCGAAGTGAATAGTGATTGCATATTGAGGGACTGATGGTGCTAAGAGCTATATTAAGTGTTATAATCACAGATCTGTGTTCCAGCTAAGATTGCAAACACCTGAGTCTTGCAACCACCCCTGCCTCTACCTTGGGTGAGACTTCGTCTACTTAGCAGGTGTCGCCGAAACGGTCGGTAGTTAGGGATTTGTTGGTGCATTGTTGTAGAGTTGAACCCTGGTTTTTCCCCTGTGCCAACAAATGGTTCTGTTGCCGAGACCTGAAACTATGATTGTTGGGAACTGAGAAAGAAGAAGCTTTGTGCAAAGAGTTGACCTGGAAGCTTTGTGCGTATATCTGTTCCCTAGTGCGCATTATTCTACTTGACTTATAAATCTCTGTGTTAAAAGAAAGAAGGTGAGATATGAAAGAAAGAAGCATGATCTGAAGAAAAGAAGTCGGATCTGAAAGAAAGAAGCCTCATCTAAAGAAAGAAGATCAAACATGAAGGAAAGAAGCAAGATCTGAACACTTGGTGCTCTAAGAAAGGTAAAAGTAAGATTTTTTTATTAAAAGAGGTAATATCTGCAAGCTTTGTGCGCTGATAAAGGTAAAGATAGTGAAAAATTTTAGATTTGAACACTTTGTGTTCTGTAGAAGTAAGATAAGTGGAATTTTTTGTTTCTAGAGTATGGATCTAGATATGTTTAATAAAATTTGTCTTAGTTTGAAAACTAGGGTATTTATAGATGAAAGAAGATTTGATATTAATAGATATGACAAGAATAGTGAAAGATGTGTTATACCTATGCATAGAAAGAATGTTTGGACTAACAAATGGATGCAGGATCCTAGAAAGAATTTGTTACAGGTTAGCTACCATGATCCTAGTGTGTAGTACAAAAGAAGCTAGGGATCATTTAAAAGAAAGAGAGGATTAACCCTGTGTTACAGTTGTAGAAGATCGGGACATCTTGCTAAGGAATGCCCTGGTAGAAGACCTAGTTGCCTCTGTTTTCAAGCTCTAGACCATGAAGTACTGGATTTCCCTAGAATGATTGCTAAGATTGAAAGAATCAGTCTGAATCAAGAAAACCCTAAGGCAGATCTAGAAATTATGGTAGAATCCCAGAAAGGGTTCGAGCAAGCATTGCTACAGATAAGAGAAACCCTCAATAACCACCGACATTACAGCTTGTCAGAGATCTTCAAAGAGAAAGATTGCATTGAAGCAAGAATAGGAGACTTTGACATTGACTGTGTTCTAGATGAGGAATCACTGGTGAATATCATGACAGAGAGAACTTGGGAAGCTATAGGGAGGACTATTATGATTCCTTCGTTAGGAGGGATAGGGTTATTTAGAGGAAAACTAGTAAACCTGTGTGGGAGGCTCACCCTGATACCTGTGACTGTCAATGGAACTTCGACGAAAGAAGATTTTGAGATTATTAAATTTATTGAAGATAGTGCTCCATTTACCATGTTAATAGGAAAATCTTGGATTAATAGAGATCAAGCCAGACGGAAAGAAGAAGAAGAAGTTGTGGAACAGAAGAAGCAAGAGTTAAAAGATTTTATGACCAGAAGGATCGCATGCTTGATTGAAGAACAAGAGAGTAGATCGAAGATATTTAATGACAGTAACCCAGATGTCGAAGTTAAGAGAACACTAGAGGATCCACAGAATATTGAAGTGCCTATCCCAAACAAAGAAGAAGTATTACCAAGGAACCCTAGGGGAGAATCTCAATAGCGTGCATGATTATGTCAAAAGAATATGAGAATCATAATGGGAAAATAACTAATGAGATGAATCTCACTGGAAAGAAGGCTAGAAAGTTAAGAAAGAAGAAGGCTAAGACTGAAAAGTTACAGGAGGTTCTAGAGGAGACCTTGTAGAAAGAAAAATTACAAAATTGGAGCTTTGTCAGGATATCAAAACAGTGACACATGGCACTTTGCCATAACGAAGAAATACAGTCATTGGGGATATTATAATCGTTCGATCGATGCTTCGAACAGGCAGAAAATCAATAAAGTTTCATCATCAGACCGTTGGACCATGCCATAATGGATCGAACATGAGTTAAGAGAGGCTCATACCCGTTGCAAGCAAACCATTGTCAGATTACCTATTTATCTCATTGCACCACACACCGAGAACACTTTTGCTAATTGATAATTCAAGCCCATAGACTAAGCTGAGTTTATACAGTGATCACTGCACTCTTTCTCTTTAGCTCAGTACTGTATCTAAGTTGTTACCCGAATGCACGATTGTTCACCCCAAGTGTGCATGTCAGACGAATTGAGTGTCGTAGAGAAAGTTGTTGAAGAAGTTTTGATCGACTTGATGACTGAGAGAGGTCGATGTCTGAAGGAATCCAAGATTCATCCACAAGGACAGTACAAGCATCTCCATCCACTGCTTGAGTCAGACCATCCCGGCCAACAGATGAAAAATGGCCTTAGCAGTGCGCGCAGACCAAGATAAGATTGTCAGCGTTGAAGTTTAGCGACTTCAACCTCGGCGACAGGAAGGTGTACAACATGCTCGCCTCGCATAGGTATCTGACTATAACCAAGGGAAAGAACTCGAAGATCGTCCCCCAGTCATGGACCATGAACCTCGCGCAGTCCACACTGCTCAATGTCATGAATATTCCTCACTTCGGGAGGCACCAAGAAGTGAATGCATGCGTCAAGTTGTTGTTGTCTTTCTACCATGGCAGATACTTGTGGTTGAACTGCCGCATCACAGTGGATTCGACATTGATCAATCGGATCACAGGGCTAAGCATGCAAGGCCCTAACCCACAAGATTTCTATCCCGGGAAAGCCATGGATCACGCTATTGCGCAGAAGATTAAAGACACCTATGGAGGTGTAGAGAAAGGAACACGAGGCTACAAGGTAGCCTCTATCCAGAGCGGCGCAATGCATCTAGCCTGTCAATTGATCGCAGGAAAGTTAGTTCGTAAGAACCGACCCACCCAAGTGACTGGATTTGTAGTCGACCTCGCAGGAAAGTGCGCGGAGGGCCTACAAATGAATTGGGAGAAGTACCTCGTAAACCAGTTGGAACTGGACTGCAAGGAAGCGCAAGACCACGGATATGATTTCCACTTCAGCTGGCTTCTCATATTGATTGATTTTATCGCATGGGAGATGCTGGAAGGTGTGACCTTCCCGGACATCGAGCCCTTTGAACCTCTAGCCGCGAAGTTCAATACATTGTGGTACTCCAGTGACATGAACAAGCAATGGAAATCAAATGTCATCTTCCACACTTATTACAACCAGTTGAAGACAACCATACAGTCTGAGCCTCGTATAACCCCGAACACTCTCCACAGGTTTAGGCCCTTGATGAAATTCAGTGCGGACCACCATTTCATCTATATCACAGCGTGCGCTGATGAGCATAAACAACAGCTACAGTCATACTACAAGCTGACGGAGGAAGACTTAGAAGAGATTACTAAGGAATGGTCGATGGACCTCCTCATCCCAGTAGACCCCACGGAGCTATCTGATATTGACAATCCAGAAGCAGCGCACGATACACCTGGACCAAGCAAGACCAAGAAAAATGAAGAAGCTCAGGATGTAAGTAGTACCTCGGCGAAGACTGCTTCTATCTCACCTGAGCAAGGAGGTGATGGMAGAGAGATAGATGGMATAGAATTTGAACAAAATAAAGGTGAGGTTACACCGCCTAGAGATGAGGAGGACCCCTCGAAGAAAAGGAAGCTTTCCCCTTTGAAACCTTCTTCTAGGAAGAAGTCGAGAGCATYTATGACTAAAATGMAAACCACCCTAACTTCAGACGACTTCGAATTCATTGTCGCGGCACTGAACGATGCTTCGCTAGAGATAGCAGAGAAGCAAGAGGTTCAGCAAGAAGAGGTATACAATCAGATCAAGTTTGAATTTCAAGGAGTGCACCAGGCACTACAGTCCAGCCACGCAGTTTCCACTACGCCTCTGCCATCGGAAACACCAGAACTGGGAGATGAGCCAGCTCAACTCCACCGGATCGCTAATACAGTYGAAGATCTCCTTCGATGAGCATAGGAGGAGACAACGCATAGGAGCAGACAGCGCATAGGAGGAGACAGCGCAAGCCACCCAGTCTTTAGCACAAGTACAAGGAGTCCTTGAAGAGCAACGCAGTACTGCAGAATGAGATAATCTTKCTCTCYAAGTAAAGTCAGATGAAGAAAAATCCCAGCTGCATAAAGAAAAGGAACAGTTGCTCGCAAAGCAACTCGAAGTTAAGGAAATGGTCAACAAAGCACTTCACTCTATGATAGTTATTGAAGTAAAGGCCGAAGAGAGAGTTCCACACCAGGTGGCACAACTCAAAGAAGTGATCCAGCAGCACATTGCAGATCTAGAATTATGCATTGTACCTGAGACCCCGCAGGACGTAAGGGACCAGCGAGAAGAAACCGCCCATAGCGCAGTTGATAGATTAAAATCTCTTTCATTATAATGCAAGCAGCTGAGTAACCACAGCGCCCAGACATATGAAAACCTCATTGAGAACCCGGAGTTACAGACACTGGACTCGCAGCTCCAGGAAGCGAAGCAACACGCAGATACACTACAGGTGCAGTTGAAGGCTCTGTCAGTTGTAGAAAGAATGAATAGGTCTCAAGAACAATGCACAACTCAACAGCAGATCCATATGCTTCAAAGCAAAGTGATGGAAGTCACTCAACGGCTTCAACCTATGCAAGATAAGGCATGTCGGTTGTTTACATAGGTAGAGAGTTGAGGAGTAGAGTTAGAACAGGTTGTCACCGTAACATAACAGTGCCTAGAAGGGCCAGTGAACGACACAGTAATCCAGGAGTTCACCGAATAAGAGGCCACAGCAAAGCAGCAAGTCGAAGTAGCTCAAGCCAAGATCAAGGCGTTCGAGGCAGAATTGCTTAGACCAGAGTGACTCAGGATGATTCACAGGTGAGTGTTGGGGGCATGTTGGCCCTTGACCAAGTTTTGGGAGTTTCTTGGTCATGTTGACCTATTTTGGGACTTCAACAGCCTGTCAAAGGAGGAGCACAGGATGAAGCAGAGATCATGGGATCTCGGCCCAGAAGCAGTGTGCCCAGAAAATTTTGAGTTGGTTCTCAAAGATAGAGGATGTATAGAACACAAAATATTATCTTTCATTCTAAGAAGAAGAGGTTTTCTCCCTTTATGGGTTTCCTCGTGAATATTTGTCTCTGTGTGTATCATATGTGTAATTGATGTTTATTATTTCTATTGTTCATGTCTTACATAATATTGATGATCACTTAGAGAAGATTAAAAATATTTTAATAGGCATAATTGTTTAAGAACAGGAAAAACTGATTCACCCCCCCTCTCAGTTGTCTTAGTGTTGGCCCTTGACCAAGTTTTGGGAGTTTCTTGGTCATTTTGACCTATTTTTGGACTTCGATAGCGTGTTGAAGGAGAAGCGCAGGACGGAGCGGAGATCACGGGATCTCGGCCCCCTTTTGGGCCCCTTTTTGGAATATGGGAATATGTAACAGGAATGGGATGTCATCCCATGGGTTTACCCATGTGTAGGCCTATTTTGTAATATATATATAGATGTCTAGGCCATATAGAGGAGGAGTAGAGAAGTGCATCTATATGATGATATGCTAAGTGTTAAAGGCTAAGTGCTAGTATGAATTGTAAGGGATTTGTGCATGATTGGAAGAGACTTGCAGAGCTAAGTGAAAGTGTGTGTAATAGGTTGTGGAAGGCTTTGTGTTGTAACACAAGGAAGAAGGATCTAGCGAGCTGCGCAGATCTTTTGTCCTATGCGAAGAAGGGTTCTGAAGCTCCGTGTTGTAATTGGTTGACTTAGATAATAAAGAAGAAAAATTGGTGGGCGTAGCCCCAGGTTGGGGGTGAACCACGTAAACATTGTGTTATGTGCTTTGTGCTTTGTGCTTTGTCTTGATGTGTTCACATGTTATCTGCTAGGTGCTTTGATATGTTTAGATAGATCTACTTCTGCTTTGTTCTTATGATATGTAAGAATATTAGATCCAATCAAGATAGTCATGCTTAGTGCTTGATATGCTCATTCTAATCCATTTATATGTGCTAAGTGCTTAAATACTGTAGATTAGTGTGAATATTGCGAAGCTCTGTTTTATCAGCGAAGTGAATAGTGCTTTCATATTGAGGGACTGATGGTGCTAAGAGCTATATTAAGTGTTATAATCACATATCCGTGTCCCAGCTAAGGTTGCAGACACCTAAGTCTTGCAACCACCCCTGCCTCTACCTTGGGTGAGACTTCATCTGCTTCGCAGTGTCACAAAAAGGGTCGGTAGTTAGGGCTTTGTTGGTGCGTTGTTGTAGTGTTGAACCCTAGCTCTGCCCCTGTGCCAACACTTAGTAATTTCAACAATTGGTATCAAAGCGGGTTCCTTTTATTTAAAAGTAGATCTGTAAGCTTAAACATGACAAGTCATGAAGGGACTTCAACCAATAAGCCTCCTTTGTTTGATGGAACAAATTTTTCTTTCTGGAAAGTTGGAATGAGAACATACATTATGGACTTAGTTGTTGATGTTTGGGATGTAGTAGAAACTGGATATACAAAACCTGTTGTGCTAGCTTCCAAAGATGATAAGATAGAATTTAGCTTCAATGCAAAGGCAATGAATGTTATCTTGAGTGGGATTACTGAAACTGAGTTTGTAAAAGTGATGCATCTTGAATCTGCCAAAGAGATGTGGGATAAATTTATTAGCAATTATGAAGGAAATGAGAAAGTAAAAGGTGGCAAACTTCAGACATATAGATTGAACTTTGAACAACTAAAGATGAATGAGGATGAAACAATTAGTAAATACTTTTTAAGAGTTGAGGATCTTGTGAATGCCATGAAGGGTCTTGGTGAGAAGATTGAAGATGCATTTTTAGTTCAGAAGATTTTAAGATCTATGTCTGATATATTTAATCCAAAAGTTTATGCAATAGAAGAACTGGATGATCTTAAAATTCTACATATTGATCAACTCTTAGGAACTTTTATTGCTTATGAAATGAGGATTAGTAAAGATAAATCCATCACTAGAGAAGCATCTTTTAAAGCAGACAAGAATACTGATTCGGAATTAGATGATATTGAGGCAAAATTTGTGAGAAGGTTAAAGAAAGGATCAGGCAAATACCAAGGCAATCTACCATTTAAATGTTTCAACTGTGGTAAGATAGGTCATTTTTCATCTAAGTGTCCTTACAAAGAAAAAGACCAGAAATCTAGTGATGAAAATAAATACAAATTTAAGAAATATAGTAAAAAGAAAAGCTTGTGTGCAAATAATGATGACTCCTCAGAATACATAGACAACAGTTCATCTTTTGAAGATAGGAGACCTTGATGATGAATACACAGGAAGTGACATGAATGAAGAATAAGTTGTGGTTGATATGGAAGGTGAACTAATCAGTGATTTAGAAGAGATTGACAGGCTCGGACTTAAGAAGAGAAAACAAAAACAATTGTTGATGCAGTTTGAAAAGAATGGTAAAGAACCAAGTGAAGATTTTGTTTTATTAAAAGTAGAATTAGAAGAAGCAAAGAAAATAGAAGATATTATAAAACAGTAATTAGCAGAGAAGAAGGTGAGATGTGAAGCTCTGGAAGAAGAAGTAGTGAAAGATAGAAAAGAGTTGGAGAAGTTTCAAGCCTTGTATCACCAAAATATGTCAAGTATCAAAGCCTCGGAAGAACTGAATAGCATCCTGAGTAAACAAAGATCTCCATTGATAAAAATGGGTCTAGGTTATGAAAGTGGTTCTAGTAGCAACCAGCCAGAAACAAAGAATCAACTAAGATGATCAAATTTCAAGTCAACAAACATTCAGATTATGATCATACTCTGCAAGCAAAAGTTAATAAAGATGAGTTTTTTGAATAGGAACAAAGCCAACAAAAGATAAAGCAACCAATTTCAAGAGGAAAGTCAATATTCAGGTATCAAAATTTGTTCTATGGTTACTGTTATTATTGTTCTAACTTTGGTCATAAAGCTGCAAATTGTGGAATTAAGTTTAGAAGTATGCAACTAAGGAGGTCACAGAATGAACAACGGTTGCAACATAGAACTAAACAGTCAGTGAGTAGACAATGTCATAACAATTATTTTGATCCATTGTATAATGAGCTTGAATGTTACATTTGTCATAATTTTGGTCACAAAGCCTTAGATTGTCATTTGAAGAATTACAAAGTTGATTCAAGAATAAATTCCTCAGTTGAAAATGTCAAAATATGGAAAAAGAAAGAAAGTAATAAGTGTGGGTTAGTACTTTCTGCTCAAAGACAAAAGGATCATTGGTATATTGACAGTGGATATTCCAAACATATGATTGGAGACAAAAGTAATTTTATGTCTCTAAGTGAAAGCAAATCAGGGAATGTAACTTTTGGAAATGATGCCCCAAGAAAAATCAAAGGTAAAGGAATGGTAAGTCTAAGTAATGGCAAAGGGAAAGCTCAAGATGTGTTGTTCGTAGATGGTTTGAAACATAATCTTCTTAGTGTTAGTCAAGTTTGTGACAGAGGATGTGAATTTTTTTTCACTTCTAAAGGTTGTAGAATACAATCTGTGAATTTGGGACAGTTGATTGCAAAAGGCATAAGAACAGAAAACAATGTCTATGTTTTGAAAGAAAAAAAAGAAGAATGTCACTTAAGTAAGTATGATGAAAGTTGGATATGGCATAGGAGACTTGGACACCTAAATTTTGATTATCTAATCAAACTTAGAAATAGTGGGGCGGTAAAAGATCTTCCAAAGATATTAAAGCCATATGATTATGTATGTAAACCTTGTCAAATAGGAAATCTTACTTGGACACAGTTTAAATATAAGAACTTTGCATCAACATAGAAACCTCTTCAGTGAGTACATATGGATTTATGTGGACCATCAAGGAAGGAAGGTACAGGAAAAGAAAATTATTTCGTGTTGATTATTGATGATTATTCTAGACTCGTGTGGCTTGCCTTTCTGAAAGAAAAATCTAAAGCATTTGAAAAATTCAAAGTGTTTAAGGCTCTAACTAAGAATAAAACAGGAAAAAGATTGAAGGCAGTAAGGTCTGATAAAGGAGGAGAGTTTAGTTCAGGGGACTTCAAAGATTTTTGTGATAAACATGGGATCAAAAGAGAGTATACTATTCTAAGGACACCACAACAAAATGGAGTAGTTGAGAGGTGGAATAGATCAGTTCAATAGATGGCAAGATCAATGATGAATGAAAGGAATATTGCTCAGACATTTTGGGTTGAAGAAATTCATACAGGTGTACATATTCTTACAGCTATACATTTTGGGCCATAAAGTGACAAGACTCCTTATGAGCTATGGTTTGGAAGACCTGCTTCAATCAAGCATTTTAAAGTCTTTGGGAGTAAGTGTTATATCAAGAATAATGATGAAAATCTTGGCAAATATGATGATAGAGTTGATGAAGGTATCTTCTTAGGGTATGATACAAATAGTAAAAGATACAGATGCTATAATAATAGGCTGCATAAATTGGTTGATTGTATTGACATAAAAGTTGACGAAGAAATATCGGTACGAGATGTAAGCAGTGTGTAATCAACAACAGAGGATATAGATGAAGTTGAAGATGAACATGTCCAAGAATCAGAAAGAGAAGACTCTGAGTCAAATGAAGATACAAATACTCAAGCAGACTCAAATCAACAGACATAAACAAAACCATCTCTCAAAATTATTAGAAAGAATCATCCTGAAAAATAAATAATTGGTGATATGAATAAAGGAGTTTAGAAAAGAAGACAATTGATTAACGACCCAGAACAATATCATATCTATGATTGAACCCAAAAAATTTGATGAAGTCGGAAAGCATGACGATTGGATTAGAGCTATGAATGAAGAGCTTGATCAGATTAAGAAGAACAATACTTGGGAGTTTGTTCCTAGACCTGCAGATAAGAATGTAATAGGCTCCAAATGGGTGTTCAAGAATAAAATGAATGAACAAGGACAAATTGTTAGGAATAAATCCAGATTGGTCAATAAGGGGTATGCACAAGTTGAAGGATGGGATTTTGATGAAACCTTTGCACCAGTGGCAAGATTAGAAGCCATCATAATGTTTCTTTCCTATGCTTGTCATAAGAACTTTAAAGTATATCAGATGGATGTAAAGTCAACATTTCTTAATGGAGATCTAGAAGAAGAAGTATATATGGAGCAACCTGAAGGATTTTCACTGGCAGATAATCCTGACTATGTCTGTAAGTTGAAAAATGAATTATATGGACTAAAACAGGCACCACGAGCCTGGTATTATAGACTGGAAAAATTTCTACAGGACAAAGGGTTCAAGAAAGGTATTGTTGACAGTAATCTCTACATTAAGTCTGAAGGTGATGATTTCTTAGTTGTTTTGGTTTATGTAGATGACATTATTTTTTGATGTACTAATAACCCTTCAGTTCAGTGGTTTGCTAATTCTATGCAAACTGAGTTTGAGATGTCCATGATAGGACAACTGTCATATTTTCTTGGTTTGCAAATCAATCAGACTTCTGCAGGGTTATTTATCTCTCAAGAAAAATATTTGAAAGAGATGTTGAAGAAGTTTCAGATGAAAGATTCCTCTCTTGTTAGTACACCTATGGTGGTTGGTTGCAATCTCAGTAAAGATGATATTTCACCTGATGTTGATGAAAGAACATATAGATCATTGATAGGCAGTCTTTTGTACATCACAGCATCCCTTCCTGATATAATGCAAGTTGTTGGAATGGTAGGTCGTTATCAGTCTACTCCTAACCAAAGTCATTTAGCAATTGTCAAGAGGATATTCAAATATTTGAAGGGTACAATGACTTACGGTCTTTGGTATCCTAGAAATCGGAATTTTCAATTAACTGCATATTCAGATGTTGATTGGGCAAATTGTTTGGATGAGAGAAAGAGCACCAGTGGAGGTGCATTCTTCTTAGGCGATTTGTTAGTAGCATGGCTTAGTAAGAAGAAGGGATATATTTCTTTATCAACTACAGAGGCAGAGTACATTGTTGCTTCTACTTGTTGCACTCAGTTATTATGGATGGTTACAAACTCTTGCAGATTTGAAGGTAACTTATATTGATCCCATTCCAATTCACTGTGATAACACAAGTGCCATTAGTGTCTCCAAGAATCTTGTTCTCCATTTAAATACTAAGCATATACCAATAAAATATCATTTTCTCAAAGAGCAGGTTACAAACAGAGTTGTTCAGCTGAATTATATTCCTTCCACAAAACAAATAGTTGATATCTTCACTAAACCGCTTGCAAAAGCTCAGTTTAAGTATCTACGTCAGAAGTTGGGCATGACCCTGTTATCCAGTTAAAATAGTCTATCTGATCAGGGGGAGAGTGCTCATAGTATATCTAATCAGGGGGAGAGTGCTTATTGTCTATATAATCAGGGGGAGAACAAAGTCACTCTCAGTTTTCTTTGACATTGATGTCAAAGGGGGAGAAAAAGTCTGGATGCTACAGTTGGAGGTCTAAGCAGAACAGTGCAGCCTTTCAGGGTTTCCATCAATGCCAAAGGGGGATATTGTTGGCATGTTTACAGGAAGAGTGTGCTTGTCATTGATGGCAAGAACAACAGTGACAGCAGCGACGATGGGAAAACAGGAAAGCAGCGATGATAGCACCGGAAGAAGCCCTCTTTTATGAAGACAGAGCTCATTTGTGGAAGGATAGGATAAGCGAGGCAAAAGGTTTGAGAATTCGAATACCTGAATACCTGTTAGTCATTGGATCACTTTTGAGTGGAAGGACAGGATGAGAAGAAAGATCTGAGATCTCGATTACCCCAATTTCCGTTAGTCGTCGGATCAAATTAAATGGAAAGAAGGAATCGCAAATCTAGGTCGTCGGATCGAGGAAATTCGTGGGTCATCGATCGGACAAGAGTGGGAAGAGGCCATCTCCAAAGTCCCGAAACGTGAAGTCTTGATGAGATCTGGACCATTGGATCACTAAAGGTCGTGGACCATTGATCTGGCACAACGAAGTTTGGATTTCGGGAGTTGAGAGAATAGAGGTGGCTCGCAGCAGAAAACTCGAAACGTGAAGTCGCGAATGCCTTTTTGATTGGCGAGTGGTCATAGCCAGTGGTCACATGGAGAATAAATGTTACACCCGGTGCTTGTTCGCATGAGTAAAGTTGCAAGGACTTGTGGATCAAAAATCCTCTTCATGTATAATCCAACGGTGTTGTTTAAATCGACAATCTGATCGAAGGGTTACTATTTCACTGCGTGATTTCTTGACCAATTACGATTCAGTTATACTAACTAAATCATTTTTCTTGGGGTGTTGGAGATTYTGTTCTTGGGCATTTTGAGATTCGAAGTATAATGAATCATGGGCGCATGCATAAAAGAATAATGTTGTGACAAAGTGAGGTTCCAGTTTTTATCTGTAAAATGAGTTGAACCGTAAGAAATGAATAGGACAGTATGAACAGTGTGAAATGAAAGACAGAGATGAAGAACATAAGCTGGACAGAGCAGAAATGGTGAAAAGAGCATAATGCACAAGAACCTAAGAGCATGAGAAGAAAAGAGAAAGAGTTGATGGAAAAAGACAACAAGTGGAGCCGAGTATGAACAGACAGAAGAAGAGAAGAATTGCATAACAGAAGCAGAGTGAAAGCATAACAGAATTGCAGAAAAGAGAAGAAATGGTAAGCATTGACATATCTGTATTGTTGTAAGGTATTATTCAAGCAAATATCTATAATCAGGGTGGTAGGGTGGTGGTAGGGAGGATTGTGGTCCTCTATTATTCAAGTTGGTGCTTGAATACTGGGAGTTGTAGCTTCCATCTAGTTGTGGCTAGAAAATAGGGTGGCAGGGTGGTGTTAGGGAAAATGAAGAGTTTTATGTGTGCAAGTTGGTGCTTGTATAAGTGGAAGTAGGTGCTTCCATCCAGTTGGTGTTGGAGATCTTGAGGAGAAAATATGCTTCTTTCTAGTGGGTCCTAGAAAATCTTGAGGGTTGGTGCTCTCTACAAGTTGCAGCTTGTTAAAGAAGAGGTGTGGCCTCATTTTGATTTGGTGCTCAAAGATAGATGATGTACAGAACATAAAAGACTGCCTATCATTCTAAGAAAAAGAGGTTTTCTCCCTTTATGGGGTTCCTCATGAATATATGTCTATGTGTATATCATATGTGTAATTGATGTTTATTATTTTTGTTGTTCATGTCTTACATAATCTTGATGATCACTTGGAGAAGATTAAAAATATTTTAATAGGCATAATATTGTTTAAGCACAGTAACAACTGATTCACCCCCCTCTCAGTTGTCTTAGTAATTTCAACATAAAGTTATTTAAATTATGCTCATACTTTATATTAGTCATGTGGACAAAGTGAAGTTGTTCATAAGGGTTTGCTTGCTATTTTCTTTGTGTTTTGATGAATGATTAGGTTGCAGTGTGGTTTACTTGTCCTCTGAGAAGATAAAATAGTTTAGACTCTCATATTTTACCTTCACATACTGTGTATACAACTCACAAGTTTACCAACCGGATTGACAAGTAAAAGGGGTTTATTAATGAAAAGTAATTGACCCAACAAAGATTTTACCTTGAAAACCCAAATAGGAAAACCAACATTCGATGGAGATTTTATTGTTCTTAGAAAATTGTTGTAAAGGTGAGATAGACTATTTCTATGTATTTTGACTCAGTAGAAAAATTGTAGATGGTTTTGTCTCAAAGACAACCTTCGATCTTCAAGCAGGTTTCTTCTTTTGAGTCCATTTTCTGCTACTACCCTTCTTATTTGTTTCCTCTCAAGCTCTCTTTATCTACTCTTCTTTGTCTTTTTTTCCATCCACACTCTTTTAATAGAGCTACCTTGCAAGGCCAACGATCAAGATGTGTTTTTTCATCTTCCATAGGTTTGGCTTTTAGACATTTAATTCAAACTTTGCCAAAATTTGTATTATAAAGTTTAAAATATAAGAGACTATTAAGATCTATTTCGGAACACTTACCAATAAATATTTTTCTTCTTCTATTTTCATTTCTTTTTTCTTTCCCCTCACTTGCCTCTGCATAAATTGATTCAAATGAAGTTATTGATACCTTGCTAACCGCCTCTCCCCACAAATTGCTTCCCTCTTCCCCAATTTTCCTAATGAAGGACGATAATAGTTACATACTAAAATACCAAGTAATAAACCCAAGGGATCTAATTATATTTAATCTCATAACCTCCATAAACTTTTGTACAGGAATATTTACTAATAGACTAACCCTTACAGCGACTTTCTATAAACTTGTTTATATATGTGATTTGTAATAATTATGTATGTTTATTAACTTTACTTTGAAATCCTCATTTTCGTATAAGCACATTTACTAATTAGTTAATCCTTAAAACTACTTTCTATAATTTGTTGTGACATAACCCTCATAGATATGTGATTTGTAATAATTCTACATATTTATTGACTTTACTATGAAATCAGCATTTTCTTACATCCAAATTGTTAGCATGAAGAAATTTTATTTTATTCACCATATATGTTTTAGTTTTGGGAATATTTTGTAATTATATATTCATGTTTTAATTTTACATGTCATATATTTGCGTACATTATATGTCAAATCCTTTTCTTTAATTCCAAAAAATCAAAACCCTCATGTATAAGTATCAAATCCTTATTTTAAAAAAAACTAGGTTCTTCTTCCTTAACCCCCAAAAAAATCAAAACCCTCATTTATAAGTATCAAATCCTTATTTCATATTTAAAAAAACTAGGCTCTTCTTATGTTTTGTTGTCCTCTTCGCAAACCCTAACTTTATCCATATCTTCTTTTCCCTATCCCTTACTAAGCTTTTCTTATCCTTGCACATGCAACTAGATAAACACTAAAGGATACAATTCCTTTTTTGACATGGACTTATTTTCTTTTTAACATTTAGAACAATGTAACTTTAGACATGATTATAATTAAAATTATTTCTGCAATAACTTCATTATGTCTCCCATCATGTAATAGTGAGCCAAATGTTGTTGTTAGATGTTGTTGTGGGTCAGTGGGTTAGGATTGGTGGATTAATGGATTTGGGGTTTAGGTCAGTGTGTAGGGGTTAATTAGTTTGTTGGTTAGTGGATTAATGGTTAGTGGCTTAATTTATTAGGGAGTTAATGTGATAGGATTCACTTGTGGAGATCTTTTGGAAAGGAGAAGGAAAATTTGGGATTGTTGGACCCTCAATCGAGAGGTTATTAAACCCTTCATCTAGGGTTTGAGAAGGTTCATATTGGACCCAAGATTAAGGGCCTAAAACCTTGATCGAGGGTTTTATAAATCATCAATTGAGGGCTTACTAAACCCTTGACCAAGGGTTTATAAAACCCTCAATCAAGGGTTTATTTCCTATATAAATTGTGTTGGCGCCTTCATTTTTTGGGAAAAAAACTGCAGAAAAATGGATGGGCATAAATGCACAACACCAAAGCATAAGGATCAATGTCAAAGACATGCCAAAGGCATAAAGGGATGTGACACAAGTTGGCTACAAATGGTCATGTTGTGTGAAATATAATTAATGAGCTGACCATGGTAGTGGATTGACACAGTCATCCCTATCCCTTTTGTAACTAACTTTACACAATCAACTTTAACAAGTAAAATTGTATAAAACCCTTCAAGGCTAGGTTAGAAGGGTTGATCGATTTATTGTTTCTTTTGTTGATCATTAATAGCTAATAGTCGATGGTGCGTTGTTGTGGAAGAATATTATCACCTTGGCAGAAATGATGAATAAAGAAGTATTTGGGCCCCATTTAAAATTCTAACTATGCTTTTATTATGGTTGTCTCAATGGAGTTGTATCACTTTTATATTTTCTTACACGTTTAGTTCTATATTTTCTTTGATTACAAGTCGTTAGTGAATCTCGTTATGTAGATCTCTTGTTTATTTATATATTCCATGTATCCATGAGATGAATGATTGTTAGGTTAGGAATGTGTATGATGTTGCAGAAATCCTATTGTGTTTCCCTACATCTTTAAAGTCTCAATTGTACTTCAAGCGATACCTTCTTCCCTTCGGGGAGATTGAAAATGCTAGTGCATCTAGACTACAACGGGGATTTTGTTGGCAACCTATGAGAACCCTAGTCCTAATCAAGCACCAACAAGTTGAAACTCGCTTGGACCATGCCCATTATCATCCTCGACCAAGTGTCTTAGACCTTGGATCGAGCATTCAAGGAAACTTAATCATGCCAATGGTTGCCACAATAGTTCCATCAGCCCTAAGATCTTTTTTTATTATTATTATTTTTCTTTTACATTTATTTTTTTGGCAGGGTAGGTTTTTTTGTTTTTTTCAAAAAGTTATTGAACAAGTGCAAATGTTGTCATCTATTTTTTGAAACCTACACTAATAAGCATTATTGTTGTTAGTTTTTTTTACTCTATGGGCATGCATAGAGAATTGAAAAGACTCTAAGAATATTTCTTATTGCCCATATAGAGTTTAAAAAAACAACTAACAACATTTAGTTTACCTCTTTTTTTAAGCTATGCACCAAAAAGAAGAAATGTTATTTGTTTATTTTTAATCATCATGTAATGCAAAAAGGATTTGTTAGGGCCCTATCCTATCCTTGCCACTTTAAATTACTTATGATTTAGTTAATTAATGTATGTGGTCGTCTTCTTTGAATAAGGCCCATTAGATAGTTAACGGATAGTTAATGTAAAATGGTCCTCTTTATCAAATATGGCCCACTAAGTAGTTGGTACTCACTAATCACGATGGGACCACAAGTAGTTAGATTTTTCTATTGAGAATCTATTTATAGAGTTATGAGGCTATGTGTTGGACACTTAATCCTTGGTATTGTGTTTCCTATGTAAATATAATTGTAAATATGAGCAGTCGTAGGTGATAGGAAATGTCTTCAGTTATGGAAGACTAACAGTCACATTTTTCATGTATTTATTGAGCTATGAGCTAATGAAATAATCATCCCATGGAGTTATGATTTATGCTCACTCTTGGCCTAATAGTGGTATCAGAGCTCTATTAACTCCATGAGTACTTCAACTTTAGAGCGAGACGGCATGAGACGGATGGTCAATGCGGCTAGGGCCTAAAACCCTAGCCATCTGGTTTTCGTTTGCAGGGGCGTTCTACGCTTGTAGCAGTTGATCCACGCATCAAGGGTCGCGGATGGTGTTTCAGCGTCTGGACTGAGCGTTTTGCACGCGTTTTTGGAGTAGTTGCTCATCCACGATCCGCGGAAGGTTTCAGCGTCTTGACTGAGCGTTTGCATGCGGTTCTGGAGTAGAGGTTTTGGCGCGGCTCCAGCACCAATCAGAGCCCTGGCACTCATTCAGAGCGTCCCTCCTCCGCGCACACGTGTTGGAGATCACAGGACGCGGCCTACAGCAGTCAGGGTTCCCCGGTAGCACCTTCAGAAGGAGGTCGACTACGATGGCCCCAGATCAAAACACCGAGAAGGGAAAAAACCCTTTGGAAGCATTCAAGGCGTTAGTCCGTTCGGCAGGCCCCAAATCCAAGTCTTCTCTCTCGTCCAAGTTTGTGAAGAAGATGGAGGAGACCCCCTCTCTGGAGCTAACTCCAGAGCAGCCTTGCTCTCTTTCCCTCCTTCTAGCAGAAAGGTCCCTCATCGGAAAATTT
>SNQJ01S0003952.1:122474-140707 GCA_010110895.2 Picea sitchensis | reverse complement strand
CACTTCAAGGTCAAAACAGATCATGATAGTCTTAAATACTTCTTGGAACAAAGACTATCTTTAGAAGAACAACAAAAATGGGTGACCAAGATATTGGGTTATGATTTTGAAATCGTCTATAAAAAAGGGAAGCAAAATGTTGTCGCAAATGAACTCTCAAGAAAGGATGAAGATGTTGAGGCCTTTCTCTGTGCTATCTCAATCATCCAACCCGATTGGATAATAGAAGCAAGGGATGAATGGAAGAATGATGAAAAAGTGTGGAATCTCATTCAAAGGTTGCAGCAAGATTCCAGTGCATCAGATACATTTACATGGAAAAATGATTCACTATGGTACAAATATTACTTATATTTATGTAAGAACTCCCAACTCAAACAAAAGGTACTATTGTAATTGCACACCTCTCCAGTAGGAGGGCACTCGGGATTTTTGAAAACTTACCATAGGGTCAAGAAGGAATTTTTTTGGGATGGCCTTAAAATTGATGTTCAAAGGTTTGTCGCAGAATGTTTAGTTTGCCAACAAAATAAGGTGGAAACAATTAAAACCCCAGGTCTTTTACAACCATTATCCACCCCAAGTCAGCATTGGGAGGAGATTTCCATGGATTTCATAACAGGGTTACCAAAGTCTGAAGGAAAGAGTGTCATCATGGTGATTATTGATAGACTCACCAAATACGCACACTTTTGTGCGTTCTCTCATCCCTTCAAATCCAATACATTTGCCACCACATTCATGGAGACAGTTCAAAATCTACATGGCAGCCCAAAGATTATTGTAAGTGATAGAGATCCCATCTTCACTGGAAATTTTTGGACAGAAATATTTTCTTGTTTGGATACTCAATTGGCTCATACCTCATCCCATCATCCTCAATCTGATGGAAAAACCGAGATAGTGAACAAATGTTTGGAAGGCTACCTTCGTTTCGTTGTCTCTGATAAACAAACACAATGGTTCAAATGGTTACCCTTGGCAGAATGGTGGTATAACACTTCCTTTCATACTGCAACAAAAATGACACCATTTATGGCACTCTACGGATACCACCCTCCTTCCATCACTTCTTCTCTAAAAGAAAAATCTAAGGTTCGAGCAGTGGAAGATCACATCAAGCATCAACAACAATTTCTCCAAATCTTAAAGGACAACCTGACCATGGCATAGAATCGTATGAAACAACAAGTAGATCAACATCGTAGTGAAAGAAGTTTTGAAGTAGGGGAATGGGTGTTTTTAAGACTACAACCATACAAACAAATGTCCCTCAAGCAAGCCAATAAGGATAATAAATTATCACCAAAGTACTATGGCCCTTATAAGGTGTTGCAAAAGATTGGTACTATGGCATACAAATTAGAGTTGCCTGCATCTTCACGAGTACACCCAGTTTTCCATATTTAATGCTTAAAGAAGGTTATAGGTGACAAGATCTCAGTTCAAACTATATTTCCATAACTTGACGAGGAAGGAAAAATCATATTGGAGCATAAAGCCATCACTAACACAAGAATTCTCCAGCTGAGGAATAGATCCATTTCAGAGTATCTTGTTAAATGGAGGAAACTACCAGCTGAAGATTCCACTTGGGAAGACGAGTCTTTTATACAAAAGCATCTAGAGTTACTCAAGCGCTGCGGACAACACTTGTCTCAAGGGGAGGGGCATGTTAAGCCCTAAATAGTGGCTCATTACCCCTTAATTGGGGCATATTACATTAGTAATGTTATTTTATTTATGTTGGCTTTATTCCATTAGTTGTAATCGTACCTCCTAGTCTCCTATATATACCAAGGAGACATTTTCATTTGGAATCATCTTTTATTTGGACATTTATGTGGGGTATAAGGAGGTTTCCCCCTCGAAGAGGCTTATTACCTGAAATTCTCTCTTTTTCAAGGCRTTGAGTACTTATTCTGATGTTTTTCTATGCTATATTGATATTTGGTTCTTAACACATACAATACCCAACAAAGCAATGTAGTTGAACGAATGAACAAGACACTTCTAAATATGGTTTGTTCCATGATATTTTTCAAGAATGTCAAATTGATGTTTTGGGCTCATGCAGTTCTATGCGTAGTTTATTTCAAAAACAGGTGTCCATCTCATGCTCTTAAAAACAAGACTCCTTATGAAATGTGGTATGGCCACATTCCTTCGGTGAGGCATCTCAGGGTCTTTGGTTACACCTGATATGCCTTGATTCCTAAGGAACAAAGAAGCAAGATTGATGCAAGGATTTAGAAGTGTATATTCTTAGGGTACTCAAATACCACCAAGGGGTATTGTCTTTACGATGAGACAAACAAGAATTTAATCCTTTCCAGAGATGTGATATTTCTTGAATCCACCAATAAAGATGAAACTATTGAGAGGCATATTGATCATCTAAACAGATTCACTCATGTAAAGACATATCATGAATTTGATGATGAGATTCCACATCTTGAAATGGGGATCCCTATATTGGGTCAATCTATGGAATCTCCTTTTGAAGCACCATCTTCCCCTCATGAAGAAATTCTTGCCACTTCATCAAAACCTAAAGTTCATTTGGATGATGTGATCGAGAGGATTGAGAAGTTGAGGCTTGATGAGAACTCGACACCATCTCAATCAACTAAGAAACCTAGAACATCTTAGAAAGGTCCACCAAAATGGCTCACAAAAAGTCTTGAAAGTGTTCATCCTAATGAGGTCGAAAAGACAGGAACCAGAATTTCCTCGAGACAAGATGGAGGTAAAGTAGACAATTCAAACTCAAGTGATGTAGATGACATGGATGTTTCATATAATTTTGAGTTGAATTTATCTACTAACTATGAACTGACTTCCTTTCAAGAAGCCACTTCTCATGATGAATGGAAAGAATCTATGCAGAAGGAATATAATGTGCTCATCTAGAATGGGACATGGAAGTTGGTGGATCCTCCATTTGCAACCAAACCAATCGGTTGCAAGACAGTATTCAAGAAAAAGTACATATCAAATGGCTCACTACAAAATCACAAAACAAGGCTTGTGGAAAAAGGATTTACACAGAAAGAAGGTGTTGATTACGAGGAATTTTTTTCCCCCACAGCAAAATGGGCTACCATCCGAACTCTATTTTCCATGGCAGCATTGAATGGATGGACAAGAACATAAGGTATGCAAGATCATCAAATACTTATATGGATTGAAACAAGCACCTCCAGCATGGTATGAAAAGTTAAATGAGCATCTTCTGAAATTAAATTTCAAGCATTTCAATCTTCACGATGCAACTTTATTTGTCAAGAAAGTTGGAAAACAGTTGTATATCTTGTAGTATATGTAGATGATTTATTGATAATAGGGAAAAATGAAAGCTACATTGCATCCATAAAGAAAGTGTTTAAGAAAGGCTTCGAGATGACAGATTTGGGACATCTTCACTACTATTTGGGCATTGAGGTGATTCAAAATTCAAGGTACATATTCATCTCCCAGAAGAACCACATTGGAGAACTGTTGAACAAGTTTGGCATGGTTGAGTGCAATCTAGTTTCTACTCCAATGGAACAGAATTTGAAACTCACATCAAAAGAAGGGAATGAATTTGAGAATGAAACCAAGTTTAGAAAGCTTGTGGGAAGTCTTATCTATATTACTACCACCAAACAAAACATTTCATTTGATTTTGGGATTCTTTCCATATTCAAGCAAAATTCTTATGAAGGACATTGGTCTGTAAAGAGTTCTGAAATAATTGAAAGGAACTCAAGATTTTGGACTCATGTACTCTAAGGTGGATGACTTCAACCTGATCATATATTCCAATTCAGACTTTGATAGAGATGAGGAAAATGGAGTATCAACTTCAGTCTAGATAATGAGTCTTGGATCAGTAGTTGTCTCCTGGAGATCATGCAAACAATCAATTCCAGTAGATTCCACAATAGAGGTAGAATATGTGGCAGTTGTAGGAGCGACAAAGAAGATTGTGTGGCTTAGGAAAATACTTGAATATTTGCAAGAGAAACAAGTAGATTCTACCCCTCTTCTAGTTGAAAATACTTATGCAATCAAGTTGTCCAAGAATCCCAGATTCCATGATCGAATTAAACACATCAACACAAAGTATCCTATGATTCGATATAATGTAGAGGCCAATACTATTCACTGGAAACATTGTTCCACAAATGAGAAAATTGCATACATCTTCACCAAAGCGCTTGGAAGAGAAAAAATTGAGAAGTTCATAATGATGCTTGGACTCACACACACCCCTTCATATTAAGGGAGGGATGTTAGACACGTAATCCTTGGGATTGTATTTTCTATGTAAATATAATTGTAAATATGAACAGTTGTAGGTGATAGGAAATGTCCTCAGTTATGGAATACCAACAGTCACATTTTTCTTGTATTTATTGAGCTACAAGATAATGCAATAATCATCCCATGGAGCTATGATTTCTGCTCACTCCTCGCCTGACACTATGGAATGTTTTTGTTCAGTTTTGTTGTAATTGGATCTCTACTCAGTGAGAGGTATCCCTACCTTAAGAGGCAACTGGAAATTTCTTTATTTTCCTAATAACCATTAATACAAGGGTATATTTCACCTATTTCATCTCAATTGTCTCTTGTATCTACTTCTATGCATTTATATTCTTTGAATACATTGTTTGTGATTCAAGTATAAGGGTTAAGGATCACTAGAAGTGTTATCAAAGTTATTTCCTAAGTGAACACACATCTAGATTTTAGCATAAAAAATTTTAGGTTAGAGATATATTTCAGCATCTTTAAATATTACATAGATCTTTCATTTGGTGGGTAAATACGTGGTTGGGGAAAGATGTGTGTAAGAAATAGAAGTGGTGTCACCTAGTTGGACATCCTTGTAACATATGTTCATACCCCTTCAAGTAGTGTTGCATTAGATAACACCTGTATATGGAATTGTCTTACATGTACCCTTAGGTATGTCAAAATCCCTCTAGGAACCCCTGAAACTAGCCTTACATAAAATTGTTTCCATCATATTTCTATAGTACACTAAGAACGTCACTCAAAGAGATCACTCCCGTGTACCAAGGAATCAAGTAGTATAGTTGAGGGCATTGTCTAACATTGTTAGTTGGTGTTGCAAAATATTCAACAAAGTACTATTTTTGGAAACCCTTTAGTATATCATTAGAATCCATTTGTTGTAGCAAGGTATCCCAACTTTTAGAGAAGTGTTGAAGCAAGAAATGAGAATGGAATTGATGGCAGATTATCCTAGAAATACCCAAGTTGCAGCCATTAGACCAACTCTAAGTTGTCCCAATTTCAAACGTATATCTCAACCCTCATAGATAATATTCAGACTGGAAGAAAAAAAGTATGGTGTACCAGTTGTAAATAGGAGGGGGCATCATGTGAATAAATGTCCTCTTAGAGGAGGAGTTACACAAGGCCCTTCAATTGGTCCTTTCCTAGGAATATCTTCTAGTGGAGGTACACAAGTGTCTTCAAAAATTATATTTCAAAATATGGAAACAAGGGAGTACTATGAATTATGTAGAGGGTAGGCCCACCCTCCACAACATTTTCCTATTTTACAAAAGTACTCCTTTGTCTCTAATATTGTTCATCGTGATTTCTATGGTACTAACACACACATTAAAAACCACTGTCGAGATATACAGTCTCCAGCAAAAAAATGGAAAAGACTTTATTTAGGGTAGCGTAAAACTCTCGACCACAAGGTGGGAGAAGGTAGAGTTCAAAGAGGAGGATATCGAGGAGGTAAGACTAGTGGAATATTTAGGCCTATCTGGTGCTATAATTGTGATGAGATGAGATATATCACTCACGATTGTCCACTTTCTTGGCAGGCAAGGTGTAACCATCGTTGAGAAACTAGTCATGCCATTAAGGACTCCCCTGGTATGATTGAAAAGTGGGAATCCCATGCAAGGTAGAGGATTGTAAACTTAGTAAATTTTGAACCCAAGCCAAATGGTGGAGGTGTGGAACCCACCATCAATGTGGTGAATAGAGGAGGTGTTTGGAACAAGGTGAGTACCAATGATAGAGCACTAGGAAGAGTTCAAAAATTCATCCCAAGTGCACCTAAGTTGGATATCATGCAACAGAAATCCTTCTTGCAAGAAGATATTGAGATTTTAAGAATGCAAAGGCCCCAAACACTCCAGAAGTTATGTAGAGATAGACAGCTCGAGTACTAGAGTCCACAAAAACAAGACAATGTTGCATAAGACCACCCCTATCAAGGGATAGAAGTAACTCAATTGAAATAGTGTGTGACTTGTTTATGTTGTTCGGTCAAATTTTGGGAGATGAACATATGAATAGGAAGTTGTACACTTCTACCAAACAACTAGTTGGTGGAGAGTGTTAGCAATCAAATAATTCATTCTAAAATTTGTTTGAAACATGATGCCTCATGTTGTGGAAGAATTTTTACCGCCTTTTCAAGATCTAAAAATAGATCTGAAAGTACCATTGGAAAGCTTAGGATTTCTAGATGTCAATCGACTATTCAAGTGTGTAAAACGGACTCTCCCGGCTCAGAAATTTGATTTTTCCCAAGGCAGTTTTCATTAAAAAAATCTGCACTTTCAACACCTAGTCTGCCTTGAACTCTGCTAGTTAACCATTGAAAGCTCTGGTTTTCAACAGCTAAAGGGTCGGATTCAGGACAAAAGAGCTGGTGAAATCGCAGACAGGGCAGACAAGTCGTATTTTCGCCCAGATCCAAGTTTTTCTTAATCAAACGCCTGGAGGAGGGTTTCTAAAGATGCATAATAATTAAATACATCAGATTTAAGGTTTTATCTTGATGTATGATATGTTTAAGAAGGTGGAAAAGTAAAATTGGTGACCTAGTTTATTAGCAAAAACCTGTCTTTTTTGCCAAAGGTGGCAAATTCAAATTATTTCACTTCCTATGAAGATTCATCAGCCTTGGAAGGTTTTCTACATCTATCAAAGATTTTGGAGGACATGAAGACTAACAAGATAGAGTTTGACCCCTTAAATAGGATCTTTTCTTACTTAAATTGTTTTTGACTTTCCATTTTTAGTATTCTTGATCCATTTTTATAGGATCTCATCCTACACTTGTTGTATCTATTTTGATTTGTCTATTTTTAGAAAATCTAATCCATCTTTCAATGATCTGGATTTCATCTTGTAAGGCTATAAAGCCAAAGACATTTGGAGATAAAGAGGTTCGATTTTGGATACAGAAAATACTATATTGTAAACAGATTTCTCTATATGATAATACAAATCACAATTTTCTCTCTCTATTGATGTCAGATTCTCACCTTTCCTTCTGTACTTTTAATTCAAGTTGTTTTAGCTGCAGAATGATTGCCATCTCATTGGTTAGCTCATAACTTGATTAACAGTTGCTTATCGTTGTTTATTAAACCCTACATTTGTATCTGGTTTATAAGCATTGTTTTCTCACCCACTTAAAAGCCATCATCTGATCATTGATCCTTGAGAGAACTGGTTCATTTGATTCTCATTTTGACTGTCTGAATACCATATTGTAGTTGAGTTATCCCATTAATCCACACATACAAAAACACAAAAACAGTTTACTTTAAGTTATCAAGCATATTTGACTTACAACCTCAAAGAGTTTCTTGGAGTGATAACAGAGAGGATGGTGAGTCTACTCATATTGTTAGTAACTTACGTGAAAAAACCTCACATGTGGTCAAAAGGAGAAATATTAGAACTGGGAGGGAGTTCATAGTGGATGCATAAGTGGAGGGAAATGATATCAAGGATTTGGTTCCGGACTTGGGATACAATGTTAAAATTTTACCTAATAAATCGTGGGAGATGATGGGGAACCCCAAGCTAGTTTATTCTCCAATTCAATCGAATTATGTCAACCGGTACCACATATTTCCTACTCGGTAGTTGGAGAATGTGGAGGTGGACCTTGCAATATTAAAAGTTGTTGTTGACATGGAGGTTATTAATATTGTGGATGAGAGGGATCTCTACCTGTTGTGAGTGGGAAATCCCCCTACGGACTAGCACTTAGGGTTTTATCATGCATGCAGAAAAGACCTAAAGATTCCTACTTTTTACCATCATCCCAGACCTAATCCCCATTATTCTTAAGCAAATACACAGTTAATAAGATCGAGTGAACATACCTTATTTCCGGCGTTTAATATCGATCCCTCTTCACGCTTGGTCGCTCTTTGACTACAACTCTCCTCCCAAGCCTGACCTGCATTCACAAAAGACAAACAAAGAACTCCACATGCATTTGATCTACGGATTAATGGGTTAGAGATTTAATCAACATGTACACAATAAACAATGAAAACCTCATATGGTGGGACGATAAAAGTACTTCTTTATTATTAACTTCACTAAAGCAACTTACAATGATGAAGACGGCCACTGCTCCACGAATCTGGTCCTGGGCTCTTCTTTTACTGTGCACCAACTACTAACACACTTGCTTCTCTTCTTCATTGAAATCACAAAATGGTTGCAGAATCTTGGGCAAAGGGAAATACGAATTCGGGTAGAGTTTCTTTACTATGATTTTCCTCCTCTCAAATGGGACCCCTACCCCTTCTTTTATAGGCTAGAAGGAGCTAGGTATTTAGTCGAATGACTGGCCATGCATGGTCGAAAGGTTTAGTTAACTTACCCAAAACTGTGTGTTCCATCAGCAACTTTCCATTTTTTGTGCTTTTGTAGGTACACGCGGGTTGTAGTGGGTCAGCTAGAGTGTACACGCAGGTTGTAGTGGAGCAGGGTGCTTGGGCCTTTAAAAAGGGTGTTTTTAAGAAGAGTTGTTCAGTACTGGCTTGGCAAAGAAGGCATATGAGATTGCCTGATGTCAGGTAAGTATGTCTGGTGCAAATTAGGGTTATAATAGATGCCCCCTAATGTGTGAGGTCAGAAGAGCATCTGATGGATGAAATACATTATCAATCTTTATCAACGTACCAAACCAGTGAGCCCAGGGACCAAAATTCATGAGGTGCCATTTGCAAAATAAAAATTGTCTCACCGAGGCGGGCATACCCATGCTCGGGATGAAATAAAATAATGGCTACCAATCAAATACATTGTAGATCCATGTCATATAACTATATAAAGTGTAGTCGCGAGCAATACACAGCAGATCTACATCTCAAAATCAAAAAGATATACATGTATAGTATCCATCTTCTAGAAGTTGATAAGGCCCGATGGTTGGAGATGAGGTCTTCATAGATCGAGCAACAACTTCAAAATCTTCAAAACTCAGGTAGGAGTGTAATATGAGTGTACGACTTCACTACCCAGAGGTTTTCGACAGCTCGTCAGTCATGGACTAGAGGATATTGATGATTAGACTAGAGGCTTCATTGACTTCGAACAAAGACTTGATTGGACTTTCGGGATGGCCAAGGGCCGACTCAGGCTCGGTAAAAAATTCCCTTGGAAAATAGCACAACAAATGATGAGACTCAGGTAGCATGGTATTGACATAAGTTCACGATGTCGGAGGCAACGCAAACTTTCCATATGTTTGGAAGAATAACCAAACGGAGGAGGAAACAGCTCTATGTAGCGAGAACAGATTCCTAAGGTCATATTAAATCCCAGAGCTTGATGAACAAATGGAAGGATGTGCTTTGTCCCAGGGCAACTCATTGTGCTTCCAATAAAAAGAAAACACTTTTCCCTTCCTCTTTTTGGGGTATATTTGATTTTTTTTTTGTCTTTTTCAATAATTTTGGAAAAAGAATAAAAGAATGCTACGTTACAAAGGAGGATCGAGTGTCGCAAACATACTAGTTCCAAGCGCACGGAACACAGGTATGCTCAGGGAAAAGGGACATATGCAGGAAAAAGACACTCAGAAAAAATCCTCCAGGGGCCAAAGGTGTCAAGACACGGAGACAAAGTGCTACAGGGCTTGTGTATAAGGCATGATTCATATGGTTCGGTTGAGAGCAACATGGAGCCGGTATTAGGCCAAAGACGCAGGTATACAAACGCGGTTAACAAAATACACAATGGTAGCGTCCTTCGATGTAACTTTAATGAGCCCAAAGAAGGTAAGCTCGACAGTTTTTCATATTTAGAGAGTCTGAAAAAACATAAAAGGAGACTCTATTGGGGTACCTTTTTCGAAGATAGTCTAGTCAGCTCAAAAAAGGGGTAAACTAGCACCGACCAGACGTCTATTCAAAACCATTTTAACAAGTGTGATAAAGACAAGGTCACTCAGAAATTTTTTCATTTTTAAGGAATCTGAAAAAAAACTTAACTATGGACTCCGTCAGGAATGTTCTTCTGGACCATTTTAACAAGTGTGAAAGAATAAGGTCACTTGGCGATCTTTTCAATTTTAGGGAGTCTGAAAAGAGATTAACTATGGACTCTGTGAGGGTTCCTTTTTCGTAATTTTAGTCCCTCAGGCCCGAAAAAGTGTTAAAATTATACCTGAGAATACTCTTCTAGAGAACCGAGGCCCCTAAAGTATATCTTTGTTCGTATAGTTGACCATCCAGACCGAAAAAGGGGTAAATTATCGCCGGACAGACGTGACTTCAAATTCTAGTTTAGCGAGCGTGAAAGGCCACAAGATCGCTCAGCAATCTTTTCATGTTTAGAGGTTCTGAAAAGGGCTTAAAAGAAGACCCATTATGTTTTGGGAGTCCCGAGGGTGAGGTCAAGAGTGATAAGGAATCATGCAAATGAGGCTCAAACTCGTAATCAGAAAAAACTAATAAGGATTCCTGAGCCGATAGTCGTTAGTGACAGCATGGACACCAAAATGAAACCAAGATCTACCTAGGGCATCGATGTTAGGGTAGTCTCTACCACTAAATTACGACACTTCTAAAGCAGCAATGATGGTTTCGTGTCGCAATTTGGTGGGATCAATCCTATGGAAAATCTGAAAAGACAACAAGATGCAGGAAGTAGAGGTGGAATCCTAACTTAAATGCAACGAGTTGAAAAAATGACTTTTTACCAAAGGACCTTCAAAATGACCCAAATCTCCAAAAATTTTCCAAATGCCCAAAGTAACACTTCTCGTGACAATCCAAAGAAAACTCTTGAACCATGCTAAATGATTTTTAGTTTAGAAAAAAAGACAAAAGGGTCTAAAAATGACAAAAAGAGGCCAAAAATTCTATAAATAGAAGTTGGCAGCTCATTATCACTATTGTTAACTGAGAAATTGACTGTGGAGCCAAAAACACCCCTTCATTAAGAGAGTTGATTCCAGGAGATTCAGTGGACGGAACGAGCTTCCAATTGGATCAAGTAAGTAATTACTACTCCCTCTTGTAATTTAATTATTTCTTTATGCATTTAAATTCATTTTTTGGAGGGGCGTCGACCTTTTAAAAGGTCGGCCCTAAGTCCACGTGGGTTGTCTTATGAAATCCCGAGTGTACACGTGGGCAGAGGAAAAAGTGCACACGTGTACACGCTATTGTCATCATTACGGCCTGCGTGGACCCTTCATTTAATGTAAAAAATTTAAAAAAACAAGAGTTAACGCTCCTGAACTAGTTTTTTTTTGCAAGATGTATGTTCACTGGAGGGAAAGAGAGCATGAGGATATTAGTGCGTTTGTTGGGGAGGACCCTAATGTTGTTGCTACATTAATGCAATGTGGGTTGTTAAAAAAATTTATATGTCCTTTCACGCGAGCACAACCTAGGCTATTGAATGCCTTGGTTGATTATTGGCATCCCGACGTAGAGGCCTTTATGCTAGAGGGGCAGTCGTTGGTTCCAACGACAGAGGATATATACTTTCTGACTGGCCTCTCCAGGAGAGGGGAACCAGTCAATTTTCGTACTTTTCCCTCTGTGCCTCACAACATATCGGAGTTGATTGGACTCCATTGTGAGGTGGGTACAGACGAAACGAGCTCGCAAGTACTGATAATCAAGATCTCATACTTATCACTGCAGGTGATAGTGTTTCTCATCGAGCAGATTACTGGGCATGTGGCTTTGCATCAGGCTTCCCATGCACAAATGAATTTTTCAATTCAGTTCTTAAATGCACAAATTTTTGACTGGAGCACCACATTACTGGATTGTATGAAGAGGCAGCTAACATATTGTCGGTTGCGGAATCAGAGGAACTTCAGGTTTGGAACGATTCTTTGCTCTTTCTTCTTTGAAAGAGTGCCCAGTTTCAGCCCTCGAGAGGTGGTATGAGGGCACCAGGCCTCTCTTCCCGCGTTATGCATATGGGTGATGCTTCTGCCACGACAGGGGGGGGGAAGGACCATTGAGGCCTTTGATGACAACTTTTTTGCTTGGTTGTCACGACAAATCCCAGTCATAGAGGATTACCCCTATGCTAGGATTGACTTCTCAAGAGATCCTGAGATACCGGTACCTCTCGGCGAGGAGCGAGGAGAGATGGGTAAGATTTATTTTTTTGTTGTTTTTATATATATCATTTTTTTATATATACCAGAGTACCTAACAAATATGTGTCTATCATGTGCAGATGTGGGGCTAGTGTGACTAGCGGACTATGTGAGGAACAGGCGACGTCCTCGGCCAGAGGTTGCACTAGCCGCAGTCGGCGGGACAGTAGTAGCAGGAGGGCCTCTAACTGGTGAGGCTGAGAGAGTTTTGAGACAAGTAGAGAGAAACTTTACCTCACTCACTCGTATAGTCCCCATGGCAAAGATCGAGGATCTGTCGCCATCTATGCAGCCTCATGTGGTGGGGGCACCACGAAGGTGGGTCCATCTTTTTCGGTGTTTGGCAAATGTTGTTGACTATTATTACCAAGAACACAGGCCCTGTCCCTAGTTAGGCTGGACTTTTTCATGCCGAGGGCACTACTTGTATATTTTTTAGGGCATAAGCCCCATGACTCGTTACTAGACGTATTTTTGAGGCGCTTGCGCCCACGCATGTACTCTGATACTTTTGATATTATATATGGATTTTTATGTCTTTTTAATGTCTTATGGATTACATTTTCTTTAAAAAAGGTATTTACATGTGTATGTGTGTGTCCTTCTTATATGTGTGCGAGATGTCAATCTAAAATTTGATTAGCTAGAGTATCTGTGACTTGATTTATTCTCCTAGGAACATGAAAATATGCAATATAATCAAAGCTTCATTCTAAGAGACGTACCCTAAGGAACCATCAATGTAAAGTAGGATCATAAACACGTTAGACTCTATTTAACTGAGACACAACCAGCTGAGCGTCTAAATAGACCCGTAGGTGAGAGATACCAAGTGACAAAGTGTCACGAAGCAACTCAATAACTACGTTGTATTCGGTGACATTGTTTGTGGTGTCACCTAAACATATACCTCATGTAGATAGTAACTGTCCCTGAGGTGTAAAAATTACCCAAGCTACAGAGGCAAGCCTCCGAGTGTGCCAGATAGTGTCGTCTACGAATCCAACGAACACCTCTGATTCACTTGAGATCTGCCACAGTGAAAAAAGATAATATAAAAAATGACACTTCCATAAAACCGAAAGAAACCAAAAATTAATAGTACAAAGACTATACATATGTTACAAATAGTTACCCAAGGTGACCCACCTATGAGTAATACTTCTTGAGGTAGAGCCCATATCTAGGCTCTGCCAATGCATTTCCCTCAAAATCTACCAAACGATAAGCGCCCTTTTTTAGAACCTCTTTTACGATGAAAGGTATGAACCACATGGATTTGAACTTGCCTGCCCCCAGGGGGTCCTTATCTTGGTTGTAGACCAGGAAAAGGTCACCTTCCGAGAAAATTCGAGGACGAACAGACCGATCATACTGACACTTGACTTTTTGTTTCTGAGCTTTGTTAGCTAAGGCCGCATCACGACGTTGCTCATTGAGCTGCTCGAGATATAATAAATGCTCTTCAAGTGGTGAAGTGTATGGCAATAATTGTACTACCAACTTTAAAGATGGGATCTGGCATTCTATGGGCAAGACTGCTTCCAGCCCATAAACGAGTTGAAAAGGTGAGAAACCGGTTGCAGTCTTAACAGACGTTCGATAGGCCCATAATGTCGAGTATAACATCAAATGCCAATTTGACTTGGCCGAATTGATCATTCATTGTAGGATGGTCTTAAGAGATTTTTTGACAGCTTCCACCTGAACATTCGCTTGAGAATAGTACGGTGATGAATGTTCTTTCCTCAACCCAAGCTTCGATGTTAACTCAGTCATCATTGTGTTCTAAAAATGAATGTCATGGTTAGTGACAATCTCTCTCGAGACACCGAAACAAGCTATAATCTGGTTAAACAAAAAGAGAGTGGTAGTCTCGCCATCATCTTTGAATGTTATCATAGCTTCGACCCACTTGGTGAATTAGTCTACTGCTACGATGATATAATGGTGCCCCCTTGCTGAAGGAGGGTTGCAGGTAGTGTAATCAATCCCCCACTTGGTGAAGGGGCCAACGGTGATGACAGGAAACATGGGAGCGTGATGTTCCCTCTTCTTCCGTGAGAAGATTTGACACGGGTGGTACTTCTTGACTGATGCAATACAATCTTTGATTAGTGTCAGCCAGAAGTAACCGGCTTGTAAAATATTTTGGGTTGTTTCCAACCCAGAAAAATGACCGCCACATGTTCCAGTATGGCAATCGTTAAGCACGATTTTCGCTTCTTCATGAATGAGGCACCAGCGAAGGATGCAATCTACACCTCGACGATACAGAGTATCTTCGAGTATGAGATAGTTCTTGGCCTGATGGCATATACGGTGACGCTCATCACGAGAAGCAGAGGTGGGGCACTTCAAATTCTGGAGATAGACAAGTATATCTCCATACCAGGGGTCTGAAGATGCTATCAAAAACATGTCTCCTTGAATAGGCGACTCTTCAGGCATAACATCACCTGACTCGACTGGAAGTTCCGAGATGAGTTCCGCAAAGACCAATGACTTTTTGGACTTCACCAAAATGAAATCTAAGTCAAATTCTTGGAGGAAAACTATCCATCTACTGATCTTTCCGCCAATTACCCGTCGTGTCAACACGTATTGAAATGGATTCACAATGGCAATGACGGTGGTCTTGCGAAACAAAACATAATGACGAATCCGTTGGACAGCATGGACTGATGCCAATGCAAGTTTTTAGATATGAGAATAATTTAGTTTAGGTCCAACCAGGCCTCAGCTCAGGTAATAAATCACATATTCTGAGAGCAAATCATCCTCCTGAACTAAAACCATGTCGATGGTTGACTCTGCTGCAGCCAAGTATAATAAGAAATCTTTGTTATAATTGGGTGGCCGAAGTAGAGGGGAAGTTGTGAGGGCATGTTTCAACGCTTAGAAGGAGCATTGAGCGGCATCGTCCCAATGAAAAGGAACGTCTTTTTCCAGTAAGCGCATAAAGCCCTTTGTGAGCTCGGCATAGTTTGCGATGAAACGCCGCAAAAAGTTTGTTTTTCCCTGTAGACTCTGAAGTTGAAGGATTGTACGTGGGGGAGGCAACTGAACTATTGCCTCAACCTTGAGAGGATCGACCATGATCCCTGTTGTTGAAACTATGAAACCTAACAGACGGCCCGATGTCACACAAAAACTACATTTCTTGGGATTCAAGTGAATCCGGAAGTAGCGACATCACTCAAAGATAAGTCGAAGGTGTGTGGGATGATCATTCCTCTTACGAGATCATGATGCTAAATCATCTAAGTAGGCCTCGATGATATGTTTGAGATCATGGAAAGCAAAATACATGGCCTGCTGAAAGGTAGCTCCAGCGTTTTTCAGACCAAAAGGCATCTTACGATACGTGAATGTACCCCATGGACAAATGAATGTTGTTTTGTGTTGGTCTTCGAGTTTGATTTGTATCTGATTATATCCCGAAAAACCATCCATGAAAGAAAAGGCCTCGCAACCTGTGCATTCATCGACTATCTGGTCAATAAATGGTGTGGGGAAATTATCTTTTGGACAGGCTTTGTTCAAATCACGAAAGTCCATGCATACGCGAATCATACCTTATTTTTTGTTAACCAACACTGGGTTTGACACCCATTGGGTCAAATGGACGGGGTAGATAAAACCTGCCTTTAGCAGTTTCTCTACTTCAACCTTAATCATTGTTTCTTTCTTAGGGTTAACCAGACGAAGCTCCTGCCGAATCAGCTTAGCGTCAGGATAAGTCATGATTTCGTGTTCAATAATTTTTGGATCAATGCTTGGAATTTCCTCGTAAGACCAAGAAAAAATGTCGCGGAATTCCTTAAATAAATTTGTGTAGATTTGAATCTCTTCGGGGGAGTAGTCAGCTCCGACGAAAATATTCTCTACAACGTTAGGGGTTTTGGAGAGTTTTATAGGTATAGTTTCGGCGATGGTTGTCATATTACCCTCGGCATAAACAGCATGTGTAGCCAAAGGATTGATAGGACAAGACCTCTCTCCATTCATAGTCGAGGTGAATTCCCCTGCTTCAATTCTGCTTAAATCTGGGAGGAAGTAAGATCTGTGATGGAGATCATCTCAAGGTTTGTCCGGACTAGTCATTGCTTCAATGATTGCTTCGTCTGAGGGAAAGACTAAGTCTAAAGAATCTGTGTCAGCGAGGGAACCTTGAGCCCAAATAGGCTCTAGAATCGGATCGAACTCTTGTGCGGGAGTTGGATCGGGGTTGGTGGAAGCTTGCTGGACTAAAGAGTATGCCACTTTTGTCGTGGACAAGGGCATGGACATACCATGGTGCCCTGTCCCTTCCATCGTGGCCGATGGGGAAGGAAGAATCCATGGTTCATTAAAGTAAGTCATGCGAAACGACGAAACTTGGAAAATCTCAACCTTATAGTGGTCAAATATGAACTTAACATCACCTTGAGGAGGCGGGTAATCGAAAGTACCCATCAAAGGTGGGCACAAACCAACCCCTATGTTAATGACGTCAGGTTGAGGGTTATCAATCATTGGGACCGCGGATTCCCCCAATGAAGGGTCGGGACAGGAGAAGGACAATTGATCAATGGTCATGATCCAGCCCTCGTGTGGAAACAACAAGACCCAGAAAACTGTAGCGACTACTACTTGCATAGCATAAGTCCAACTCCTCCCTAACAAGATATTATAGTCGAGAGATGCGTTGACCACTTCAACCTCGACACACACAGTTTTCCCTCCTAACTGCATAGGAAAAGAGGGGATAATGCCATGTGGTCGGAACGAACGACCGTTGAAAGCAGTAAGAAGAGTAGGTGACGGAGACAAAATAGGCTAGCCAATGGCCTTATGACACGCCAAAGACATTACGCATGTTGAGGCGCCCTCGTCAACCACCTTGTGGAAAATGTTCCGAGTAAAAGTTTTTGTGGTATAAGCCACGACTATCTGGAATGCTACGTGGTAAGGGAGATGAGGTTTCAAGTCGGTTGTATCAAGCTTGATCGTACCCGGATTACAAGTCTCGGTGGATCCTAAAGTGGCTAATAGAGCCTTTCTCTGGGAAGGGCATCTTTGGAGGACTTCCAAAGCAAACATCGCACAAGGGGTTTGAGGCAAATACTCCACCACAAAGTAGTTCTAGGTGTCCCTTGCATTGGGATTGTGAGAAGCTTTCTTAAACACACCTTTTGGGATGCGTGTCATGGTTTCACCCAACGTCTTCTCGATCTGGAGAGGAAGAGATGGGGTTTCATCTTCCTTACCTTTTTCAGAGGTACTTGGCTTGTTGTAATCATGTGCTCTAGTCGATATATAGGCATCACCTTTCATCATATACACATTCGCAGATGCAGGATTGTTTGAAGACGGAGGGGGTCCTTGGTTTCCCCCTTCCACGCTTATAGAGGCTTGAGTTAGATTTTGACCATGTTGAAATGGGTTTGTTAACATAGCAGGTTGTTGCTGTGACGATAAATTTTGGGCCTCTGCAAGTCGAGGGAATTGGTGAGTCGGGTGGTCTTCCGTGCACAAATTACACGGATACCTCGACTTCCTTTTTTTGGTGTTGCCCCTGCCAGCATTATTAGTGGGTTTCTTATCCCCCTTACCCTTCTTACTGTTGGATCATGTTGTCATTGATGCCAATGGTTTGATTGATTGATGTCAAGTGATTGATTGATGTCAAAGGATTGATTAACTAATGATTTATGTAATATAATATGTATTGTCCTTGATGAGAATGCATAGATGAAGATGGATCAATGAGTTGTCATTGATACATGATGAAGATGGATCGATGTGGTTCCATTGGTATATG
>SNQJ01S0003952.1:84666-98450 GCA_010110895.2 Picea sitchensis | reverse complement strand
TGCGACTGAAGCTCACCTTCGTCGAGCATAAGCTGAGAAAGACCAGGCCACAGAAACCCTGAAACAAGCCCAAGAAGAAATGGTAGAGCAACGTCGGGTTGCACAAAAGGAGGAGGACCTTCAAGCCAAGCTTGAAGAAGAGAAGGCGTAGGCCAAGCAAGAAAACGAACAGTTTCTCACATAACATCTTGGAGTCAAAGAAGCAATCGATGGAGCACTTCGCTCTGTGATGGGCTTAGAACCAAAGGCAGAAGATTGAGTGGAGAAGAAAGTAGTGTAGCTCGCGGAAGCTATCCAGCAACTTCAGCAAAGAATAGCAGACTTAGAGCTACGAACAGTCCCCAACACTCTGCAGGATGTGCGAGACCACAGAAAAACAACTGCTCCAAGCGTAGTTGAGAGAATCAAGACCCTCGCCATGGAATGTAAACAACTAAGTGATTGCAATGCCTAGACTTATGAGTGACTCACTGAGGATTCCGAATTAAAGGCACTGGAGTCACATCTCTAGGAGGTAAAGAAGCAAGTAGAAACAGTACAGGCACAGTTGAAACCCCTTTCAGTCGTTGAGAGGATGACGCGATCCCAAGAACAGTGCACTGCTCAACAGCAGTTCCACACCATTTAGAGAAAAGTCATGGAAGTGACTCAAAGGCTCCAACCAATACAGGATGAGGCTTGCCAATTATTTGCAGATATTGAAGGTCGAGGAGCAGAACTGGAACAAGTCGTCACTGCAGCTGAATAGCGCTTAGAGGGACCTGTCAACAAAGTAGTAATCCAAGAGTTCACCGAACAGGAGGTCGTGGCACAGCAACAGGTCAAAGCAGCTCGAGCCAAGCTCGAGGCTTTCAAAGAAGAGCTACCCAGACCAGAGTGACTCGGGATAAGTCACAGGTGAGTGTTGGGGGCCTGTTGGCCCTTGACCAAGTTTTGAGGATCCTTGGTCATGTTTGACCTACTTTTGGGACTTCAACAGGCTGTCGAAGGAGGAGCGCAAGTCAAAGAGAATATCGCGGGATCTCGGCCCCTTTTTAGGGATTTTTTGGATTTGGGCTTATGTAACAGGTATGGGGATGTTGGCCCATGGGTTTACCCATGTTTAGGCCCGATTTTGTAATGTATAAATAGATTTCTAGGCGATGTAAGAAGGGGACATCTATGTGATGCCAAGTGCTAAGTGCAAGTGATAATTGTTATTTCTTTGTGCATACTGTGTGAGACTTGCAAGGCTAAGTTCAAGTGAATATAGGAGACTATGTAGAGGCTTAGTGTTGTAACCTAGCTCGGGGAAGGAGGGTCTAGCGAAGTTTGTAGATCTCTTGTCCTATGCAGATTAGGATTGTGTGTCTCTGTGCATGTAACTGATTGACAAAAGATAATAGAAGAGAAGAAGAGTTGGTGGGCGTAGCCCCAGGTCGGGGGTGAACCACGTATATACTGTGTTGTGGTTGCTTTGTGTGTTTAGGGTGTTCTCTTGTTTATGTGATTAAATGCTTAGTGTGTTGATGTGTGTTAGATGAATTTGATATGATAGCTTAGTGTTGAATAATGAGAATGAATGCTAGATCTGATATGTTTCTTTATGCTAAGTGTTTCTAGATGTTAGATATGGTTGAATACTGCGATGCTCTGTAATTAGGGTTTTATCTGTGAAGTAGATATTGGTTAAATATTGATGAATTTTAACAGCTAAGTGCTCTGTTAAAGTGTTACAATCACAGATTGGTGTCCCAGCTAAGGTTGCAGACACTAGAGTCCTGCAACCACCCCTGCCTCTACCTCGGGTGAGACTTCATCTGCTTCGTAGGTGTTGCCTAAAGGGCTGGTAGTTAGGGTTTTGTTGGTATGTTGTTGTAGCGTTGAACCCTGGGTCTACCCCTATGCCAACAACCATGAAATTTCTATGTGGTCTTTCAATAAGCTAAACAGAGTCCAATCATCTAAGTACACTTCAAGAAATTTATGAATAAACTCCTTAAAGGTTGTGACAACTACTCTAGAAAACACAGCAGGTGCATTTTTTAACCCAAATGGAATCACTATGTACTGGTAGCTTCCCCATTCTATCACAAAGGTCATCTTATATATGTCTTCTAGCGCAATATTAATTTGATGGTATCCTGAAAATCCATCAATGAACAAGTAGGCCTCCTGCCCTCCTACATTTTCTAATACTTTGTCTGTAAAGGGGGTCAGAAAAGGGTCATGTAAACAAGCATCGTTCAATTTCCTTAGATCGAAACAAATTATAACACCCCTTGTTTTATTATCTTGAACCACCATTCAACTTATCCATTTGGAATCTGCGGCAGGCTCAATGATACCAGCTTATATCATTTTGACAAGCTCTACTTTCATTTTTTCCTTGTACTTTGGATTCAGTCTGTAAGGTCTTTGTCTTATTTTCTTAGCATCTGGCTTTACTGGTATCTTCATCTCATCTAATTCCCTGGGTCTTCCCTTCATCTCTAAAAAAAAAATCGGAAATATATCTTGATACTCACGCAGTAGGTCTGCAATCTTTTCAATAGTCTCATCATTCCAATAGTCACCAATATTCACGAACTTAGGTTTCTCTTTCGTACCAATATTCACTTTTCACACTCTTAATGGCTTCACATATGCATCGGATTTGATTTATAGACCTACTATGTTGTGCTCCCCTTTAGTCTCTGGTACTTGCACATTTCTTGGGTCTTCTTCCTCTTGATCTTCTTCAGTAACATTGTAACATTCCAGTAGTTCATGGATTGTTGCAGATTCTTTTTGCTCACTACACACAGGTATTATTTGTATTTGATCTTCTTCAATAAAAAACTTAGTTCCAATGACATGTAAAGTTGCATCTACTAAGGGTGACTTAGCTTCAAAATTAAATGTTACCTTAAAATTTTGGGTGAGTTCTTGTCAGTTTGTTGTCCCTCTATGCACTTCTAGTTCTTGGGAATTATCTCAAGTGTATGTATGAACCTATGCGTCCATTCTTGATTTAGCACCTATCTCCAAGTTGTAATACATTGCACAGCATTATCTGTTGGAATACTCATCCCTTATACTTGTGTGTAATCTCTTATGTTCCAAACCAGATCTACATCAGGATTTTGCAGTGTTTTCAATCCTCTATTCCTTCCTTGTGTGTTACCCACCATCTCACTGGGGTTGCTCTCTCTGCAACATCTAATGCCAATAATATTTTTTGTTTAGATATCTGAAGCTCAAATTATTTTACAAAGGAACTTACCTCAGTTAATCTCTCAAGCCTTGGTGTATCACGTTCTTTTGTTCTGATCCAGCACAAAGAGCGAGTAATGCGAGCAAATCTTCTGGTCGATACTTCGTGCAACCAGTGTTTCCAATGTTCAAATCCTTCCTTTGAATCTAACGCACAAGAAATAATTCTTCTCCAACTAAGTGCACCATCTGCAATAAGATTGACGTAATCACCCATGCACATAATCATATTATACAGGTTATCAATTTCTTTTCTTGCGGGTTCCACATACCTTCTTGCTTATGTAGGATATGATGGTGTAGTGACCTTTAAGCCTCCTCCTTCAAAAAACATTTCTCTCTTCTTCAACTTAATAATCATCTGGTTGTCAAAGGCCCAATCAATTCCAAGCAATGATGGATAAGACTAAATGTTATCCACAATATCAATGACCTCAAATTCAGCTACATTGTGCACTTTGTCTAGGTTAACAGTTACTCCTACCAGTCTCTTGATTGGTATTATCTTATATTTGTTTCCCAATATCAATTGAACAGTTGACCAAACTAACTTCGGTTTCCCCATCATTTCCCACATCTATGTTGGAAGAACATTTACATCCAATCCTAAGTCCAATATGACATTATCCATTTCATACTCTCATATCTGTGCATTCAATCTGAATTCTCTATTTGTCCTCTTCTTGCACAATACTTGGTTCACTAGTCTCTGTGTCGTCGGTACTTCTCTATATTGGGTGCATTGATAGATTATCCTCTGTAATGCACTCAACACTATTTTGTCCTTCATCAACTCTAAACAACTCCTTAGAAAATCTTTCAAAGTGTTTACCTTTTCAAGTGACCTTTCTATGATAGTGCGATCATAGACCAATGGCATATCATATAYTAGTGGCATATTTGGGGTTGATGCTATCCAGTCCGATCCTAATATTTCCTTTATGGCTTGTTGATATGTATCTTTCTCTTTCTGTGGATTAAATGTTGGCATGGTCTCAGTTGCTTTCCTTATCCATTGATCGATCCCCTTGCCCTTTTCTGCCACGTCCACTCCATTTCTTGTTTTGTTGCGCGTAATGGCTACTACTCTGGGTTGATCGTCATGCTCCTCGGTTGTTATCATCTATAGGTTCTACTTATGATTCTGGTTCTAGTTCTAGTTCCCTCTCACCTGAAATTTCTCTATCATTTGAGTATAGTCTTTTGTCGCATGTTCAAGTTCTTTGCAGTACGTGCATGTCATGCAAGGATTCATGCAGTCTCTTTCTAAATGTCTCAATTGATTACAATTATAACAAATTATCGGTCCTCTTCCTCCTCTACTAAATCCTCCACATCCTTGACCTCTATCGGATCCTTCTTGTCCACCCTGGTTAAAACCTATTGGACTATTATACTATGAAACCCCACCTTCGGTTGTGGAATTTTCTTCTTGGATTATGTACGCATCTGAAGTGCGCTCTCTCATTAAGTCGAATGCGCGACAATCTTTCTCATCGTGTCCTACAGATTTGCAAAAATTACAGAATAAGTTCTTGGGTGTACTCTGGTACTTCTACAATAACAGACAAGAAATCAGATGATGTCCCCATGGCTTGCATATTTCACAATACCCTACTACTCCTACCAAAGGGTTCGGTGCTCCTATAGCCATATACTACGCAAATTTTGGGTATTCATCTTTACAATGGCCTTCTGTTTTACAAGTAATACACCAAACTTGTTCACGCTTTTCCTTTTCTTTCATTATTTCTGACAACTAAATCCTTAGCGCAGCTAAATATGATTGTATCTATGTCATTCTTGTTCGATCTCCTACATGAGATGCTTCTAACTTCATCAGAATTTCTAACACTTCTGGTTGTGACATGACCTTTTGTTGTGTCAGAGGATAGTGAATGTGTGGAAATAGACCTACAATAAACTATTATCTATGTTGTTCATCGGGAATCTGAAATGTTGATCTACCCATCACATCTTTCAATCTTTGATCGTAATCCTAAATTGTCTCATCATGTAATTGCTTAATTTCTTTTAGCTCAGTGATATACTACGACTCAAATTTCAGCTTCCAAAATTCCTTTAACAAGGCATGTCCAATCTCTACTAAATTTCTTGATTGTCTCGTCGGTGTAGTAGTTTGGTACTTAATGTACCATAACGGTGCATGACCTTTGAACTTCGTGGCTAACTGTGCAATCGTTGTCACCTCATCTTGGACATTCTTTGTAGTCCATATTGTGTCGCATACAAAAATAGGTTGCTCGGAGCCTTTCGACCCCACTATGTGGAATTCAGGCATTCTTAATGTATGATCTATTCCTGCCATTGTATTTTTTGAAGTACTTACCTTTGGTGATGATAATTGACTCTAGTTCGTTGTGATACTTCCATTATTCTGAATATTGTTCTCACTTCCTCCACTAACTACAATTTCTCTTGACAAAGTTATAGTTTATGATTTAGATCTGGGTGACGCACATGGGGTCATGGGTTCAACACAGATTCTAATCTAAGATGGACTTCCTTCGTCTGCTAGATTGTACTAAGGATATTTTCTTTGTCTTTTCTTTGTCTTTTCTTTCTCTTTCCTTTCTTGATACGTTGTGATCTGAAGTACTATGTTGGAGTCTCTTTTCTCAAACACTTTGTGTTGCTCTTCTCTCTCAACCACAGTCTCTTTCTTACTATACCTAAACATTTTCCCAAAGCGCAATACTCCAATCTCTTCATCTGATTCAGTGTATTCCTCTCTCGGTATCCTTAATCCATATGTTTCTCATTCATATTTTTCATCTCATTCTACTCTCATACCATCCTCTGGCCATCCCCCAGTCCCCCTATGTGCACGAAGGTTCCTAGAAATCATACTCCATCTTCATGACATTCTTGTCGCACAAAAAAAAAATTATTCTAGTAGAAAATGCGCTCAAATATCTTCTACGTGGACCCTTGAAAAATTCCCTCTCTGTGACATTATACCATTGGGTACAATCTTTTGCAAACTCTGTAATGTAACCCGACAGTACATTATTCAACCAAAAATCAACTACATGAGAAACTTTTTTTCTTATTGTATTCAACTGCTTGATCAGTTCAGGGGTCCACTTTCTCAAAGATTTAGTTTGATATCTTCCAACGTTCTCCACTAGCCTTTCTAACCATTCAGTCAAAATTATCAGAAATTCACCAAAGAAGATTTCATGAAGATCTATGAACACATACCTTTGTAACCATTGTTCGTCGTTGAGCCATGAGTTCCTATTATGTTCTCTGGAAAATTCGTGTTGCTTCCTCTCTAGACATTCTGTGATTTTTTCCTTATTCAGCCTGCAAAACATTCCCCTCAAATACAGATATTGATCCCGGCAACAGAACCATTTTTTGGCTTGCAGTGGGAAAACTCGGGGTTAATCATCAATACACCAACAAAACCCTTAGACATTAGCCCTTTTAGAATCACCTGCAAGCAAGTGAAGTCTCACTCGAGGCATCTAGAGGGGCTACAGGAACCAAGGTTTTGCAGTGATGAGGGGAAGTGTTTACTAACCATCTACTCATGTGTGAAATCTTCATTACTTAACAGTCATTTATCGTGCGACATACCCTGTGTGCGATATTACTTTACTTGGCATACATTCATTCACCAGTTACTTCAGTGCACAACATTATAACATAATAAATTAATAACACATTTAGTATACTTAAGCATTATCATCATTGCACAGTAACAGTAAACATCATAACATGCAAACACAACACATTACGACACAAGGGTTTAAAGCGGTTCACCTAACTTGGGCTACGTCACAATGGTTGGCTTCTTATATTAGTCATTGATAATCTTCATACAGTTGCACACTACAAAATATGAAACAGTAACATTACCCAGACCTGCCTAGTCATTATGTTGCAGTGTGAGCCTTACTCCTCAGTCATACCTCAGAACTTCTCCAAAACTCGACTCAACTTACTCCAAAAAGCACTAAGCACTTCTCATTCACCATACCTCCTCTACCCAAAACCCATTACATATTTATACATCAAAATAGGGATAATATTATTACAAAGTGGACAAAATGTCCCAAAATCCTAACTACTTTCCGCCTTTTGCACATTGCTCCATCGTGCTTCCTCCTGTCGTGCGCTTTGACTCCTTAGCGTCTGCTCTCATTGCTCAATATGGTCCATCTTCTAATTTCCTTTTATTCTTTGACTTATTCTAATGCAGATCTTAAAACTTAACCAAAATGCTTATCCAATAAATATCATGGACTTGTGGGAAATCATTATGGAGAAAAATCCATGGGCTAAAAAATATTACAAGCTAACCTTTGGTGGCCCACAGATTTCAAATATGCCAAGCAGCATGTAAAGAGTTATTGTGTGTCAATGGGTTGGAAATCCATATAGGAGATATGATATACACTTACATCCAATAAGATCACTTTAGGCATTTGAGAAGAGAGTAATTGATTTCACAATTCCTATGGCCCACCTTCCAAACACTCTAGAGATCAATATATCATCACAATAAATTATCTTACTAGGTGGGAAAAATTAGCACCTGCCCAAAATTGTTCCATTGACCATGCAACGTGCTTTATTTTTTAGCTCAATATCCCTCGATTTGGATACCACTAGAGTCTAACTAGTTATCAAGGCCACAACTTTCTCAATTCCCCTATTGTAACTCTCACATGAGAGTTCATGATCCAATGCCACAAGTGTAGCTCGTATGTCCCACAAGCTAATGGTATAGTTGAAGCCTTTAATAAGATTCTAGAGTATAGTTTAACTAAGCTCTACTCAGGGAACTGGGACAATGGGGATGAATGTATTCTATTAGTTCTTTGGGCTTATAGAATTACCACCAAAAGGTTGAATAAACAAACATTGTTTAAGCTAGTCTAGGGATAAGAGGTTGTGATACCCAGAGCTTGTTGTTCTTAACCTATTTGTTACACTGACCACTTACATAATCGAAGAATCAATTATGAAATGGATATCCATGTAGATGTAGTTAGAGAGATCTGGATTCTTGGTTGATTTGCGCAAGGTAGTTGAGAAAGCTAGACAAAAGGCATGACATGATCGCAACCTAAAGACCAAGTCAGTTGACAAGGGAAATTTGGTTCTAGTATGTGATAGTGAATATCTAAAGCATCCAGGCAAGTTACAAATGCATTGGTTCGTTCTATTTTTGGTTGTGGAAATTAGATATTTCTATGCATTCCACTTGGTTTAACTCAATGGTATTCTTCAAACGGGATTCATGAATGGAGCTCACCTAAATCCCTATACCCTAGCCTCTTGATTTGTTATTTCTACATCACTCATGTGCGAAGGATTTTAGTTATGTTAATTCAACTTTGTTTTCGATTAGTTTTGTTTTCTTCTTTCCATTCTAGTCTTGTTGGTCTATAGGGTCTCCTTTTGTAGTGTCAGCCCAATATCGAGTCAAGGTTTTACCCACCTTTCGCTTGAAATTTTTTTGAAGTTGTGGTCATCGATTTGTGATCAAGGGAACATTAGTCCATTTTTTTCAAGTCAAGGCCACAGCTTTGTGATTGGGAGAGTCATTCATGTTTAGCAAGCATAGCACGATTTGGAGATGGTATGGGTTCCTCTAACGAACCTTTGGCCCAAATTAAAGTAGGTATACCTTGAATTGGAAGATTTTGTACATGCGTGTCCACCCATTTTAGCCTTAGATACAATTTGTTCATCTTGGAGGCAGTTACGATAACAATCGTTGCCTCTGCAAGAAAAATTGAATGGAAATAATCATTGACTCTGTGAGGGAAAATGAATATTAGGCATAGCCATGATGATAAACACATGTGGAAGTCATGGACAGTACCTATCCTCATGGTTTAAGGATAGAATGCATGTGAAAACTTCACGAAAGCTATAAAAGAGAGTTTAATCATTTATAGTAATTTTCAGGATTAGATGGGGATCCTCCAACAGTAAGAAAATCCCATTGAAATTTTGATGGAAAATATTCAACGAATCAACAAGGAAGCCTTTCTACTCACCAATCCTCTCAATTGAGTGGCTAAGTTCAATGAGATTCGGGTCATATATGATTAACTCACGACTCTGCATGATGCCTCACTTGCATATAAGACTAATCTCTAATAATTTCAGTGTTGCGCAAAATGCCTACCTTGAGTTGCAACAATTTGAGTCCTTTGAGGATTCTAAGTGGTAGGTTGTTGTGAAAATGCATCCCCAGAAACCAGATAATGAAAAGGCACAAGCCACTTTGTTACCAGGGCTTCCAGTATGTTTTGGAAGTGGACACATGAGTTGGATGCCTTGAGTTGGATCATATCACATGCTTTAACTTTAGTACTATATTTATCCCCTTTATTTCAAGGGTAGGAAGACATGGAAATTAAAGTAGAGCAACAAAGTTTACTCAAGGGTGAGTCAACAAGTGTCACGATTGGGTATTGTTGGCCCCTTTATTTTTGGATAAGCATGTAAAATTTCAAGAAGGAATATAGTGCAACACATGGACAGCCTCAGCTACGCCATGTGGAGCCATAGTCAATTGTGAAAAAGATGGAAGAGATCCCTATTTTGCAGCCTCAGTCTACTAGTATTTGTAAGATTTAATGGAATGCATTTATGAAGCCAACTAGGTTAGTTAGGGTTTTGCATGGTCAAGAATTGTCAGTATCCATGGTACAAGTATTCCTTTAGAACTATGAGTATTGGGTAATGAAGTAGAGATGAATGAATGATTCATGTAAGTGGTCTAACAATCGATTGTTCTTAGGTTACTATGGAGGTTTGTCCCAATATTATAAAACCCTATCTTGTACTATTGTCATGTTGCTATCATGAGCCACCGATGTTCCGATTTCAAGTTTGAGTATGCATTGGATATGGATGGTGTTACAAATGAAAACCACCCTTCTTATAAAATTGTGCATTGTCTACTTTATATGGATGATTGGTATGTTGGTAGCTCTATTTACTTTCTATTATAGTATATCCATGTCATGTTATAAATATGATTATGATATGTTCCCGAGGTGTAGGACAGCCGGTGATGGAGTGTGTTGTTAAGGCACTTTGTGATGTTAAAGTCACCGGTTCAAAACCTGCGTGAACAAAAAATCCAGCCATGTTAAGGGTTGATGTGGCTCAGGCTGGGTGTGATCCCCAGGTGATTTTGACGGCTTAGATGCCCCTGAGTCGCGGTTTCTCAGCCACAAGTTAGTCCCACAAGTCACGGACACACTAACAAACAAAAAATATATATATATGATTATGATCTGAGTGTCAAGAATTGTGTATCAGTGGTATAGATTCTAGTGTGAATGGATGATGGGACTAAATGTTAACCACTCATCTTACAACTTCCATCCCTATCCTTAATATTGACACATACTTAGACTAAGACCTTCCTCTCGTGGGGATTGAAAGTGTTATCGCTAGACTACATTGAACCTTTATTGGAAACCTAAGTGGACTATGATCTCCAAAAAGAGCCAACACATTGTGTTGCTCTCTATATATACATGTGTCTCTTTCTCCTTTTATACAAAATTATTCTTATATTATTTAGAGTTGTTTCTTCCTTGATGATGGCACCTGAAATATTTGCGCACAAAAAACATTATAGGAAATTTCACAAAAAAACATGATAGGCAATTTCACAAAAACAACTGCTCTCAACACCATCAATATTCCATTTCAACATCTCATTAACACATTCGGAAGAAAGAATATATTTATGTCTAATAGCTCTCACTCTAATGTCACTAACAAATATATTGATAAAGTTTGCCTAAAATTAATGCTAGGTTCCATGCTTCGAAAATGCATTCCTTAAAGAAAAGGTTAGAGGTTCATAAATGAAGAGTGTGAATTAGAAGGAAGAAAATTGAAAACACAACATCAAAAATTTAAACAGTACAAGGAAAATGGTATTGTGTGGTGAAGGGAAAAGAACCCTACATGGATTGTGTTAATATTTTTTTGTAGTTGTGATTGAGCATTTTCTTGATACATAGTTTCAATTTTATGCAAGTGTGATGCCATCTATTTTTTTTGCTTGAGTACAATGTCACTATAGTGATTTTGTTTTGTTATATATTTTATATTATCTAAATTTCTTTTTAATTTAAATGAAATTGTTTTATTTTTATTTATTTTTAAACATTGTGTTATCATTGATTTTTTCTCTTATTTTCATCTCTACCCGTTCCTCTCTATATATGTGGTCATTTCTACATTTTGCAACATTTTTCTTTATATCATTCAGAATTGTTTTTTCCTTAATAATTGATAAAGTGTTCACCTAGAATGTTGCACACAAAAACATGATTGGTACTTTGAAAAAAGAAATGTTCTCAATGCAATTATCAATATTCCATCTCTTCATCTCAATTACATAATCCAAAGAAAGAATGGAGTTTAAATCTAATAGCTCACTATAATGTCACAAACAAAGATATTGATAGAGGTTTATGTAAAAGTCCATGTTTAGGAGATTCACTCCTAAAAGAAAAGGCTAGAGTCTCATATAGGTTAGAGTCTGACTAGAAGGAATACAATTGAGAAGAACACCACCAAAAATTAAACAACATAAAGAAATTGGTATTGTGTGGTGGTGGGAAAAGAACTTTTTGTGTGTTGTGTCAATCCATCTTTTTGTGTAGTTGTTAATAATTTCATAATTAAAATGTCAATAATTTGTCAAAATTCAAATAAGTGATTTTTTTAATTATAAAATTTGAATACAAGCTTCTAAAAATTAAACTAAAATATTTATTTATTAACATTTTCCATAATAATTATTAAACTAAAATATGTATTTATTAATGTCTTCCATAATAATTAAATTATGTTTTTATAATATGTTTATAAGTTATAACATTGTTTTTATAATATTGTTTTTATAACATTATTTTTATAATAATAATAATAATCTATTTTTAAGGTCACGGCCAAATCAACACACCAAATTGGTGTATGAGACCCTTGTCATAATATTGATGTTAGAAGCCCTTTTCCCATTAAATATTTAAAATTTGAAAATAATCCCCTAATAATAATAATAATAATGTAAATTAGTTGATAAAACAGCACACTACTTGATTCATTTTTATTTATTTATTTTAATCAATCTATGTCCATGAGTTCAATTATATATTCCTAGGCCTTCGAAGAACTATAAAAATTGATATTTGAAGTAACTCTTCACATTGTTAATTGCTATGGGCTCAAAACTAGCGTGCGTAATAAGGTGTAGCCACTCATATAATTGTACGAGTGATACGGTGGGACATCCAAAGTAATAAACTATGTTACTTTTTTAAATGCACTAATTTTAAGGTGTCAAATCAAAGCTTGAACACACCACCAACTCAACCACATTGATATTTGTTGTTTGTAAAGTTTTTTTAAAACAAAATATATATATTTGGAAAAAAATCTAACTTATGGGATTTTTTTAACAAAAAAACATATATTTGATAATTTTGGATGAAATCAAATTACACATCACATTCTATCCTTACAACATTTTAAAAGATTAAGTCACTTTGCTTTTTTCAGAAAAAATAGCTAAATTATACATGTTATTTTCAACCTATATATTTAAAAGCCCAAAGCAGTGATCCAAAATTCTTGACTTTTTAGCCAAATTAGAGAAACATAAGTGGTTGTTCCTACTAATAGAGAAATTTAGATTTATTGATTTGGAATGTCTTTTTTGAACTACAGCGTCATCAATGAATGGAGGTAGTCTTTTCCGGAAAATATCCAAAAAGATTTCCACTGTAATAGTATTCCTTTCCGAAGTAGTAATGCTTTCTTTGATAGTTTATTAGTGGATCTATTAATTTCTTTATAAACATGACAAAAGATCAACTTTCATAGTATCCTTTTAATTCATTGATTTTTTCCATTATTAAAAAGAGCAATAGCTTTTCCAAATTTCTCTTACCCTGGCGACTCCAATAAACAAGACCAGTAGCATAGAGTAGTAAGAATTAGTAATCATGGCTCAAAAGAAAGTTTATACCAGAGCCAACCTCGATCCAGAACCTGTAGCACCCGTGTCCGATCTCGAAAAACTTTTGTGCAAAGTGAAGGAGCAGATACCATACCTGTTCTATTTCCTGGACAAAAACCTATCTCTACCCAAGGACGGAGTACAAAGCATCGCCAACCTTGACTTCGATACATTGTTCAAACAAACTTTGTTTAGGTCTAAATCAGAATCCTACTTGGATGAAATAGTCTTTGACGAGAAGAGGTTCCAATCTGTAATACCGACTAAAACCCCGCGAGTTGCTATAATCCCCACTCAGACCATCCATCCAGTTCAAAACCCTCCTAGAGTTATGGCCGCCAAATTCACCCCTCTTGCCTTACCATCCCAACTACATGATTTGCCCCAGAACTATAATCAGAGGATCAAGTTATATGATGTTGAAGGAAATGCTTCTGCCCATAAGCACTTGGATTGGTTTAATGATTTTGTTGACCTAGAAGAGGTCGATCATGAGGACGCAAAAATGAGA
>SNQJ01S0003952.1:58107-81856 GCA_010110895.2 Picea sitchensis | reverse complement strand
TGATTACAATGAGGCTCGGAAGGCCTTTTTACAATAGATGGGAATGCAAAAAGTCCTAGACATCCAAAAACCTAACCCTAGGAGATGAAGCGCCAAAAGTCATGTGGGCCCCGTTTGGGTAAGTTAGTACATCAACTTCACGGGGTCGTAACTTTTGCATACGATCTCCATTTTAGGCGTGTAATAGCTCGTTGGAAAGGTATCGTCGAGGAGATTCATTTTGGGGGCTCAATTATGCCTTTGAATATCATTGAGAACCTCGATCTCGAAAAACCTTCATTTAGGCCCTCAAAATGGCCCCAGAAATTAAAACCTGCTAAAAATAGTAAATTGCCAAAATTGTCAGAAAGCCATTTTGAGCCATTTGGAAAAGGTGGGTGGCCACCGATATCCACCTGGATCAATATAAAGGAAAAGGTGCAAGATTTTTCAGCCAGATTCATGAAGGTTTATAACTCAATCCCCACGAAAGTCAAACCGCCTCCCGGAGCTGCTCAACTTCAATACGATGATTCCTTTGACAGCGATTTCGCCCTACCGCTGAGAGAAAGAAGATTTAATACTTTATGCACTATGATGAGCGACTCAATTGAAGTCGAAGTAAACTTGATGGCATTTGGAAAAATCAAACAAAATTTTGGCAGAAATGGGAAGAAGCCCCAAGGAGACGTGCATCCCTCTACGTCCCGATCATCAAACGAAAATTTCAATTTGATGATGAAGACTATGGAGAATCTTATGGAAAGGATGTAAATGGAGAACAAGCCCCCCAACAGGGAGAAAAACAATTTCCAGCCCAGAAATTAAAACTTTAGAAGGGCCCCAGTTCCACAGATCAGGCAAAGGGACTAGAGAGATCAAGGTGATCAGCAGATAAGACCTCCTTTCCAAAACAACTATGCAAATGAAGACTTTGATGAGATGATCCAAGACCATATGCATTTTTGCGACGATACGAATACACACATGTTCTTAACAAAGGAAGAACACGATCAATTCATGGACGCCAATGATGGTTTTATGCTGGAGACTGTACATAGAGGTGTTTCTCAAGTACATGGTGAGTAGCAAAACCCAACCAAACAATCACCCCATCTACTCTGTCGATACTGAAATTGGCTCCTCTATTTTTTTAAATGACTGAAGTTTTGAAGAGGGGGAGCCAACAACTTTCATGATTGTCGAAGATAAGGCCACACGTCGAGCAGATAAATGTGCAGATCAGAAAAACCACGTGGAAACTGAAATGCGGAACATGAGCTTCGACGGAGCTGTCAGTAGGGAAGGAGTCGGAGTCAGCGTGTGGATCAATCCTCCCAAAGTGGGCTCAAAGCTATGCTCTTACAAGCTCACCTTTGATTGTACAAATAACATGGTCGAGTATAAGGCACTAATTTTGGGTTTGAGAACTTTAAAGCAATTGGGCACTAAGAGGATAGCAGTGCATGGAGACTCTGAGCTCATCATAAATCAAGTAAAGGGTATATACCAGTCCAAGCACCCTAGACTAAGAGCATATAGGAACCTAGTGTTGTACCTCATTGAAGAGTTATCAGAGTATAATTTGTCAGTGATCCCTAGGGGGGGAAATCAAATTGCAGATGCCCTGGACACCTCAGCTTCAGTGTTTAAAATTCCATTTTTTCCCAATAGGAAGTATAAGATTGAATTCAAACACAGGCCTGCAATACCCGATAACATCAAATATTGGCAAGTGTTTGAAGATGACAAACAAGTGGAGAGGTTCCTCCAAATGAGCAACAAGTTCACTAACGTGAATATTGATGATGAGTGTTGTTGTGAAGAGGATGAATACGCAGCTACGCAGTGACGACGACCCATTCCAAAACCAGATAGTTGGAAGGGATATAGTGCATCTAAAAAACAACAACATCCCCAAAGGATTGGTTCCATTAGAAAAGTTGTTTGATGAAAATGATGTATCCAGAAATCCTAGAATCACTGCGAATGATGAAGATATCAAGGATTGCAACATCAGGACTCAAGAGAATCCTAAGATAATTAGATTGTCAAAGACACTCAGTCCGGAGATCAAGAAGAGATATATCAACCTCATGAAATATTTCCCTAATGTTTTTTCATGGAGTTATGAAGACTTGAAAGTCTATGACACTAGAGTAATTCAGCATGTGATTCCCATCAAGGAAGATCAAAAACCTTTCAAGCAAAAGTTGAGACAGATCAATCCCATGTTGATGTTGTTGATTGAAAAGGAGGTAAAGAAACTATTTGATGCCAAAATTATTGTTTCTTTGATATTTTCAAAGTGGGTGGCCAACCTTGTGCCTGTAAGGAAGAAGAGAGGCGAAATAAGGTTATGCATGGATTTTTGGAACCTGAACAGAGTGTCCCTCAAAGACAACAACCCACTTCCCAAGATGGATTACATCCTGCAGAAGGTAGTTGGATCCCAGAAAATAGCATTGCTGGACAGTTTTTATGGTTACAATCAGATCATGGTGCACCCGGACGACCAAGAGAAGACAGCCTTTGCGACACCGTGGGGTATGTTCATGTATGCAAAGATGCCTTTTGGGCTTATGAACGCTGGAGAAACTTTCCAAAGGGCCATGGATATAGAATTTTCCAAGGAGAAAGACAAGTTTATCGTGATTTACTTGGATGACATCATGGTTTTTTTTTATTCCGACGAACAACATCTTGAACATCTAAAGAAGGTTTTCCATAAATGCAGGAAGTTTGGCATCTCACTAAATCCGAAGAAATCAAATTTTGGGATGCAAGAAGGAAATTTGTTGGGGCACATCATCTCAAAGGAAGGCATAAAGATAGACCCCAGTAGGGTGGAAGGGATTCTAAATATCATCACTCCTCGAAGCAAGAAATAGGTGTAGTATTTCCTGGGAAAGGTGAATTTTCGGAGGAGGTTCATTCCAAATCTAGTTGAGATTATAAAGCACATCATGACTATGCTCAGGAAAGGTAATGAGATAAAATGGACCCCTGAAGCCAGGAATTTGTTTGAAGACATCAAGGTGCCACTGACCAAAGCGCCTGTATTAGCCAGCCCAGATTTCACAAGGGACCTTATCTTATTTTCCTTTGCCTCAGAACACACCATCATTGGCGTCTTGTTACAGAAGGATGAGAAAAAATTTGAAAATCCTATAGCCTATTTCAGCAGTACATTGAGAGACTCCCCACTAAGGTATGACATCATGTAAAAACAAGTGTACACCTTAGTGAAGGCCCTCAAGGAATTCAAGACTTATATACTGCATTCTCGTGTCATGGCTTACGTGCCTAGCAATTTCGTCAAGGATATCCTGACTCAACCTAACCCTGAGGGGAGAAGGGGTAAATGGATCATAGTCATGCTGGAATATGACCTCGAAATTAATCCTACAAAGTTGATTAAGGGTCGGGGGCTTGCAAAATTAATGGCACAGCCGAACTGCGATGTTTTTGGAATAAATCTCATCGTTGATCTGTCGGAGAATCCATAAGAAGAAGAAGTCCCACAGGTATCTCAGAAATTCATCGATTCACCTTGGTACACTAACATTATTTACGTGTTAAGGAATTTGAAATCTCCTCCAGGGTTGAGAAAAACCAAGGCCAGATTTTTGAAGTTGAAGGCAGCTAAGTTTTTCATCCTGGACAACCTTTGTATTGTAAGGATCCAGGAGGGATCATGCTAAATTGTTTGTTGGAAGAAGACACAGAACGGGCTATCAAGGAGTTCCACAAAGGGGACTATGGAGGGCATAATTAATGGAATACCACCATGCACAAAATATTGAGGGTCAGATTCTATTGGCCCGGTATTTTTGCAGATATCTACAAAGAAGTTTCCAGTTGCCACGAATGTCAAATATTCAATGGGAAAAGAAAGTTGCAACCCGTGTTGGTAAATCCTATCTCTGTCGAAGCACCGTTTATGCAATGGGGTCTGGATTTTATAGGAGAAATCCATTTTCCATCCTCATCTCAGCATAGATGGATACTAACGGCCACAGACTATTTCACCAAATGGATTGAAGCGGTCCCCACAAGGCAAGCTACTGACACAGTTATCATTCAGTTTTTGGAGACCAATATCCTGTCTAGATTTGGTTGCCCAGTCAAGATCATCATGAAAAATGCAGCGGCGTTCAAATCTAAGAATATGGAGAAGTTTTGTAACGATTACAACATAACCCTGGGATATTCTATGGCTTATTACCCATAGGGTAATGGATTGGAGGAATCATCCAACAAAATTTTAACCAGGATTATTAAAAAAACTTCTGCAGGACAACAAGAAGGTCTAGCACAATAATCTTATCTACGCGTTATGGGCTAATAGAATCACTACCAAAAATTCCATCTCCACATCACCTTTTCAAATTGTATATGGCGCAGAGGTAGTTTTCCCCACCTCATTGGGATTTCCAGTTAGGAGGTTTTTGCAAGAGCAAGAATCTGATCCAAACGACACTCAGAGGAGGATAAACCAATTGGTTCGTGCACAGCAAATGAGGGAACAAGTTTTCAACCGATCATAGCTTCACCAAGATAGAATGAAGAAAATTTTTGACAAGCACACTAAGTAGGAGGATTTCAAGGTAAATGATATGGTGCTGAAGTGGGACGCGAGGAATGAAGACAAAGGAAAGCATGGAAAGTTTGATCATCTTTGGATGGGGCCATTCAGGATTGTCACGTATCACAGTAACAACACATATTTCCTATAAGATCTTAATGGAGAACTCACTGGTGGGGGACCTGTGAAGAATTTGAAAAGACGAAACTGGTCTCTTAGGAAAACGCTTAGAGTATTAAGATTGTAGGTGAGGCCATAGACATGATTGACCTGGCCCCATTTTTGTCTTTTTGAACGTGACACGAAATTTCTCTCCCCTCGTGTCCTATTTCCTACCAAGAAACAAGGAATCTGACGGGTACCGCGTGGTGGACATACGTCATGCAGATGTTGTAAACCCACCTATCGAGAAGGACAAGTGTAGGTGAAACACATAACATTTTTGAAGGAGATGTGTAGCCCCTCCCCGACCGTCGTCGCCATCTGGAAAGCACGAGTGACAGCCCACAGTCATCCACCATACCAACCTGCCACATGCATAATACATCCATTGATCGCATGGAAGCAACCAAAGCCCATTACACTGGGTGGCAGAATTCTGACAGTATGCTTGATCATTCGGGTAACCACTCAAAGGAGAAATGTCGATGCATCACCTCCTAATGATTGAATCTTACTGATGACCGAGCGATCATGATAAAGACGTCAGTTATGACATGATTGGGTGCAGTGGGGTTTCCATTCTTAGTAAGTCCTATTCGAAAGGTCATCTGGCAGGGAATAACCAGAACCGAAATTCTAGGAGTAGTGGTTTGGAGCATGGCAGCCCAAGGGCGCAGCTTGTTCTATATATTGCATATTTTCAATGTAAGTCGGGTTGGTTGGAAAAGTAGTGTAGACAGTAGACTATTGAATGTAATTTTCGAACCCGATTGAAATATAATGCAAAAGTCTTGAGGATTTGACGAAAATATTCTAATGGTGGTGGTTTGATGTATTGTGATCTCTTCTATGTATGTACTCCTTGTTTTTTGTATATCCATGTCTTTACTCTATTTAAATTGGAACGTTTAATAAGTCAAGAATTCATCATGCAGTGCTTTAGACTTCACCATTTAAACTCTTGTGTTTTCTTCTAAGTGATTTAGAATTCATCCTCAATGGTGCTCTGAGGTGCTTTATGTACTCTTTCTTTCGCCACACACAATGACATTTGAACTGAAAGACCATTGTCTTCTTAGCCTTTAGCCTCTCAAAGTTTCATTTACCAAGTCGGTTATTTCTCTCGCTTTCTTGAATTTGACTCCATGGCCCAAGGTTCTGTATTTCCTTGCCAACAGAACCAGAAACATTTCACAAACACAATAAACCTAGTCGACGATTCAAAGTCATTATCTGTTAGAGACTAAGTCTCAGAGAGAGCCCTCTCTAGGTCGAAAAGGCTAGTTTATGGTCTTAAAGTTGGTCTATAAGTTACCTCTGTCATTTGTTTTCTCATCCAAACAAATTTACAGAGAGCTAACATTGTGTATCGTTAGTATATATTCTAGTGTGAATGGATGTCGAGACTAAATGGTTAACCACTCATCTTGCAACTTCCATCCCTATCCTTAATATTGACGCATACTTCGACTAAGACCTTCCTCTCGTAGGGATTGAAAGTGTCATCACTAGACTACATTGAACCTTTATTGGAAACATAAGTGGACTATGATCTCCAAAAAGAGACAACACATTGTGTTGCTCTCTATATATACATGTGTCTCTTTCTCCTTTTACAAAATTATTCTTATATTATTTAGAGTTGTTTCTTCCTTGATGATGGAACTTGAAATGTTGCGCACAAAAAACATGATAGGCAATTTCACGAAAACAACTGCTCTCAACACCATCAATATTCCATTTCAACATCTCATTAACACATTCGGGAGAAAGAATATATTTATGTCTAATAGCTCTCACTCTAATGTCACTAACAAATATATTGATAAAGTTTGCCTAAAATTAATGCTAGGTTCCATGCTTCAAAAATACATTCCTTAAAGAAAAGGTTAGAGGTTCATAAATGAAGAGTGTGAATTAGAAGGAAGAAAATTGAAAACACAACATCAAAATTTAAACAATACAAGGAAAATGGTATTGTGTGGTGAAGGGAAAAGAACCCTACATTTATTGTGTTAATATTTTTTTGTAGTTGTGATTGGGCATTTTCTTGATACGTAGTTTCAATTTTGTGCAAGTGTGATGCCATCTACTTTTGTTGCTTGAGTACATTGTAACTATAGTGATTTTGTTTTGTTATATATTTTGTATTGTCTAAATTTCCTTTTAATTTAAATGAAATTGTTTTATTTTTATTTCATTTTTAAACATTGTTTTATGATTTATTTTTCTCTTATTTTCGTCTCTACGTGCTCCTCTCTATATATGGCTATTTCTCCATTTTGGAACATTGTTCTTCATATCATTCAGAATTGTTTTTTCCTTAATAATTGATGAAGTGTTCACCTAGAATGTTGCACACAAAAACATGATTGGTACTTTCACAAAAAGAAATGCTCTTAATGCAATTATCAATATTCCATCTCCTCTTCTCAATTACATAATCCAAAGAAAGAATGGAGTTTAAATCTAATAGCTCACTCTAATGTCACAAACAAAGAAATTGATAGAGGTTTATGTAAAAGTCCATGTTTAGGAGATTCACTCCTAAAAGAAAAGGTTAGAGTCTCATATATGGAGGAAGAGAGTGACTAGACGGAAGACAATTGAGAAGAACACCACCAAAAATTAAACAACATAAGGAAATTGGTATTGTGTGGTGGTGGGAAAAGAACCTTTTGTGTGTTGTGTCAATCCATCTTTTTGTGTAGTTGTGATTGGGCATTTTCTTGATACATAATTTTAATTTTGTGTGAATGTGATGTCATCTACTTTCGATGCTTGAGTTCACTGTAATTACACAATTACACTGGTCCCCCTTCTTTTATATTCTTCTCTCAAAAATCACATTGATTATTCATATAATTTATGTAGATATATTAAATGACATACAATTTGTTTTTAGAAAATCTCCACAATATATTTTTCAATTTTATTTCATAATTAAAATGTCAATCATTTTTAGAAATAAATGATTTTTTTAATTATGAAATTTGAATACAAATCTCCAAAAATTAAACCAAAAACTTTATTTATTGACATCTTCGACAATAAGTAAACTATGTTTTTATAATATGCGTATAACATTGTTGATGGGATGGAGGCCCTTTTCCCATTAAATATTTGAGGTTTATCTCTAAACTGGGAATAATTCCCTAATAATAATGTGAATGTACAAGTTGATAAAGCAACCCACTACTTGATTCATTTTTATTTTATTTTTAAAATCAATCTATCTCCCTGAGTTCAATTATATATTCCTAGGCCTTCGAAGAACTATAAAAGTTGATATTTGAGGTAACTCTTCACATTTTTAATTGCTATGAGCTCAAAACTAGCTAGTAATAAGGTGTAGCCACTCATATAATTGTACGAGTGATAAGGTGGGACATCCAAAGTAACAAGTGATGTGTGGCAGTGTAGTCCTTGCCAAGTAGCTTATAAGGTTATTTTTGGAAAATGGGGAGAGTCGAGTAATATTGTTAAGAAAACTTGTATGGTGAGTTGTGACTAAGCAAAGCAGTGCCAATCTCTTTCGAACATGTGTGTTGAGGTGTCACTAGTAAAATCATAATCCATGTGCATTGGGAAGGGTGTGAAGGTAGTGGGGATGAAAGGCAACGATAAATGCTTTGAAATATTTGTGAAGCCGGTAGACCGAATCTTGTGAGCTGGACGAATTGTATAGTACGGAAGTTTTCGGTGGAAGATGTGCATCACGAAATTGTAGATGGCGGAATTTCTGGGTGCAAGATCTATAATAGCGCCAACCCGAAGATTAATTGCTATAAATTTGGCTAACTATGGAATTATAGATCACCAAAGTTTTGGGTGCAAGATGTGTATCACGGAAAAGGGGAAAGGAAATTTCGGTTACGGCAACCCGGCAAGTAGTTATGAAAAGCAACGGTAGTGGGTCAGACTCTCGTATACTTGAATGTCTTTTTTGCTTATTAATGCAAATGAGTGAACCTGTATGTTGAGTTGTCGATAGTAAAAGCATAACGAATGTGCATTGGGAAGGGAGGGAATGTGGCGGGGATTGAAGAGGGTGATAAATGGTTTGAAAGTTTTGTGAACCGGGGTCGAATTGTAAATGATGGAAGTGTTGGGTGCAAAATGTATATCATGGAAGTGTTGTGTGCAACATGTATATCACGGAACAGGGGGCATAATAATTTGATAGTGCTAAGTCGTGACGAATTGTAGATTCCATAAGTTTTTGGTGCAAGATGTATATCGCCCAGTTGTAGATGACGGCAGTTTTAGGTGCAAGATTTATAATAGCAGCAACCCGGGGATCGGTCGGACTCCCGTAAATCATTGTTGAATGCGTTTTTTTCTTACAAATGCCAATAAGCGAACCAACATGTATATCACAGAACAGGGGGCATAAAAATTTGATAGCGCTAAGACGCGACCCCACGGAGAGATAATTGGCTAAGTATTGAAAGGAACTGCGGTCAGTTCGGTTCATGATGTGACGATATAGGACCAATCAACGAGTTTGAAATAAGTCAGGTTCAAGTTTAAATATATACTAGTAAAAGTAGAATGAATATGCATTGAGAATGGTAGGAATACCCTCTTCCATGTTACACATTTTGCACTGAATTGTTCTGATATATACAATTTGACAGGAATACCCTCTTCCATGTTACACACTTTGCACTGAATTGTTCTGATATATACAATTTGACAGTCGGGGCCTTACGTCTCCTCAGGTATCCTTGTCACCCTATTTTGAAGCATGTCTGACCGCTTTTCACACTTAACCATTTCTTGACATCTCTTTCACGGATCGTCGAGTTCGCGGGTTCAAGAAAATTCCAATTTCAAGTTGTTGTTTCTTGTGCCCACTACCTTCAGACTTCTTTCCAAGTATACRAAATGTATATACAACTTATCCAAAAACATACAGAAAGATCTTGCTAGGAAATGAAATATTTATTACATATTTGAATATAAACCAAATTCTCGTTTCTTTTCCCCCTCTACTCTCTCTTTCTCCTTAGTCGTTTTTTCTGAAAATGTTTCAATGCGTGTGTTGGCGGACTCACGGGTCCACATTTGCGTTCGTACTTTTATATCACGACTCCGACTGACTACTAGCCATTGGATGCCTAGCCACTTTTGATATCGTGGATTCTCAAGCAGGCGAGCTCTATATTTCACTTCCATTGTTTTGTGACCTGCAAACAGCACCCAGACCTCTGTGATATACAAATTTACTATCGCACTCCCACATCATACCATCTTCCGTCATACACAGTTGTCACCCCATTTTGAAGCCCTTGCGTCTGCTTTCTATTTTTCTCCATTTCTTGGAATGTCTTTCATGCCTCCAATTTCATACTTACCCGACTTTTTCGCTTGTGGATTCTCGGACAGGCGGAGTACAGTTCCAGTGTTCCTTGACCTGCAAACAGCCCCTCGACTTTCGCGATATACAAATTGACTTCCGGACTTATGATCAATACAATTTGACCGTCAGGGCTTCACATGTCCTCGGGAATCCTTGTCAGCCTATTTTGAAGCCTGTCCAACCGCTTTCCATGGAAATTTCTTTCGCGGATCATCGAGTTGGCAGGTCTAGACAATTTCCAATTCCTAGTCGTTGTTTTCGGTGCCCGCCACCTTTGCATTTATTTCCAAGTATATGCAATAAGTATATAACTTCTCCGGAAACATGTAGAAAAAGATCTTTCCAGGAAATGGGATATCTATTACAAATGTGAATATATTAACCCTTCTTTTCCATCTTCTATGCTTAACCAAATTCTCGTTTCTCTTTTCCCTGTACTTTATCTTTCTCGTTACCTAGTCGGTTTTTTTTAAGATCTGAACCCAGGTATAATGAAGCGTACGAGTTCTAATGGTCTGGGGTTGAATTGCAAATGATGGAAGTGTTTTCTTCCAAATGTGTATCACAAAATTGTTGGGTGCAAAATGTATATGACGGAAGTGTTGGGTACAAGATGTATATCACGGAACACGTGGGATAAGAATTCGATAGCGCTAAGTTGGTATGCCGCGATGAGATAATTGGCTAATTTTTGAAAGGGAGGGTGGTCGATCAGGCTCCTGATGTGAAGATATAGATGGAAATGAGGATTTGGCAGTCCGCTAACCGGTCAACCTGCGGGCAATCCAGGATCCCAAGAAATTCAAGTTAAGGTTTAAAGGGATTTTGTTTTTGTTTATTTAAAATGTATTCATATTAATGTATCTTAATAGATTGTTTGTGGTCCAAATGTAAACCATGTTCAAATCTGAATGGTGTTTTGGGCTCGCAATTTTTTCTTAAACCCACAAGCAATAGAGAAAAAAATATATGACTTTACATTTTGTGTGTCGAAGAATATTATGAAATATAGGAAGTTGCAATACATGCACAATATAAAACAGGAACATGTACAGGGAAATGAGTTAATTTTAAGAAGAAATACAAATTTCAAATAACAACACCAAACATTGAAGATCGCCATAGAACAACCTCAAGTATTTATATCCAGATAAACTGGGTCACAAAATACATTTGGGAATATTTCCCAAAAATAGTTGTCTTTGAATTTGTAAAAAAAAATATAGTTCAGTACATATTCTATGAAATAAAACTACGGACTCCTACATATACAAACAGCCCCCGACTTCTGCAATATACAAATTGACTTTCGAACTCCTACATCAGCCCCTCTTCCGTGTCACACAGTTTGCACTCAAAAGTTATGATCAATACAATTTCACCATCGAGGCCTCACGTCTCCTTGGGAACCCTTGTTAGCCTATTTTGAAGCCCATCTGACCACTTTCCATGGCATTTTATTTCACGGATCGTTGGGTTGGCAGGTCCAGAAAATTTCCAATTCCTAGTCGTTGTTTTCTATGTCCGCCACCTTGGAAATTTTTTCTAAGTATATGCAATAAGTATATAACTTCTATAGAAACATGCAGGAAGAGATCTTTCCAGGAAATGGGATATCTATTATAGATGTGAATATATTAACCCTTCTTTTTCGTCTTCTATACTTAACCAATTTCTCGTTTCTCTTTTCCCTGTACTTTATCTTTCTCGTTACTTAGTCATTTTTCTTAAAGTTGTGAACCCAGTTATAGTGAAGCTTGTGAGTTCCAGTGGTCTGGGGTTGAATTGCAAACGATGGAAGTGTTGTCTGCAAAATGTGTATCACGGAATTGTTGGGTGCAAAATGTATATGACGTAAGTGTTGGTGCAAGATGTATATCACGGAACACGAGGGATAAGAATTTGATAGTGCTAAGTTGGGACGTCGCAGTGAGATAATTGGCTAAGTGTTGAAAGGGACGGTAGTCGGTCGGGCTCCTGATGTGAAGATACAGATGAAAATGAGGATTTGGCAGTCCGCTAACCGGCCAACCCATGGGCAATCCAGGATTCCGAGAAAGTCAAGTTGAAGTTTAAAGGGATTTTGTTTTTGTTTATTTAAAATGTATTCATATTAATGTATCTTAATAGATTATTTGTGGTCCAAATGTAAACCATGTTCGAATGTGAATGGTGTTTTGGGCTCGTATTTTTTGTTCAAACCCACAAGAAATAGAGAAAAAAATATATGACTTTACATTTTGTATATCGAAGAATATTTTGAAATATAGGAAGCTGCAATATATGAACAATATAGAACAGGAACATGTACAGGGAAATGAGTTAATTTTAAGAGGAAATACAAATTTCAAATAACAACACCAAACATTGAAGATCACCATAGAACAACATCAAATATTTATATTCAGATAAATCCGGTCGCAAAATACATTTGAGACTATTTCCCAAAAATAGGTGTCTTCGAATTTGTAAAAAAATATATAGTTCAGTACATATTCTGTGAAATTGTTGCAGACTACAAAGCAAAGATGTACAAGAACGAAGTTTGTAGAAAGAAGAAAGTCGGCAATGGAAAAAAGCAAAACCTGGCAAGAAGAAAGAGAAAATTGTCAAATCTCGGTTAAAGCTTTGTTAGAGTAAGCGGATGAAGACAGAAGAATGTAATCAGTATCAACTTACTATGATGGTGTCCCATGCCTTATCATTTTCTCGCTAATGTCATTTTTGAGCCATTCTTCGATGTAGCTCCTCATGGGTGCCACGTTGATTTCATGTCAGATTTTTATATTGAAGAATTCACTTTCCAAGTCCCTTAGATCAATGGACAAGTGGTGCAATGCTTGTTGAATATCTTGGTTTTTAATCGCATAACTGACTATCCAGGTTTTCACGTCATCTTCACCATATTCAAGATTGCCATAGAAATTTTCAAATGGCAATGTTTTATAGATATGAACTTGATCATCAAATTCTTTCTGGGTTAAAAACAACGAGTTGAATATCAATTTTGTGTCCTGGACTTCATCGGTGCTGGTAGATAGATCTATCTTAGTTAGCTTCTTGAATAGTTTGTCTCTTCTAGATATGGTCTGGCTACATTCTTGAACGATTCCAGTCAGGTTTTTTACCTTTTCTTTCCAGCATGAGTTTAGTTGGTCTATTCGATCCAAGGAAGGGAGATCCTCCTGTCTTCTTCTGAATTTCATCATACCAATAACTTTAATACCAAATGGAAAAACCGCATCGAGGTAGAAACCTTGCTCGTTCTTGAGATCTGTTTGCAGGTACTCATGAAAAGCATGCGCTCGTGTTCCAAAAGATACCATATTCTTTGACCTCTCCCAAGCTTCTGTTACTAATTCCATTCTTCTGTTTATATTCTTTTCCACATAGCCTCGAGCTGATGTGAGAAGGCTTGTTGATCCTTTTAACTTTGGCGCAGGTGTGGTGGGCCCGACCATTGCCAAAGGAGTAGAAAATAGTGGAAGAGGCATTAGAGTTGCCTCCAATTCTTTGATTTACTCCTTTAACATGATGTTTTTTGTTTCAAGGTCGCTAATAGAGTTGTCTAGAGCATCTCTAGTTGCTCAATGTATCAGGGAGATCTGGGAAGGGCGCATGTTGTGTAGGTTGATCTCTGGATGAGTTGTCCCTTTCTTATTATTTACGTGTCTCCTTTCAATAATCAATTTTTTGGATTCGCTATCAAAAACAGCACTCTGAAATACAAAAGACTCTTCTTCATCCAATGTATCTATGCCAATTATTTCCATCCCAGGATTGTGTGGATCAGCGCTCTCTAGGTGGTTGTCGTCAGGGAACATTTTTTCAGTGTCAATTTCTAGATCCATATCTTCCAGGGAGAGATCGTGGATATCAATTTCTCCCCTCGGTCCCTGTTGTTCTTGGACTATTGTTTTCCATTTTTTGGTTGCGGGAAGTTAGTGACAACTTTCAATTTTCAGAGTTCGTCTTCTTACACATAGATAGTCCAAGAAATGGATAGTAATTCGCCACAGCGAAAATTAAATAAGATGACATAAAGGATTTCTTATGGTTTCTGTATTGCAATAAATGGGAAGAGATTTCAATGGAAATCGACTTATCGCAATGGAAGATGGCTTGTTCCTTGACCGTAAAATATGAAATATACAGAATCATCCAAGAGATGTCAGCTGCACTTTCTTGTCTTTTTATCCTCGTGAAAATCCATGCAATTTGCCGAAAAAGGCATTTAAATGCACTAACCTGTAATATGGCTATGTCCTTAGGAGCATGCACTGGGTCCTGTAAGAACTTCGGCAAGAGGTCCAATTCATTATCATGCTTCTTTAAGAACTGTCTGCAATTATCGCCCTTGAAAGTAGGCATTGGGCTGAGAAGTGTTAACATCTTTCGAAATACTTGAGGCGATGGGGAGACTTGGGAATGGTTTCCCATATGGATAATGTGTTGGTTCAGAATATAGTTCTCAGCGCAGCATGTTCCCAAGTCCTTGAAGTAAAAAAATCGGGGACACAATCTGTAGCTGCAATTTTAAATGTCAACATAACTTTCTTCTGGGCAGAAGTGGACGAGTAGTTGTCATAAGCTATGGACCACTAAAAACTCTAGTCCTCGCACCTGAAATATTCAGCGTATCTCCACAGAAATGTTGTCGAGCTACAGCAATAAGTGATGAGAATGTTCCTTTGCTTCCTCATTTTATTTAAAATGGACGTTGAAAAATCATAATATAATCTCCAGTAAATCTTGGTTTAAGGTGTTTTAATGGGAGATGTCCTCGGCCTTTTCGCCTTTTAATGCCAATCTTTTCAAAGCTAATAAAATCATAATCAATTTGCACCGAGAAAGTGTGCGAAGATGGCAGGGAAATCAAGAAAGTATGGAAAAGCGGGGAAAACATTTCCACCTATGTAATATACCTAGATCTTGACAAAATCAGGTTTAAGTTAGACTATAATTTATTATATTTACTTAAACAATTTTCATATTATTTTTTTTATTTTATTAGTATTCTTTGTAACCCAAATGAAAACTATGTTCAAATTGGAAGGTTGGAGCAACATTTTCATATGCAAGCATATTCTCAAATATGCGAACCTGTAATATATGCACAATACTAAAGAGGGGCATCATGTCAAAAAATTTGTAGATAACAGCGGGCCAGCACAATATTGCATTCTTGCTATGATGACGCCTTTAAAAAAACTAAATTAACCAACATTTTTTGCGAGTTCAAGATTGACAGAAAGAAACTAATCAGATTTCATAATATTCTCCCATTAATGCATTTTAATGGGAGATGTCCTCAAGCTTTCTGCTTATTAATGCCAATCTTTGCGAACATCTGTGGTGAGTTGTCACTAGTAAAAGCATAGATAATTTGCACTAGAAAGGGGTGAAGGTGGCGGGGATGGAGGGGAGTAAAAGATTCTTTGGTACTTTGGTAAAAGTAGTCGGTCGGACTCGTGATGTGAAGATATAGATGGATATAGAATTTCTGAGTCCGCAACCTCGGGAACCCGCGAGCATATACATGCGACTATGTATAGAAGTATAAAGGGATAATAAAAGGGAAGAAGAAAAGGGGAAAAGCAGAAAGTATAGAAGAGAAAAAAAAAAAGATTAAAGAACTTTATGCATCACAAAACAACACTTGGTCTTAAGTATGGAAAGGCGGGGCGGTCAGACGAAGTTATCATAGGCAGAGTGAGGCTTGTGAGTTCAAGGAGTCTGGGGATGAATTGTAGATAACCAGAGTTTGGGGTGCAAGATGTATATCCGAACACGGGGCATGGTAGTTCAATAATGCATTGGGGGAACCCGCGGCCATAAAATTGGTTAAGTGTGGAAACAAACTGAGAAAATATCAACCATGGGAAAAATATTTTCAGCCATGGAATATAGCTGGAGCTCAATAGACCCTGGTTCAAGATAAAAGAGATGTTGTTTATATCTATCTCAATAAGATATAAACAAAATATATGACTTGGCACATTTATATGCAAGCATTCAGACGGAGTCATCGTAGGTAGACTGAGGCCTGGGGGTTCGAATCTGGAGTCGAATTGTAGATCACCAAAGTTTCAAGTGCAAGATATATACCGCGAACACGGGGCATGAGAGTTCGATGGTGCCTACGCAGGAACCCGTGGCCATAAAATTTGTCAACTATGAAAACAAAAGGCGCTCAGTCGGACTCCTGATGTAAAGATATAGATGGACATGGATTCTATCACTCCGCCATGTTGGGAACCCGTGAGCATAGACATGGGACCAAGTATAGTATCAAAAACAGATAATAGAGGGGAAGAAGAAAAGGGAGAACGGATAAGTATAGAAGAGAAAAAAGAAAGGGGGGAAAGAAATGTATGCCTCATAGAACAATGGTTAGTGCGATAATTATCAAGCGATAGAAACACATCGTTTGTGGGAAAAGCATATAGCTGGACAAATTGGACAACGTATGCAGATCAGAGTTTCTTTATAACCATACCTTTTATTCTCAGGCATACGCATTGTATTTGTTGCGGCACATTACACTCCAGCTTTTTCAAATGTGGCATATAAGGCTCCATCCTTCTGCTCAATAATTGTGTTCTTGTTTCAATGTGGAAATATAGAGAATACAATGGACATGAAAGCAAGTTTCTATGTAGGAACACATGAAAAAAAAGATGGAGTATAAATTTATTTATTTCAAGATAGCAGCACAGAAAAGAGAATTGACATAAAGACAAGTTAATGTACAGGAAGATATGGAGTATCCAAGGAGAAAAAAAACAGATCTGCAAACCAGTGCAACAAATACAGACAGAGTAAACGAAAAACTATTGAATATGGAACACAGGTAGAAATATGCATATTTGCATGGATTCTTCTACATTTATGGTTCAAAGTTATTTGTCGTGTCCAGTTTTCCTGTTTGTTTCTATGAAGAAAAAGTACAAATCAAAATGGACATGAACATAAGTTGACATGTAAAAAAAAAAGCAAGGAATATGTATATAGAGTAAATAAAATAGAAATATAGTATAAAATAGATGTGGCAGGGTGCGCGGGTTGGTGAACTCACGGGTTCACATTTATAGCCATGCTTATGTATCACGAGTCCGAGCGAACGCAACATGAGATTTAATAATCTATAGAATATTATAACATTTTACCAAGATTTATAGTAATTTATGTAATGCTATAATTTATCAAGATCCGACTAACCGCTTCCTCATTCCATGCTTGTGTACAAATAGAGTTAATTACATTGGTGAATAATTTTTTTAATTAAATTTTTGTCTCCACTTGCCAAATAAATGAAATAGCTAATTTTTTAAAACTAAATTGGACAACTTGGATAACATATGCAGATAAGAATTTTTTGTAACCATACCTCTTAGTCTCAGCCATACGCATTGTATTTGTTGTGGCACATTGGACTCCAGTTTTTTCAGATCTGGCACATAAGGCTTCATTCTTGTGCCCAATTATTGTGTTCTTGTTTCAATGTAGCAATACAGAGAATACAATGGACATGAAAGCAAGTTGCTACGTAGGAACACATAAAAAAAAATATGGAGTACAAATTTATTTTATTTCAAGATAGAAGCACATAAAAATAGAACTGACACAAAGACAAGTTAATGTACAGGAAGATATGGAGTATCCAAGTAGAAAAAAAACAGATATACAAACAAGTGCAACAAATATAGACAGAGTAAATGAAAAACTATTGGATATGGAACACGGGTCAAAATATGCATCTTTTCATGGATTCTTCTACATTTTTGGTTAAGAGTTCTTTATCGTGTCTAGTTTTCCTGTTTGTTTCTATGAAAAAAAATACAAAACAAATTGGACATGAACATAAGTTGACATGTAAAGAAAAAAGCAAGTAATATGTACATAGACTAAATAAAATAGAATAAAAGGAATAGAGTAATAGATAGTGTTAAAAGAATGTACCATTTTTTATTTTTATTTTTATTTTTTTTGGTCCATCCATGATTGTGTATATATTAAAAAAAAAATTGTAAAAAAATTATGTGCCCAAAATCAATTACAAAGCAGGGAAAACTAAAAAGTTGGATATCTCGATTTTCTGCAACAAGATATACATATATGCTTTGAAACATAGAAATATGATTTTGCAATATGTTTGATGTATATTTCATAATTCAAGTGCAATACCAATTGTATGGTGATCAAACCAGTATGTGTACAAACCAGGGAAAACTAAAAAGTTGGATAATTTGGTTTTCTACAACAAGCTAGACAGATATGCTTTGAAACATAGAAATATGATTTTGCAATATGTTTAATGTATATCTCATAATTCAAGTGCAATACCAATTGTATCATGATCAGACCAGTATGTGTCTAAGATAAAGATGTTGTATTGAGAAATGAGCACATTCGACCATACATGATCAATAAGCGTCTTTTGTACATGGCTTGTGTTGTTCAAAAGAAAGTGGAGACTGTATTTTCACATGTGGTTTTTCAATTCTTTTGTTCTGGCATTATTTTGTAGCATGTCAATATTGAAGTCTCCTACAACGACAATGGTTTCGTTCAGATGCAAATGGTCTAATGCATTAGAAAGAAAATTTAGTATGTTGGAGAATGTTGCATGGGGAGCAGCATACAGATTCAGTATTGCAATTTCTGGTCCATGGAAAAATACTTTTGCAAGCACCATCTCAACATTATTTTCCTCAAAATGTATATGCTCCAAAATTGTTCATGTTTTTTCACTAATATCATCACCCCATGTGTAATGTAACTTGATATGCAATTGTGATTTGGAAATTGTTTGTTTTGCATGCATAATGCCATGTATGTTTCCTACAGGCACAAAATATCGGATTGCATTGTGTCACAGTCATTGAGTATATCATCCATGTGTGCATGTAAGTTGTATGTGTTAAGCAAGAGAATTGATACAGACGAGTTTGTCTGTATGGATTGGTAATCGTACTGCAAATGTCACTTTGTGGTAATCCTGAGCCGTTACATTTCAATATCAACTTTATGTTTGACTTTGAAGTTATCTTTTGTAAGAGGACTTAGTAAATACAAGGAGTCTATACTTCTGACATGGGACAGTGTTGTGTACACAAGTCCATATATTTGAATTCCAGCAGGCTAAAATGCAACACTATCAAGTGTTAGTCCTTGCGATCTGTGGATTGTACGTGCACATGCAAGTTTAATTGGAAACTATTTTTGAATCTTCAATCGACCCATCTTTGTTGATGTTGATACTGGCTTTGATATTCGCAAGATAGGTATCCAATCACTTGCAATGTTTGAATCATATAGATAAACCAATTTGTTTGTTCGTCGCTTGCCTATATGCGGTTCATGGAACTTAATCCAAAGGACATCAAGTATTTTTGTTTTGGTATAGCCTTTGAGTATTCCATCTACACCATTGACCAAGCCATCCTGTGAATCATAGTTGCAGGTATATATTTCAACCAGCGTGTCTAATTTCAGGACAAGTTGCAAAGGTAAAGTGGTTGTATGTTCATGATGTGGCACATTTCCATGGTTGTCTTCTTCCAGGTCAACTGTATTGATGATGATGTCATTGCCAGGCATGAGCGATTGCATGTACTTGTTATGCATTGAAACATCTATATTTGTGTAGAACAGGTAAGGGAAGGTTGGGTCTATTGGGGCGGGTCGCAAGTACCTCGAATTGATATATGTTAAGTCATCATTTGTTTGGTTGTTTGTCCACATTCTATTCAGAATTGCAATAAATGTTTCATCTGTCTGGAGCATTGTAGTATGCAATTCAAAGCATTTAATATTGTCTCTTTAGAAGTCATGCATCATTGTTTGTTGGTTAACCGTGGGTTGTTCAAATATCAAAGAATCTTGGATGGGTTGTGCCTGGTAAAGATCTCCACAGAATATCATGTCAATGTTTCCAAAGTATTTCGTGTGCACATGTTTTATGCTTCGTAGTCGGTTGTCAATGGAATACAATAAGCGACTTCCAATCAAAGATGCCTCATCTATAAAGACAAGTTGCAGTTCATCATACATCTTAGACAAGGTATCTAACAATTCCTTGCTGAGTAGAAGAAATTGTGACTTGTTAAAAGGCATCAAAAATGCAGAGTGGATTGTTGTTCCCCCTGCATTATATGCAGCCTTTCCTGTGTATGCAACTATTAGGCCCTTTGGTTTCATAGGATCAGACGAATTGTTTGAATCATATATTCGTATAAGCATTTGGAATAGTGCTTTCGTTGTGAATGTCTTGCCTGTTCCTGCTCCGCCTGTAAGGAACAAGTGCATAGGAGTGTGCATGCTCAAGCATTTTTTAAGCGCAATGTCCTTTAGAATTGTTTGTTGTTCTCAATTCAACAGACGCCTGATTTTGTGGTATTCATTATTTTCAATAAGGAAATAATGTTTTGTGACTTGAAAACCAAGATTGATACATTTTTTAATGATCCCTACCCGATGACGAGGCAAATCTGCTTGCAAGTCATAGGACTCGCAGGGAGTTCTGGTTGTTTTTCGGTTTCTAAATGTCTCATCAATATTCTCAGGGTTTTCTAGTTCATTAACTGCACTTTTTAGATCACCCCATGTTGGATTAACATTGTAAGTAAATCTAGATTCATTGGTTTGCATTATAGTCTCAGAGGCAACATATGCAGCCTCCCATGTAGGGAAGTTATGTTTTAATGTGTTTTCGTTTTCATCGAACGGAACGTATAACAGTGGTTTTTCTCTACAATAGTTTTCATAGTCAATATGTTTGTTGTATTTGACAAACCATATCACGGAGGTTTTTTTTCTTTTTGATATGGGCGCACCATTTTTTTGGAAATGCGATACGAATTTTGCTAAGCATATATGCTTAATAGGAGATGAACGCTGGAGGTAATAATCAATAATAGAGCGACATAGCACGTCCTCAGAATTGTCAGGTTCTTGTTCTAGAAAAGACGATGGTTTAAGCACAATTGTGTGTTTCTCAAGTGGAGATGTGTTTATGAGGACACATTTTCTTGAACTACAATTGAGGGGCAGGGAAAGTGCAATGTGGGTTTCTTGTTGAGCAGACATTTGTTGAAGATTAAGTGATGTATTACCAAATGTACGTATCATTTGTATAGCATCAATATAACTTATTTCATGTTCTTTGCGTATTATTCTGAATGCACTTGTCATAGATTAGTCAACCTTTGTCATATACGAGGTACAGTATGATGTTGCAGCATATGCATTGAGGACATGCTGCGCATATGTATTTGCATTCCACATAACTGGCATGTCCTTGGAGAAACTGTTGTTCCATATATGGAAAAGTTTTCGTTTAAGGAAAATTGTTGGTTGTTTAAGCGTACACTGTATGTCTTGGATGTACTCATCTTCTGTTAGATTTAGTTGTGTCAAGAAGTCATTGAATCTCATCAACTCATCAAACTCTCGTTGTTCTAGAAATACGAACAAGCATTTAGATTTCTCAGCGAAAACATTGTCCTCTCAACTAAGTGGCTCTATGATTCTTGTTGTTCTTATTGGCGACATGGGGAAGTTGTATCTGCAATGTGAGTTTTTTTGTTTTTTTACAACTTTTTGTATGAAAATGTCTATGAACTTTATGAACTTTGGCAAGTTCTGGATCCAAATCATATGTGTTGCATATTATGTATTTGTCCACAAACTGCTCAATCTATGAGTTGTTGCCAGCTCCATAGAGAGATGCACCCTCTATCCATAACAGTGCGTAGTCATGCTCATTCCCCCTATTTTGGAATTCAGCCACAAAAAAGTAGTCTGATATTTTTCCGAAAAATGTTTCATCATGGCATATCAATTGTCTCAAAGCATTTATTCTATGTCTAGAGTAGCGAGTACATGTCATTGGGTCTTTTATTATGAGGTAGTCAATGTCATTATTTTCCAGTGTATTGGTTTGTTTTTTACATTTCATGTTCCTATGCAAGTCAAATATCGTAGCCACCAGTGGATCCTAGCAATGCTCTGCACTTGTAAACGTGATGAAAAATGTTGGCGGTCCCAATTGTCGGATCATTGCAAAAATAGTTTTTTTGTTTTGTTGCAAATAGTCAGGAGAGATGTGAATGTTTTTTAAATCTATGTATTCAATATCAGATTTCGGGATTTTTTCTAGGTTTACTTTGTACTTGACATCCTTGGCCAACAACTTTATTTCTTGTAACTGGCATTTTCTTATTCGCACCCACATGCAAGATAGCACTTGTTCTATTATTACGTGCATTGTTTTGAAAAACAAATTTGTTATGTGACAGGAGAAGTCACCGCTTGAATGTAGCATCTCCCATCGAACTATTTTATGGTAACTGAATCGTTTTGTAATGTCACTGGGACGTGGATCTCCATAGAACAGTGTTGGGAAGTTCATCTCCTCAGCAAATTTGTCCTTGAATATTCCAAGTGGATGTTGCCCCTCGGCAGGTGCAATTTTGACAATCTTGTCTTGCAAGTCATGAATATGTTGTGAATCAGTGAATCCATGTACCAAGGTCTCAGCAGGTGTTTCATTCTCCGATTCATCACTTGTATCAAATTCACTAGTAGTTTCGAGACTCTGTGCAGAGTTGTCATCCTCTTCTCCAAGAACATTGTTCCAGTTCCCATTTATACAAATGTTCTATGCTTTGTACAGGACCCTCGAACACAATTATTTTAATGCTTTCATGACAACATGCACACGCACTTTACCTATCTGATATGCATTTTTGTATTGCAAGCATCTTTTGAGAGCCACATCAATTGTCATTGTATCGCTAATGAATTGTGGCAAGGCTTTTTGCACAAAATCTAGTTGAAAAGGAACATTAATAATTGATCATGTTAAGCCCATTTGGGGTCATTTATAGCCCCAAGCTCTGATTTGTGCAAATGAAATTCGCAGAGAAACAAGTCTCTCTTCAAGTTCTGTAAGTGCACTTACATCTGGCAATGATGTATTACATCTTATTTGGTCATGGGTTGCAAACTGTGGCAGTTTTCCATTTTCAAGCGATCGTTTGCATGGAAGACAAATTTTTCCACTTGAAAATGTTTTATCATTTAGTGTCAAGCGGAGGTATTCTGCTTCCAAATCAGGCGTGAAAGACTTAATTTTTTTTGCGAAATTCAATTGATCGCAAATTGCACATGCAATGGAAGGAGTGCCTTTGATTTGTTTCATATAGGTATGTCTTTCATCTTTCTTCCATAGGGAAGTATGTGTAGAAAGTGTTTGCTCCTTTTCATTGGTAGTAGTGCATGGTGTTGGTTCTAGCCCACGAAATGTGATGTTTTCCTCTCAGACAGTGCCATGACCATTGTGGGCTAAGTTATTGTACATGTTTCTGTTGTGTTGTGCACAAACAATCTTTTTTAGGTTGTGATATGTCAGTTTCTCTCTAGAAGGAAGTGTAGTAATATATTTCTTTCTTTCATGTATGGCCTTTTTCAAGTTGTGATAACTTAGTCTACGTTTCTTGTTCAATGCCAGGATGACCTCATGGCAACTGGAATAAGTTTCATTCTGATTAAATAGCATGTGACGCTTATGAAAATTCGATGTAGTTTGGCTGGTATTGACACTAGACCCTGAATCGACAGTATTTCTTATACTACCAATGTGTTTTTTT
>SNQJ01S0003952.1:37925-54147 GCA_010110895.2 Picea sitchensis | reverse complement strand
AAGGATTAGATGTCGTATGATAATCGACACTGTTGGTTGACACGGAAATCTCATTCTTGGCGAAGCCACCCGATGTTGTATGGTTGAAGGTGTGGTGTTGTCGACAATCCCAACTGTTTGACGACCTCTGCCGAAATGAGGTTTTTATAGCTTCCGCTATCAACAATAAAATGTAGAGGGGTCCCCTTCACCCACATCTGTGAATGAAAAAGGTGTTCTCCCTCTTCATGATCTGTTGGTTCTTCTGGTTGAATTGTCGCAATCGCGACAATAGCAGTGGGGTCTGTGTCAATGATCTATCCTTTACCATTATTTTCATAATCAGATTATGAATCAGGGTTCAGCTCTTTGTCTTTGATCTCAGCCACCAATGACTGTTTTGAGCGACATTCATCGGTGTTGTGCCAGAGACTTTTGTGGAAATCGCACAATTTTCCGGTGTCCTTCTTTGTCTTCCCGTGACCTTTCTTTTCCTGTGGCGTGGACTGGTTTTCGGGATACTGCTTGTTAGGGTCGTCTTTGTCATACTTTGGTTGTTGCGGATTTGCAGACCCAAACTCTCGTTTGTTCTGGTGCTTAAATTTATGCTCGATTTTAACAGCACACTGATAAGAAGCACCAAGTGATGAGATGTCCAAAAAATCTATTTCAATTTGGATATATATGTGTAGAGCCCCACGATATTTCAGAACCAAATGTCGTTCGGAGTCTTTAATACCCAGCTTGGTGTGCAAGGTATGGAAGGTATTGGTGAACTCCGGCATTGTTTGGCCCCTCTCTTGCTACAGTGTGGTCCATCTCATGCACTGGTCCTCATAGTTTCCAACAGGGTAATATTGTTCCTTTACCGCATCCACAAAAAAATCCCAAGTGGGCTCGGCCCCATATATTCCAAACTCCTCTATGGAACTTTGCTCCCAGTAAGTTTCCCACCAATGTTTGACATGGGGGAGAGCTTTAAGGAGTGCGAAGGTTATCTTTTCCCTATCGGAAAAATGATGAACAGAGAAATAACCGTCTAGCAGATTTAACCATTTGTCTAGGGCATCCGCATCTATCTAACCTTCAAATATGGGAATATCAAAATTAACCTGTACTTTGAAAGGAGAGGTGCTTCCAAAGTGGTTGTTTGATGAAGATGTGTTTGTTCATATCGACAGGCGTTGAAGGATGTGGAAAAAATTCTCCATCATTTCGTCTTTTTGTCACATGAAAGTTTGCTCAAGCAACATATTGATAGGATCATTTGCTCCGTCTTTTTTTTTTTCTTCCACCATTGAGGGTTTCTTAGATGTGCGAGAGAGATTGTCCTCAAGAGAGACAAGTTCGAGACCCAACTTGCTATACTCGGACCTCGTCGGGGACATGCACTGAAAAATGATCAAGAACAGCATGCTTTGATACCACTGATCCGGAATATTTTAGACACGAAATGAAAACGGAAATATAACACAGAAATATTCAGAGATATTGCAAGAGAGACAACAATATAACAGAGATATATCGAAAATATAACAAGATTCACAGATATACAGTTATACACGATTTCTATTAATGAAATAAATGTACCGACACTGTAAAAACACAAAGTGAAAAACTCGCTAGAATGGTGGCAGCTTATCTCTAAGAAGAGATGTGACGGCTACTCGCATTCGTAAGAAGATGATTACAATGAGTCTCTGAAGGCCTTTTTACAATAAACCGAAATGTCAAAAACCTTAAACATCCAAAAACCGAACCCTAGGAGATGAAGCACCAAAAGTCATGTGGACCTCGTTTGGGTAAATTAGTACATTAACTTTTTGGGATCGTAACTTTTGCATACGATCTCTATTTTAGGCGTATGATAGCTCGTTGGAAAGGTATCATCGAAGAGATTCATTTTGAGGGCTCAATCATAATTCATCTAAGAATTGGAAATGATTTCTATTATGTGCAAAATCTAAAAACAACAATTTCTATTTATTGTTTACTAACAACATAATTCATTTAACATTTGCAACATATTACAATAATTCATTATGAATTGAACATCGTACAGAGATCATCATAATTGAATTAAACAAGCATTTAATATGAAAAAAAGAATAAATCAAGCACTAAGTTTGCATTTCTAATTCTTGGTAGCAATTACATCGAATCACTCTTCCTCCCTAACTTACTTTTATCTTCCACATCTTATCATTTTCTCTACTGGACTAAGTTGAAACATCAACTATGATAAAACTCTTAAATAGAAGTGTCAACTAGCTTGACCAAGCTTCCCCAGTGGAAAATCGAGTCACCATTACACATCTATGGAAACGTAATTTAACACAACCCTCCCACAACTCCAAGTTTCGCAGGATAAACAGTGGACAATACCTCCACCCATCTTGATAGAACTTGGGTCAACATTATATCATTGAACATAGTATGGTGTTGTTGTTCCTAGATCTTTGTCATCAAATACCAATTTGGATAACTATACTACTTGTAACACCTACACTTGCTCAAATATCATAGCGATGTATTGGACCAATAATTAAATAACATATTGGACCAATAATTAAATAACATAATAATGCTCCCTAGCACACCATTTCTATTTGATGTCCACAACATTAGTCACTTTAGTGTCACACTTTTCTGGCTATCACTTAACCCATTCAATAGATTAGTTTACAACACAAGATCATGCAAGACCATAAAACTATCTATATGTAATTGTCATGTTACTTGTCAACAAACAAATTAAACTGGCTAGTTTATTAATCATGTGCATGGTACCTATTGATTTATTTTAACACAAAATCTAAACTCATATCCACCCAATGTATTAATCATGTGCATGGTACCTATTTATTTATTTTAACATAAAATCTAAACTCATATCCACCTACCAAAATCTTTTATTTAATCTAGTAAATCATACAACAACCATCATTAATAACATAAACATCAACTTATACATAACTTTTGCATATAAATAGATCCTCGTGTCCATTTAATAAAGTCCTATCAATCTAACAAAGTTATACAAATAATAAGCAAAGAAACATTAAATAGGTCATAATGTAATTTAGTTGTTGAGCAAGTCAAAATAGGGCGTTACACTTTCCTTCTCACAAATTTTCTTTCATGTTTGTTCCTTTCTCCTTTTGTATTATGTTGTGACAACTCTTTGACTTGGAGTTCTATGACTTGAGTAGCAATTTCCTCCAAGACAAGACACCAAACCCTACTGTTGCAAAATTCTCCATGTTTCATAACTTTATAAAGCTTGTCGTCTTCCTCCCTTGGAAGAAAGGTCGCTTAATAATCTTGGATTGTCAATGAGAAAAACATGTTTTCATGTTCCACCTTGTCAACTTACCTTGTACTTATATACTAAATGTTTTGTAAGCACCATGCTATCACTCAATCCAAAAGGCTTGTTAGTTTAAAGGTTCCGCCAATGAAGAGTGTTCACAATAAGCTTTGGTTCCTTTACAAGTCCCAACTCCCAACTAGTTCATCCCTAGTCAAAAGGATTGACCTTTGCATTACCTCTTCAAAATGAAGAGTGTTCACAATAAGATCTGGATCCTTTACAAGTCCCAACTATTTCATCCCTAGTTAGAAGGATTGACCTTTGCATTACCTCCTCTTCCTCTTCAAAGTAATCTAATGTCTTGATTTGGATCCTTTACAAGTCCCAACTATTTCATCCCTAGTTAGAAGGATTGACCTTTGCATTACCTCCTCTTCCTCTTCAAAGTAATCTAATGTCTTCTTCCAACATATCAGGTTTACATCCAATGCATTGTTGAAAACGTAGTTAGTATGGGATCAATTACAATCTTAAATGGCTAGTAAATTTAATTTTTTTAATAAAAGTTTGTCAACTTAACGAGTATATTTCTTAAATAGATTGAAGTAAATATTTAAAAATAATAATCACTTGATCAATATGATTAATTAATATATTTTAAAATATTGAACTAGATGCTCTGCCAATTTTCACTGCCAATTCTCTGTATAATAGGTTCTTCTCAACTTAAATACAACTTAAATTTATACAAATAAAATTTTGTTTTGTTTTATATTAATTTTGTATAAAAAGCCTATAATATTTAAATAGATATGAATTAAGTTATATTTTGTTTTCTATTAATTTTGTGTAAAAAAAGCTTTTGATTTTCGTTAAAAAAACCTATAATTTTGTATAAAAAACCTATAATATACTGAAACTAAATAGATATGCATAAAGTTTTATTTGTTTAATCATCTATCGATCACAATATTCTCCATTTTGAACCTCTTTCGATCACAATATTCTCCATTTTGATGCTCTTTGACCTCAAGGCTAACTCAGAAGATATTTGAAAGAAGGAGATGCCCTTGCAAGCTGCTGGAATAAATCAAAGATGTAAATAAAAAACAATCAATAATCACACTGCAAGCCACATTGATTGCAGTATATCATTAATGCAACCTAACCCTTCCTCAACCCTCTAATCTAAACCTAACGTATTCTTCTATTTCTTACCCTTGCCCACGGCCCCAATGAACCTGTTCTTCTTGACAGAACACAACTCTGTTATTTATTCAGCAAGATATGTTCATCCTTTGGATGAAGAGTTTAATTAAAAAATATAAAACATAAGCAATGCTTTCGATTGCTCAAAATCGTCACTATCAATTAAAGAGATAATCGCTTCAAGCGAAGAGACTACTTTCTCTACATGCCTCGTTAAATTATCGTAGCAGTCTCTCCCAGATGGGCAGCAAACGAAAATATCGAATCGCTATTCGCCAACTTGTCTCTTTCAAGTACACAGGTTCCAGGCCATATAGATTATTCTCTGTTACATGCCCTCGCCAGAAAACATCTTATAGATCATATAAGTGGTTGAGTTGCAAATGGCACCAATTCCTAGTAGAGACAGCACAATTTTAGTTCCATGTTTTACACACTCCTCTACTTTCTCAGCATTTACAATTGAGGGATATTTTGTTGATGTGGCGGCCTAACTTCTACGTTTTTCCTTCTGATTTAAGCTCTAGTTCACGAACTCCTTTGGTTATTGGTCAAAACTAGCATAGGCAAATGTTATTTTAAAAGCAACATCCTTCACTAAAAACGTCACTCGTATTTCCTCCCTGATGGCCTTTGAGAAAATGAATCTTGCATGTAATCTCCTCCTACCAAATGGGCAATCTACACAAATACCGTTTCCTGACAATATAAACAAATACTGTCTCCTGACATGTAGTAAATCTAATTAGCCATAATCTACAGAGGACCTCAAATGAACTAGGCTTTCCAATTTCGTCTTGGGAGCTCCTTGATATTATTATCATTTTGATTCCTCTCTAGCAGAGACCCTTGTCGTCCACCTTTCCCTAAAAGTTTTCATCAAAATACATTTTCAACATTGTTGACTAAACTTGGGGATCATGTTCTTTCATAGGATTCAATTCTAGACTTTGGGTGTGTCTTTTTCAGAATTTCTCACTAGAGTAATAATAATAGAAGCTCCAAATTAAGCACAAATTAAGCACAAGGGGTTAGCTCAATAGGTTGTCACCAATATTGCTGGGCATTTGACTGGTTCTGTGCCAGTAGGTGCACGGTTCAAATCCTCCTAATTCAACAACATGCTCTATACCAACCATTTAATAGGGATGCCATCAATGAATAAGGGAAAGCATCCCTTGGGCTTCTCTGCAAATTTCTTCTTGCAAAAAAATAGAAGCTTCAAGTTTAATTTCTGGGGACATTATAAAAAGGATGTTCTGCATTGTCAGGTGGTGAAAGCTGAGAGTATAAATTTATCTCTTTCATCCACATCCTTTATCAACATACTCTTGTATTGTAGAGCTAATTGGGGCCACTAAAGAATCATTCACTAAAAATCTCCCATATAATTTTCCTCTACATATTTGACCGTTACTCTTAGTGATTGTGTGATTTCAACATCAACCCTTACACAGACCATTGTCAATCCATATGAGCCAAATTCCATTTGTGTCATCTATTGTTTCCCTCTTATGAACGGATAATACCTCTCTAATCAGTGTGAGTGTTATCTTTTTCAACCATGGAAGAATTGACCCTCTCAGAAAGCAACAACTTTTCATATAATATAAGTCTTATTGATGGACTGCATAAACCTTCTTCAACAATAATATAGTCTTAAGATTTTTAACATAGGCTTGACACTAATAGGCTATTTTCCACAGATGTTCACACTAGTAATAACTTGGATGAGAACTCCAAGCCATGCTTAGCCGATTTTGGTGTTACAAAAATCCCGGCAGACTCAGAAACCCCAAGTTCCAAACGGACTTCGAAACCCTAATTTTCCAGCCATGTTGCCATCCAATGGAACTAGGGAACCCCCAATTTCCTGCCCTGCACTTGCATCATTTCCATTGGGGTGGATTCAAAGTGCTATTTGATAGCCCTTCCAATTCAATGTTGGACCCATTGAATAATGCAATCTATTCTAAAAACTCAAATTCTTCATGTATTTGTATACATGGTGATGTGAATCTGTGCTAGAAATGCAGCAGTCTGTTCACTATATTTTTGCCTGATAGAGCCTAAAGTTTCAACCACTATCTCAAATTCATGATGTGAGTACCTCTTTGCTGCGGTTGAGCTACATGGCATTGTTGTTGGTCTAGAGCTGTTTTAGTGCAATAACTTGTTCATCGCCTAGCTCTCCTTTTGTGTAACTTTCTAGATCCCCCATTGCCAATACCATTCTCTTCCTTCAAGCAATATAGAATGTCATTTCCAGGGAAGTTAAACCTGTGAAAAGATTTCAATATGTCCTTTTGGGTAATTTTCCAGATCCCCCATTGCCAATATCATTCTCTTCTTTCAAGCAATAGAAAATGTCATTTCCAGTGAAGCTAAACCTGTGAAAAGATTCAATATCCCAGGATAGGGGCTTCATTACAAGCTAAAGGAATCCTACAAGAAGAATTATCAGTGGGCTGCAGTGATAAAACCCATAATGACAAGCCTTGCATGCAATCTACTTCTTGGACTAGAGAGGCGTTGGATTTAGGAATTCTGAATTGACTGTTTATATTTAGGCTAGTGTTTCCAGAAAATCTATGGCTAATCAAAGACATTGGCATAGAGCTTGTCAAATGATTGCTGGAAAAAACAAACAAACTGAACTTCAATGAAGAAAGGTTGTTTGGAATCTGACCACTATGCTGATTGATGGAGGTTAAGAGAAATAAGGACTTGTATGGATCCCAATGAAGAAAGCATAGGACCACTCTGTATTTCCAGCAAGGTTCATTTCAGTGAGAGCACCGCAAATCCAAATGAGTAAGGTATAGAACCAGAGAAAATGTCATACTGGGACTCGCTCTTGTAAAGAAATTTTGCAGAAAAAGAAAACCAATCTAACCCTTTAAAGATAATATGAGGAAGAGGGAAGAATACCAGTGAGACCATTCTCTGATGCACCTGTGGTACTGAAATCAGAAAAACTACCAAAGTTTTGTGGTAATGGACCAGTTAAATTGTTCTTATACAGAGATAAATCCGTCAGATACCAGAACTTGCCAGACTGAATTTGTGTTCAAAAAAATTATTTAGAGTGTTGAAAAATCATTTTTTTAATCCTACTTGCTTAGGGAGAATATTTTTTCACCAGGGAAATAGGCACGGGAAACTCACCAATACTTCTCCACGTTCGTGGATGGTAAAGGTGCTAAACCACAACCCCAGGGACACAAGGCTTGAACTCTTGACCCCGTACCGAGCGTGCGCATGTCTCACCAACTGTGCTATCCCATGGGGCTATTGCTTAGGGAGAATCTTATTTGAACCAGCATCAGGCACAAAAATAATACCTCAAGGTCATGAGGTTTCTAAACCCTACGGGGTTCTCGATAATTATAACAGAGTTCAAATGGACAAAGCTAAGTAAGCTTTGTGATCTGTTTTGGTAAGAGTTCTGTTAAAGAATTGGCAGGAGAGTTCTAGGTTTTTCCTAGCTCTGTAATATTGGTGACTTCAGGCAAAATATGTCTTGTTAGAATACAATTTCACAATTGCATCCAAGGGAGGGGTTTTAAGCTAATATATCTCTGGGTATTAAGCCTGGATCGAGAGGATCATTGTTTAACTCAGTGACATACAATTGAGTTATATTTGTGACATAATAAATTTGGAACTTACCAAAAAAATTGTATTTTGACAAGTACAGAATTCGCAGAGAGCTAAGAGTGCCAAAACAATAGGCGCGAGCCCCCATCAATGAATTAGACATAAGGACCACTATTTGCATTTGCCCCTAACTGCAATCAATCCACATCCCATCTGAAAAGATTCCATGGGAAAAATTGTAATGCAACTTGCACAACTGACCTACAATGTTGCAAGTGACTCCATTCCATTCTTGGGTTGGACTCTTGCACATTGGAAGACAGCATAGCAGTTATGGAAGCCTTGATTTGTCTGAAGACTGATAGCCTTCATGCAGGGACAAACCAGGCTTCGTGGCATAGAAGAATGGAAAAGGAGCAAGGAAATCCCAGCATATTGGCAAAGAATTTGGTATGAAACCCTTCATCAAACCACATGAATGGGGAGGAATCCGACATGAAGCCCCAATAATTTTAAGCAAATAACAGGCAAAAAGAACAGGAGGTCGAAAGTGTATTAAAATTGGGAGGGCCAATACGATCACAAGCTCTGAAAGGTTAAAATTAGCATAACTCCACATCTGACATATGATCCATCTTTTTGTCGACGTTCTGCTTTTTTGTGATGAGACATGGAGAGATGTAAGTTAAAAGAAATCCAGGATCTCTACTACAGGTATGACAGTCAATTTGCAAAAAAACTCTTTGTTTTAATGGCTTAGAGAGGAGACCCAGATCAGACACATTCTACAGCTTTTCCCATATAATCGCACCATGTTCCAATACATAAATACTAAGGTTTATTTATTAAACCAAATAACTATTGGAAAAATAATTGGAAATGGCAGCTATCAAAGGTGGAAACGAGTATAAATAATTGGTGCAACAGATGGTTATCTACAGGAGGAATATTAGTCCTTGTCAAATCTGAAATCCGTGTTGGAAGCAATCCCGGTATATTGGAAATCTCTAGCATACACTTCAAAAAGTGTTAATTAGAAAAATCAGGAGGATAACCTTTAGATTTCGTTGGTCGGGGTACAAGGAGAAGAAAGGCATCCCCCTAAAAGTCAAATATCAAGCAAGAGCAAACTCAAAGCATTAGGGGGCTTGGGGACTAAAATACATATTTCACTTTGGGTAGGCTCTTTGCAGCTAAAAGTGTGTGGAGACAAATTTCAAAGGATGGGCTATGGAATCAAATCCAAGTTCAGAAATACACTTGACTCATCTCCATAAAAACTTGGAGCAGATACTCATCTCCATAAAAACTTGAATCAAATCCAAGTTCAGAAATACACTTGACTCATCTCCATAAAAACTTGGAGATGATACCCTTCCCAATCATATGGGAAGCAATGGTGCAGGAACGCTGGCTTTCCCCTTGATGGAAAACTGGTTAGCATGGAAGGCAGGGAAAGGAGAAAGAGTAAAGATTGGGATAGATCCCTTCGTGGGATGTGGAAATGATTGTAAACAATCAGAAGCAGTGATTAATGTTCTGCTTAGAGAAGGCATATTCAATTTGGCACAAACTACCTTCCCTGAAACTTGTTCCATTACACACCAAGTTTGGAAGAAAGCAGAGCATTACAACCTAGCAGACAAGCAAAGGCCCAGTGGGAAGCATATACAGTATAGATAAACTTGAGGCAAGTCATGTTCAATTCAAGGAAACAAAAGATAAGTTGGTCTGGTCAAAGAAAAATTAAAATGTTCTAGGGATGGAACTTATCCTGTATAATATCTCCTATTTAACCAGATGACTGTTCAGCAAAAACAAATTCAGAGCATTTAACACATACATGTACGACCTAAGTTTGAATATGATCATACAAAAACTGGTGTGCCTCTACAGAAAAATATTACGCAAAAACAGGGCAAAATTCTTACTGAAAAGCAACCAGAATTGCTAAGTTCAACATGTTTTATAACAAAGAAAAGAGATGATGTTTTATAACCTAGTGCTTGCACCCCATAATTTGCTACTATAACAAAGAAAAGATAAACTAATTTGGGTACATACACACTATACAACAGCTACATTTGTGTATTTGCAAGAACAGTCATATTTAACAGCATACATATAACTTCAGTAAAATTTCATATTTGATCTCTTTTTATGAACGGAACATTTTAAAGGGCACATAAAGACAACCAAAAATGCTGAGAACATAAGACCATGTGCAGATGTCTACACCAGAAAGCTATCAGTACTCATCTTGACAAAATCATGATTTCATAGTTCTCACCTAATATAGTTAAGTGAGAATACAATAAAATAACAAAAGATGTAAATATTCTAAGAAAAAGAAGGTAAAAAAGTTGCATCACATCTTCCAGTGGAGGAAAATGTTTTGACAAACTTTTCAAAAGCTCATAAATCAACGTCTTCTACAACAATAGGTCCTTCATATCTGAACAAAACTAAAAAATGAAAAACCCAAGGCTTTCTAGGGCAAGTAGCAACAGCAACCTGCAACCATAGAACACAACACAACAATATTAGAGACTGACAGATTTGTAATTTCAAATGCATAAGCCATGTGCAATGAGACCATACACAAAAAAAGCCAGATTTCCAGAATAGAAAATGAAAATCCTAATAGGAAGACTGGATATGTATACCTCATATGCGGCTGGGGTACATAAATACTCTCACTCTCCCTCCCTGGCATTACCAAACATTGCATGTCATTAATGATTAAATGAACACAGTCATGGTCTATTCAAAGATATAATAAAGTACAACATTATATTAAACATACCATGGACTTTGGTGGCAAGTTCGTCCTAAATTTTGCCCTAACAACACCGCTGTTACCATGTGGCCTTGTAACTTTGCCCCAAATGCACCTGTAATTAGTTCCCTTCTTCTTTGTTTTTGCCTTGTAAATATAGGCCATCCTTTTGCCGCGATACCAGTCCACTTCCTCTGGTGTATTGACTCCTTCGATTTGAATGAGAGAAGTGTTTGGGTACTGATTTGATTTCGACCTGCTCAATTGGGAAAACAAAAATAGAAACAAAATTAATGATAAAAAATGGAAATAGCAATCAACAGGACTCATGGGCACTTCCATATATATAATATATCAGAGACCTGACAAAATTAAAGAAATAGTCAATAATCAAGCTCAACAAACAATTTTGTAACGAGACATCTTAGAAAGGATTTCAGCTCCATACCTTTTGTAGCCGAGGATGATCCCTCGAACATACAACCTAAATATATACACACAGGCGAATTAATATTTTTTTTTAAATCAACACAAAGGCAAATTAATATTTTTTTTAAAATAAATTTTCCTTATTAATTGAAAGCTTCAAATAACACAATTGCTTAAATTTATCAAAATTCCACAACATTATATAAGACTCACAAAACAGTCACCCTTCAGCTTTCAACTAATACAGGATGAGCAAGTACAAAGGGCTTTCAAGCAGACCCCAGTCTTAGTCCTTAGTCAAGACTTCGTCATGTTAGTAAGGTGGGCACATACACAATCAGAACAGACTACCATGCAGCCCTTCGCTCAATGTTGTGTAAAATAAATAAACTCTGTACAGTCGACTCTGTCTACATGTCATACTGCATTGAATCTTCTCGATAATAAATACTATAGTCAGTTAAGGGTAATATGTTTAATAATAATATTATGTTCATCTAAAGCAGGTCAATATTTCTGAGACTGGCAAAACAGGTGATATTTGAAGGAAAGATAGCAGGGTCTGAAAATAAGAGTAGAAGTGCAGAATTAGGGATTTAGAAGACTCTAAAAACTTATATTTGATATTTTAAGTGTCAGAAATTATCCCATGTGATAGTGAAATGATAACTAAACAAAGAGCAAAACTGCTTTCAAAATGACAGTGTATCAAATTAACTAAATTTTATATATAGCAAAACTGCTTTCAAAATGACAGTATATCAAAGAGCATTTAGACTTTAGAGCAGACTTCAAAAACTCGAGACAAAGATTACAAAGGCAGCCAAAAGAACTTCAACGATGTTTTAGGATAAGGAAATTTTCTCGTTAAGCCATGTTGGACAGAGGGCAACAAGTAGTTGAATTGCTGTATGAATTACACTAGTGAACAAAGATTAAATTTGCAACCAACAATGCCCTGTGAGCCTTCACAGGGCATTTTAATGTGAAAATATGGTCTTTCAATCAAATAAAACCAACAATGCCCTACAAAGGATATTGAAGGTGAAAATATGATCTTTCAATCAAATGAGAGGCAATGTGCCAAATTCATATGGCATAGAAAGCTCCAAAACTTGGCTTAGCTCTCAATGAGAATGCTGGACCTATCTCTTCTAGCCTTTATATTCTCCGTGGTTACATTCACAGATCAATGACTGTGCCTCATGGTTATCCTCAATCATGCATTTTAAATTAGCATATAACAGGGTTCTCATAATATCAGGTCCTCCGTGCTTCTTTTCTGGTACGAAAGATACTTCCGATTTTAAGAAATCACCTTGAAATGTTATTTGTATAATAAATCTTCCATATGAAATATCTCGCCACCTCGTTTTATCACTGCTAGATAATAAACTGTCAAACTACAACCTGCTACAGGTGACCAGGTGAGTTCCTTCAACGAGGTTAGGTTCAACACGTTATTGGATCAAAGGTTTGTCAGTAACTCCGTATAGACTTTGACCAGTCACAACAGCAACACGGGCTTTGAGATCAAGAAGCAAGTTTAAAGGAACCAAAAGAAGTAAAACGACTTGAACAGTTCCAGAAGATGGGAAAGAAGGTACAAGCCGGTGGAAGGTTCGCTGGAGGAGGCTGAGAAGGCTCACGATGAGGTGGACGACTGAGGGCGAACCGATGTCGTCCCCTGCAAATAAAACGGTCAGCTGTTCATGGACTGCCGCAATCTTCCGCAGAGCAGAGAAAAAAAAAAGGGTTCGAGGCACAGGCTCGGGGACAGCACATGTTCAGGCATAACCATCGAAGTTTTTCACCGAGGACAGCTCGTTTTTTCCTTAAAAACAATAGAGTCTTGGGCATAATAACTTCTTCTACGAAGGGAAAATGATGGCATTGAAGATCTCTTACCTGATACGCTCTCCTTGGCGTCCCTTCACCATCTTCAGCTCCTCTCGATCCGCCCCTACTCACAGATGCTCAAAACCCTACTGAAACAATTTAAACATTAGCTGAAAGAAGCACAAATGCCTTTTTAACCTTCCTAACTCCAAAACCCTAACCTGTTGACCGGCTATTCCGGTAAATCACCTCTTGCAAATCTTTAATGCGCCATCTTTAGCTTGTGGTGTTATTATTCCCTGCCTATTGGCGGTCAAGCTTTTTTTTATTTGACTTCCTATGATTTTGGCCATAACAATTGGATTTTCTAAAGTTCGACTTTAGGTTGTTAAAAAATATTTTTTCAATTATAAAAAGGTGTTATTTATTTATTTATCTTAAATTTGATTAGTGAATATCATTTATTTTTTATTGTTTAATAATGAAAATTTGAGAATTTATTTTAAAATGTTTAGCTGAATTTACCACATGGGTGAGCAACCCAGCTATTAAGGGTTAGTACACGTTATACTAACAGAATATATTTTAAGGTTAGTAAATTGTAAATAAATACATGAAAATAAGTGTATACGAAGTCAGATACAAGAGTTGATAAAAAGACACATAATTGTTACCAACAGACAAGGCTTGTATTGATAACATTGTAGAGGGTAGTGTGAGCACAAATGATCTTCCTTGGGAGGGTCCTTGTTGTTCTGGTTGGAGCCTCTCTTTCTCTCTCTCTGAACTAAAAGACGTGAAGAGGTGCACGAAGTTCTCAAGTGGTAAGAGGTTCAGTATGCCAAACAATGACAGATATGAGCATGTGGATGAGTCTGGGAGAAATGAGAATTCTCAAAACTCAAACAACCAACTTAACCTTACATTAATTTTTCTCCTTTGAATGTGTACTCACGACTTTCTTAAATAGCCTCCTTCGAGTCTTCAATTACCCAGTTTTGAGTGTGAAAGGAAGTTCTCGTAGGCAATGGAGTCTTTATGAAGTTATGTTTTCTCGAATTGAAGAGTCGACCTCTAAGTTGAGGTGACATGAACTGCAGGCGGCGCCATGAATGCATCATTTTCGCCAGATTCGATCGGATTTTAAGCACAATCGCGTTGACTGTGCTAACCTCAATTTGTCAAGGCGCGTTGATGTGCACAGATCGCGCTAAACTTATTTTGGAAATTCGCGTTGAAGTGCGCGGACCACGCTAATTTTCCCTTGGCAGGTCGCTCAAAGTTACCAAAACCCACTTTCCATAGTTTCTTGATTTGTTGAATGAGGTCTATTAATGTTGTATGTACTTTGGTGTATTGAACTTGATGACTTCTCTGGTGATCCCTGTATAGCTTCGTGAGTGATTTTTAGGTGATAATAGATGCCCCCTAATGTGTGAGGTTAGGAGCAATTGTATAGTCGAAATACATCATCATTTATTTTGTTGTGTGCATTGATTCTTTTACAGAGAGAGAGAGAGAGGCTTGAAGGGAAAAGGACGGTCTTTTGGAGAAAGGAGGAGAGATCCACTTGTAAAAACACTACCCTAAAAAATATGGGATCTTTATACAAACAAGGTGGGCATGCCCCATGCTCATGCCATAACCAGAAATAATTCCAACGATAGACAAGAGGTGGAGGCCTATGGTCTAATCATGCGAAGTATGAAAAACTAAGATGATCTTGTAGTTGAACAAAACCTTGATGAAGTAGAAATTTGCAGCGCCCTCAGGGGCATCAGTGACGACAAATGATTTTATGAATGAGAACTTACCATGGAATTTGGAGTGAACATATGTGATGGGTGTTCATGACTCAGAGGCATGGATAGCCTTGCAAGTCTAGAGGTCTTCAACTGGTACTGAGAACTGCAACTGTCGCTAAGTAAGACCCACCCTGATATGGATAGTTATTGATGTCAAACATTAGGGGGGTCAACATAAGCAGAGAGCAATGATGACTCTCTCTGTCCTGTTTAAGGCTCGTCATTTGTAGGGTAATGAGAACCAAGATACTACAACATTCCTGGAAACAGGTGTTGAGGTCGACAGGAATGGAGCCACGACTACAAGGGGCAAAGTGCTCCTTGGTATCAACTAATTAATATGGTATCAGGTACTGACTTGTAAGAGTGGTAGTTGGTTAGTAAAGATGGACGAGGCCGGTAGTAAATGGGACTTGATACTTCCCTTGGTCGGAGCATATGCTCCGGATTATTTTCGGCACGAAATGAGAGCGGAGATATAATAAAGAAATGCACAGAGATATTGCAGATATTCAATAATATAATAGAATGTATCAGAGATGCAACCATAAACACAGATATACAGTAATACACGATTTCTATTCATCAAAGAAATGTACAGACTGTAAAAATACAGAGTGAAAAACTCCCTAGAATGGTGGCAGCTTATCTCTGAGAAGAGATGTGACGGATATTCACATCCGTGAGAAGATGATTACAATGAGGCTCTGAAGGCCTTTTTACAATAAGCAGGAATGCCAAAAACCCTAGACATCCAAAAAAACCTAACCCTAGGAGATGAAGCGCCAAAAGTCATGTGGGCCCTGTTTGGGTAAGTTGGTGCATCAACTTCTCGGGGTCGTAACTTTTGCATACGATCTTCGTTTTAGGTGTATGATAGCTCGTTGGAAAGATCTATCCAAGAACTACAACTTTTGGGTAAGAAACATTGATTTAAGACCCAGTTGCTCCTCGTTTTCTCAAAAAAACATCGTTTAGGGCCTTAAAATGGCCCCGAAAGTTAAGAACTGCTAAAAATAGTAAATTACCAAAATTGCCAGAAACATGTTTTGGGCCAGTTGGAGAAGGGGGGTGGCCACCGATATCCACCTGGATCAATCCTCCATCCTTAGGAAGCAATGGTCTCCATTGCGTTGAGTTCCTGGGGGAGAGGGGAAAACGATTGTTGAATCTGAATCTTGATGATCTGCTTGCCTTGCTGGAGAAGTGGCGTTGCTTAGCTTGTTGAAGGCTATCACGAACCTTTGGCTGGAAGGTTTGGACCTTTTT
>SNQJ01S0003952.1:25605-36239 GCA_010110895.2 Picea sitchensis | reverse complement strand
CAAAAGTCATGTGGGCCCCGTTTGGGTAAGTTGGTGCATCAACTTCCCGGGGTCGTAACTTTTGCATACGATCTCCGTTTTAGGCGTATGATAGCTCGTTGGAAAGATCTATCCGAGAACTACAACTTTTGGGTGAGAAACATCGATCTAAAATTCATGTTTCTCCTCGTTTTCTCAAAAAAACATCGTTTAGGGCCTCAAAATGGCCCCGGAAGTTAAGCACTGCTAAAAATAGTAAACTACCAAAATTGTCATAAACATGTTTTGGGCCAGTTGGAGAAGGGGGGTGGCCACCGATATCCACCTGGATCAGCATAAGTGACAACTGACAGGGGCAGCAATAAAAAACTTAACTGGACAAAAAGTGTTTGATGTCATGGGGACAATTAGGTAATGGCAAGGTATTGTTTAATTATTATTGGAGGTGATGAGGCTACAAAGAGTTGGGAGTTAGGGGTGAAAACTCGGGGGTCGTGACAGAGGGTATTGGGACACTCAAGGTTTGGCCAATATAAATGCTCCATCCAAGGGCAACAAGGTTTGTCGCCAATTAAAAAATAGCTCCATCGGATATGATGGCCTAAGTCTACTTGCTTGTTGTAAATCAAAAAGGTACTTTATACAATTACCAAATGAATCAAAAAATGGTTTGGGTTGAATGTGCACGTATAGAGACAAGTGCCCCAGTGAAAAGATGGCTTGGCCTTATGAAGGCACAAGTGTTTGAAACAAAATGAAGGATGGGAGGGCCAAGGGTGGGTCTCTGTATGGGTGAGTGGATGAGGGATTGGACTTGCAGATGGATCATCGGTCTTGGAGGAGATGAGTGGTCGATGAAAACATTGAGGTGCATTCAACAAAACCAATCAAAATGGTAAATGATATGGGAATCCATAGGCATGTAAGCTAGCAATATGATGAGAAGAAATATGAGGTTCATTCTCTGGAGTGTGAACTACATGGACTCGTGTGCTTATGGGATAAATGGCATGGGTGTTAATCTATCTAGGGGTTAAGAAGTATGAGACAACCCATGTGGGTACACAACAACCCGATGCAAGTGGATTCGGGTGAAGTTATTGTGGTACTAGGCATGGTGAACCCAGAGGCGGGCAGATGCTGAAGGGAAATGTTGGTAAACACAATTGTTAGCAGAGGGAATGACTACATGCTAGTTTTGAACATATACTTGAAGGGGTCATGGGATGATTGGAACCGTAAGTGTTGTGAGATTCTTGATGAGTACCTGCACACAAAAACCGAATACAGGAAGTGAAAAATGCCTGATAGTAAAAACATAATGTGAGAATTTAACAAAGTGATAGTGAGTAAGCGTACTTGTAACTGGGAAAAAGGGGTCCCGGGGAAGGTGTGTGAAGAGCATGGTGGATCATATTGTTGTGTGGAGTAAAAAATGGTGATCCCAACAATGCGAACGATTTGGAAAACGAAGCTACTGCACTCCTGTATGGGCGAAAGGAAGTTTGGGCCTGGTGACATGGACAGATGTGAGTATGAGTGGTTTGTGAGAGTTCAAGCTCTTTTGCATGCCCATTGGACATTGGATTGCAGCTGTGAGAGAGCCAGGTAAGGGGTCCTAACCTCCCGGTCTTTTTGGAATTTTCAATTTTTTTCTTAGGAGAGTATGGATGGTCATACAATCCATTTTTCAAGGTGGATCGTATGGTTCACGCAAGCGATTAGAAGATACATGCACTAATCAATGCAAGTATGTTTTGATCGCCCGTGCCATACAGTGTCGATGACCTTTTACAATCACATCGAAACAACGTGATTCTTATTTGAACAATCATGTTGATCAACGCTCCTAATTGGGCGACAATCATGTGGATTCAATGCAACTGAAGGATGGACAGTCATGCCAATTGGCGCGATTGTTCATCCCTCATCCATGCAATTGGCATGATTGTTCATCCCTTAATCGCGCTAATAAGAGCGACTATTTGAGGAACAATCATACAGATTATGCGAGAGAGTTGTTTTGGGGGTTGATGCTTTGCCATGTTGACTAACAGATCTTTGGGATTGTTTTTTGTTTGTTTTCCGCATATTGTGATCTTGCATAATTCCACCAGGATGTCGGTGTATTGGCGAAAGGGACTAGGAGGCCCTCTGTACAATAGTAATGGCGGACGCGGCATCACGTTTTGAGTCGGCTTGCTATGGTTTGCTCAAATACCTTTAGTGTGCCCCATTGTGTTCCTAGGAGGAACTTTTGACCTTTGTGGTGGGGATGTGGAGGCCTACTTAGAGGGATTTTGAGGTTTGAGGCTAGGCGGTGGAGCTATCAGCGAAGACTAACATATACTTTCTAATGGGCCTCCCTATCTGGGGAGTTGTATTGGAGTTGATGATTTGCATGGTGGGGGTGCGACCGTGCAGAAGTTGGTGGGACGCCACTATGCAGGTGAGAGTGTTGTGGCTAGGGGAGTGATTTGGATTAACCGAATCGAACAGTTGGTGACACATGCAGTCGCTGCAATGGTGGTGAGGATTTATGGATCCTTAGTGACATAGTGCATCTTTGGCATCCACATGACAATCGTGGAGCATGTACTTCAGGGTCGGTAATACGCCTGGACTCGCCTTATGAGGGACACTGTGTTTGGGCAGCTCAACTAATGTGTGTGTCGCTCGGGCGGAGATTTTGTGTTTGGCTTAGTTCTGTGCAGCTTTTTCTTTGAGTGGGTTGTACTCATGTGGCCTCAAATTATTTTGGATTCAACGCCTTTGAGGGTACCGCAGATGAGGTGGTGGGCGAACATCATGATTCAAGAGGGGGTGACCTTATGGGATGTTACTTTGCAGTAGCATTCCAGGGTTTTTGGTTACAGGCCCCTTAGATCATCTTGGAGTATCCATATGCCAGTGTGGATTATCGGCATGACCCTGACATGATCCTCCCTCCTAGGGAGGATTGGGACCGACAAGCTAAGTTTTGTTGATTTTATTTTTGTTGATTTTTATGTCTATATATGATGTATGTGAGAGATTACTAATTGGTAACCCTATTTGTGTTTGCAAATGTTGGGCCACGGGGATGGGAGATCCCAGTTGTGCATGAGTGTGTCACGAAGGTTCCTGAGCAACATGCTAGAGTAGGGTGACGACGAGGTCATAATGACATAGAGGCAAGGTCGTCTCAACCACCACAGGGGGACTTGTTGAGGAGGATGCACAACTTCAAGTTCAGTTGGCTAACCTGTGTCAGTGCTTTGACCGAGTCTTACTAGGGGTATCAAAGGCCCATTGAACGAAGGTCCAGGATGAGGAGATCTTGGAGACGTGTGTAGGGATGGAACTAGACTGACACCTGCTGGTACGATGGGCAATTGTTGTAGGGGCAGAGTAGACTGGGCAAATGAGGCCACCATCTAGTGAGGCACCTCAAGCCAGGGGAGGACCCCCGGCTAGGGCTCCTGCAGGTGGATTTCTTGAGTTAGAAGCACCCTAGGTGCTTAGTGATGTATACGGCCAAGGCCCACAACTTTTGTATGTACTGATGTATATGGGCGAGGCCAAGACCAATATAGGGGCAGAGTCCCCCCATTTTGTATATGATTTGGTGAGCACGACCATAATGAAGGTTGACCTATTTGTAATATACTCCATTTTTTAAATTGATGTTATATATATTGATATACACATTTTGTGGTGTTTCGTTTATGATGTTTTATGTGATTGCTTTTATTTGAGATGGTGTATCTATGTTTGTTTTGCTTTATATCATATGTGATAAGTGTGATGGTTAAACAACATAAATAGATAAACAATGATATAATTAATGCAACAAATGCTAGTCTAGAATTTCATTAGCGATGTGATCTAGAACTTGGTTCTGACTTTTAGGGATATGTGTGAATGTGGTGGCTCAAAATTCCTTGATAAAAGTTTAACTTGCAAGTATTTTCTAAACAAGCAAGGGTCACGTAGTTGATATACATAGTTTAACTACATAATGATAAGTTGGGAATCCAAGAATATGTTGAGGTGACGAATGTGAAAGTGAACATCATCAGCCAGGAGGCCGATCACGACAACATATTATGCTTGGTTATTTGTAGTTGGTCCTAGACACATGTTGTTGGATTGAAGTAGTGTATATGTAGGGGTGTAAATGGCCCAAGTTGTTGAANGCCAAGGCCCACAACTTTTGTATGTACTGATGTATATGGGCGAGGCCAAGACCAATATAGGGGCAGAGTCCCCCCATTTTGTATATGATTTGGTGAGCACGACCATAATGAAGGTTGACCTATTTGTAATATACTCCATTTTTTAAATTGATGTTATATATATTGATATACACATTTTGTGGTGTTTCGTTTATGATGTTTTATGTGATTGCTTTTATTTGAGATGGTGTATCTATGTTTGTTTTGCTTTATATCATATGTGATAAGTGTGATGGTTAAACAACATAAATAGATAAACAATGATATAATTAATGCAACAAATGCTAGTCTAGAATTTCATTAGCGATGTGATCTAGAACTTGGTTCTGACTTTTAGGGATATGTGTGAATGTGGTGGCTCAAAATTCCTTGATAAAAGTTTAACTTGCAAGTATTTTCTAAACAAGCAAGGGTCACGTAGTTGATATACATAGTTTAACTACATAATGATAAGTTGGGAATCCAAGAATATGTTGAGGTGACGAATGTGAAAGTGAACATCATCAGCCAGGAGGCCGATCACGACAACATATTATGCTTGGTTATTTGTAGTTGGTCCTAGACACATGTTGTTGGATTGAAGTAGTGTATATGTAGGGGTGTAAATGGCCCAAGTTGTTGAAGCAAGATTATGAGTCCAACGACTAGCACCGTATACAAAATCAACGTGATATGTCGATAGATTATTCATCTGATAAAACAAGCAAGTAGAAGCTATCAAAAAACATTTTAAAGATTTTGATGTGTGTGTACAACAAGACTAAAAAATATATAAAAGAAAGAGATATATACATAGAGATGGTCCAAAGTAGGGTGGTTACTTTATGGGTAAAAATTCTTCAGGTACAACTCATTGATGGGGTCCTTAAGGAAGATGCCCTTAGGGTGAGCAAGGATGTATGTTCCCTTTGCGAGGCATTGTTTGATGATGAAAGGGCCATGCCGAAGAGATTCAAACTTTCCATGGCCTAGAGTGTCGTGGGTGATATCATAGGCTAGGACTAAGTCGCCTTCGTTGAAGGAATGAAGGTTAACAAGTTAATCGAAAGTAGCTTTTAAGAGTTTTTTGGCAGACTTGTTGTTTTACATCAAGGATCATTGATCTTCGTCAAAAGTTTCTAAGGCAACGAAACATTGCTCAAGGGGAGTGATGTCGATGAGTAGTTCAACTATCGCGCGGAGTGTTTGTATTTCACACTCGATGGGTAATACAACTTCCACTCCATGAACAAGGTGGAAGGGGGTGAACCCTGTGGCAGTTTTGGCTGTCATCCGATATGCCCATAATGTGGAGAAGAGCATGTGATGCTAGTTGGGAATCCAAGAATATGTCGAGGTGACGAATGTGAAAGTGAACATCATCAGCCAGAAGGCCAATCACGACAACATATTATGCTTGGTTATTTGTAGTTGGTCCTAGACACATGTTGTTGGATTGAAGCAATGTATGTGTAGGGGTATAAATGGCCCAAGTTGCTGAAGCAAGATTCTGAGTCCATCGACTAGCACCGTCGACAAAACCAATGTGATATGTCGACAAATTATTCATCTGATAAAACAAGCAAGTAGAAGCTATCAAAAAACATTTTAAATATTTTGATGTGTGTGTACAACAAGACTAAAAAATCTATAAAAGAAAGAGATATATACATAGAGATGGTCCAAAGTAGGGTGGTTACTTTATGGGTAAAACTTCTTCACGTACAACTCATTGATGGGGTCCTTAAGGAAGGTGGCCTAAGGGTGAGCAAGGATGTATGTTCCCTTTGCGAGGCATTGTTTGATGATGAAAGGGCCACGCCAAAGAGATTCAAACTTTCCATGGACTAGAGTGTCGTGGGCGATATCATAGGCTAGGACCAAGTCGCCTTCGTTGAAGGAATGAAGGTTAACAAGTCAATCGAAAGTACCTTTTAAGAGTTTTTTGGCAGACTTGTTGTTTTGCAACGAGGATCGTCGATCTTTGTCAAGAGTTTTTAAGGCAGAGAAAAGTTTCTCAAGGGGAGTGATGTCGGTGAGTAGTTCAATTGTCGTGCGGAGTGTTCGTATTTTGCACTCGATGGGTAACACAACTTCCACCCCATGAACAAGGTGGAAGGGGGTCAACCCTGTGGCAGTTTTGACTATCCTCCGATATGCCCATAATGTGGATAAGAGCATGTGATGCCAGTTGGTTTTATGTGTGTTCATTGTGAGCTGGAACATTATGTTGAGGACTTTGTTGACAACTTCAACCTATCCATTGAACTAGGGGTAATATGGTGAAGCGAACTCATGGGCGAAGCCCAAGTGCGAGGACAACTCAACAAATACTTTGTTTTCAAAATGTTTGTCGTGATCTGACACTAGTTGTAAGGGGACCCCAAAACGCGTAATAACATGGTTGAAAAAGAAGCGAGCTATGGTGTTTGTTGTGTTGTTGAACATAGGCATGGCTTCGACCCATTTGGTGAATTAGTCAACGACCACAATGATATACTTGTGGTCATTACTAGATGGAGGGTTGCATGTCATAAATTCCATGCCCCATTTGCAAAAGGGACTGACAGTGATGACAGGATGTAAGGGAGCCAGTGGGGCCCGTGCTTTATGTGTGTAGATTTGGTACTTAGTACAATGTTTGACTGCGTGGATACAATCATGGAATAGGGTAGGCCAAAAGTAACCAGCCTGCACAATTTTCTAGGCAATGGACATCCTAGAGAGATTTCCACTACAAGTGCCATTATGGAAATTGTTTAGGACTAGTTATGCCTCAATGAGAGTGAGACAATGATGTAGAAGGGTATCCACTCCTCGTCGATATAGAACATCTCTGATGAGGGGAAAGTGTGGGGCTTGGTGGTGGATACATCGATGATCATCTTGAGATAGGTGGTGGTTGAACTTCTGGTTGCAGAGGTAGACGAGGATGTCACCGTACTAGGGGTCGTTAAATGAAATGACGAACATATGTTCATCTGGGAATTTTTTGTTGATTGGTGTGTCCTTTTTCTTTGATGGAAAATCAATAATGAATTCTGCAAGGACCAGGGATTTCTTACTCTTGGGAGTAGTGAACTCTAAATCGAATTCTTGAAGAATCATGACCACTGAGCAAATTTCCCATTAATCTGGTGTTAGCTCAGCAAATATTGCATGGGATTGGAATTTGCAACGACCTTGGTGGTTCGAAGAAAAATGTAGTGGTGCAGTTTCTAGACTACGAGAACCATGACGAGGGCCAATTTCTCTTCTTGATTGTAGTTCAAAGGTGGCCCTGATAGGTTTTTACTAATGTAGTATATGACATGTTTGTGCCCATCTTCGCCTTGCTAGATGAAGATTCCTGGAACTGATACCTATGAGGCAGAAAGCTATAGGTTATAATATTTTTCAAAGACTAGGGGACTAACCAAAGGGGCTTTGGAAAGCGTAGCTTTCAGTGCCTTGAAATATTTTTGGGCTTGGTGATCCCATTTAAATGGGATATCTTGGTGTAACAAGCACAAGAAGTTGTGAGCAAAGTCGCATAATCAAGAACAAAGTGACGCAAAAAATTAGCTTTGCTCTGAAGGCTTTATAATTAGCAGATGGTTTTTGGAGGGGTGATTTCACTAATGGATTGGACCTCGAGGGGGTCCACCATGATCCCTTATTGGGATACTATTAATCTAAGTAATCACTCGGCGACAATGCAAAAAACACACTTAAGGGGGTTTAAAATAATGTTTTATTGACGACACCTTTGGAAGATGATTCGTAGATCTTCGAGGTGTTGGGACTATTTTTTGGAACGAGTTATGAGATCATCCAAGTACGCGAGAATGAGGTGGGAGAGATCATGGAAGATAAAGGTCAATGCCCATTGGAACGTGGATCTAGCGTTTTTTAGACCAAAGGGCACGACGTGATATGCGAAGGTACCTAGGGGGTGGTGAATGCAGTGTCGTAATGATCTACATGGTGGATTTAAATTTGGTTTTAGCCAGAGAATCCATCCACAAATGACGGGGCTTCTAGATAATTCGTTCATAAATGATGAGGCTTCATGTTCGGCGTATGAATCAATTAGTTGATTGATGAAAGGGGTGGGAAAGTTGTTCTTGGGACAAGCTTGGTTGAGGTCTCAGAAGTCTATGTAGATGCGAATGGTTCCCTATTTTTTGTTGATGGGGCTGGGATTCAAGACACATGATGTATATGCAATGGGGTATATAAACCTGGCAATACGTAATGTCACACACCTACTACGACAATCCTAGAATTTTTTCGTTTTTTTTTCTTCGAGGGACAGAATCCCCGAATTTCTATGGGGCCTAGCGCAGACCATCTCCCTTCCCTTAACCTCCTCCAAGCGACCACAACCTGGCCTTAGCGCAAGCGCCTCTTGCAACTCGCGAGTTGGAGAGTCAAGGCTCTCGACTCCTTTTTTCTCCAAACGTCGATACTCGAGATGCGATACGGGTATGGCTCCCTCTCACTAGCACCTGCTACATATAACCGTAGGCTAGGCTAAACACTAGCACTACTCGCAACTCGCGACTTCGCTAGTTGGAGTGTTGAGCCCTCGTGCTCCTCCTTTATGAATCCCCGAGACGCGAGAGGTCAACATTACGTGGACTTTGCCAAGCGACGCGTACACGCCACTTGTCTCCTCCGTTGTACTCTACTTACGAGCTGTATCGCTGCCGCCCGTCGCACGAGACCTCGGCTCTCGGCGTTTCGCAACCTTAGCGATCAAGGTGCAACTTCTTCATCCTGCGAAACCCCGAGCCACGATAAGTAAAAAATGGGTTGACTCTTTCCCAGGCAACATGTGTCCACCACCTATCACCCGCTCCCACCTTTCTCTGGGTGCTTGTTATTATGCCACCTGTCAACCACACGGTCTCCACCTAACGGATGTGCCACGTGTTCGCACGAGCCCTCGGTGCTCGGCACTTCGCGACTTCTATAGTCGAAAGGAAGTTCTTTCAACCTTTGAACCCCCGATACGCGATACCACACGGAGGTTCTGATCCAACAGTTCTCCTATGGCTTGGATCCAATGACCATGATCACGTCGCGATTTTGCGAATCATGAGTTCGTGCAATCCTACCCTCGATCACTCCAAGTCGCGAGTCAGCGAAATGCTACTCGGCTGGCATGCGTCCTATGCCGATGGATAGTTCTGAATACTTCGGGACTTTCAAGACGTTGTCGAATCCACTCTCTCGCCTATGCAAAGGTTAAGATCAATGGTCAATAGAGCTCCGACAGATCCTTGGATCTATGATCTTGGATCCCATCGCTACTTGCTAAGGAAAAAAGGGTCGAGGTGTTAACGCCTGCGCTCCTCCTCCAGATCCATCGGTCTTGACAGGTCTGGGGTATTTCTGAAAGGATTCCGACCATTTGTCTACCAAACGATGGGGTATTCTCTTTCGATCATCGGACTCGCTATCCTTTCTGAGCTTGAATCACGAAATTCAACCTCTTGGAGCTTCAAACTCCCACGACTCCGAGATCTTAGAGAGCTACTCTTTCTTGCATAAGGTTTCCCAACCTAGATCGCATGAACCTTCAGACGGTTCTTGGGCAGTTGTCCCTAATCTTAGTCGAGTCTTTGGGTAAAGGTTTGGTACGGTTCCAAGGTTTATGGTGTAATTCTCGGAGAAGAGTACTCTCGAGAAGCCTTCCTAGAATATTACGAGAATCAAGCAAACAAGACGATTCTCGGTGGAGCAAAATCATGCCCCAGACTTAATAATTTGTACAAAAACCAACTATGGCATGTAAGTATACACATGCATCTATTATTTCCAGTCCAAAACACCGGGCAATCATTTCACACAGAAATCATTATGGGCATATAAACATGAGCATGTATTCATGATAATCAATTCAAAATACAAGGCATAAAACAGATATCAGTTCCACCAGGCGTGATGCAACTGGTGAGAGGGGTGCTCGTTTCCACCCAACTGTAGGCTCAGTGACTCCAAACGGATTTACCACTAGCCACCCCTGAGCTAGACCACGATGCTTTGAGATTCAGTCTCCTACTTCCAGCTCAATGGAAGTCAAGGACGAAGGTTACTCTCCTTCTCCTGATACAGAAAAATAATCCATGATGAAGGTTACTCTCCTTCTCCTATGTTCAGAACTCCTTGTGTTTCCAGAATTTCTCCAGTTCTCTTCTGCGATCCCTATCGCGCGCGCTCTCCACACCCTACCACACTTCCTCTCTTGCCTTTTTCTCTGCAAGATTGCGCGTGGCGCGAATTTCCCCGTCCGTGGTCAGGTTTGAGAGCTTTTTACGGATGGGCGGTTCACCCCCATCCCCTCGTTAACTCTTGAGGAGCCTCCCCACCTACCAATCTGACAGGAAATCCATTCCAGGGTCAGAGAGTTGCTTTGGTCTTTGAGCAAGTAAAAACCAGTATGGTACTGGCTCGGTGGAAGTTAACGTAACC
>SNQJ01S0003951.1:230523-240880 GCA_010110895.2 Picea sitchensis | reverse complement strand
GCTTATAATAATAGGCTTTAGCAATACTTTGCGAGAAAAAACCTCGTTGCGATTTTTATTGTCAACAAACTGGTGACTCCATATGGGAATTTGTTTTCAACATATTTAGAGCTCAGAACTCATGGTTTCGAAGACCAAGAACAACCGACCAAGAAGATATGACCAGGAAGATTATGCAACAGGGGGAAGTGAGCGTATTTAATGGAAGAATGGTTGGGAATTTGGGAATAACTCATGAAAAATGTTAAGTATGAGGGGGTTTACCACTGTGTGCATAATCGTTCAACCATAATTTTCTCTTTTAAATTCTCAAATGGATGAAGAAATGGAATGCAGGAGCAAGAGATAACCAATTTCTTTAAAAGACAACAGTGAAAGCAGATAGAAAATTCAAGTGATTTCAGGGGGACATCATAACAACTGTGTAAGCTTGATTTCTATTGACTAGAAATATCTTGCAAGAGTGTCATTGTGGCATAACTGATCCAACATCTTGACCAAAATCAACTACAAGATGAAAAAGCAATAAAAATCATAACAAAATTTAAAATGCAAAATTTAAAACAACAGAAAATAAAATGATTGAATTGTAAAAGCAGCAGGAAATTGTTAAAAATAGAAAGACGAAATGAAAAACAGTGGAAAAATGAAAGCAAAGCTAGGCTACTAATATACAAAAAATCCAAACAGTGTTAGAACTTTCAGGTTGGTCCCACGTAATGTTTCAAGTGAGAACCGTTAGAGCTGCAGGAAAACAATTTCTCATGTAAATCCTTTAGAATGTAAGAGTTAGTATCCATGACAAAAGCAATTTTGAAAGGACCCAGAAATAACACTTGAAACTCTAAGGTAATTAACATCCCTTTAACGTATATAATTAGATCATCAAGATAGATATGAATACTAATCAATTCATCAAGAGTTATTTGTATAGGTATTTTAAAAGTGGTACTTGCGTCAGATAAGAAAAAAATCATACGTTCATAAGTCATGGTACCCCAACCAGTGATAAGGGTGGTTTTGTAAGCATCTGCCCCTTTTACCTTGATTTGATTATAACTGGAAAAAACATTAAGTAAGGGCATCATCTTCGACCCTGCGACTTGCTGCAAAATCATTTCTATGTTAGGGAGAGGAGAATAACATTTCATAATAGCACGCTTAACTGTGCAAAAATCAACGCAAAATATTATATGTTCAATGGATTTCCGGAAAGGGATCAAATTTGAAACCCATTCAGAATACTTGATTGGAAAGATGATACCAGCCTTCAAGATTTCTTCCAATCCTTTTCGAATAGTTACTTCTGGTGCAGGATTGATAAGTATTTATTTTTTCCTAACTGTTTTTACACCTTCCTTGATGGGGAGGGCATGTTGTATAAGACCAGGATCAAAACCACGAATACCCTCATAATACCAAGCAAAAACATCTTGAAATTCGCCAAGTATCTTGGCGAACTTCATTTTCTCTTCATCATAACATTGGGTGCCTATTTTAACATTATTTGGAGCCTTGGGTGTCCCAATGTTCAAGGAGATGGTTTCACCCACCTTCCTTTTCGATCCTCCTCTTTTTGTTTCTCTTTATTGCTTACACCACTTGATTAAAATGAAATTTCTAGGGGAGTCAAGCCTTCAGGGATCTTGTCATATTCTATGGATATAATTTCATTGGGCTTAAAAGGTTCATTCTAAATGAAAGCACAAAATCTCTCATCGTTAGGGAAGACTTATCAAGATTCTATATTGTCAGGGATATGTGGACGATATAGAGATTGAAAAGTACAATCACGTCTATGCAACAACATTTTCTGAGTAGGAGAGGATGAAAAAACAACTAAATGATCAACCATTGAATTCAATTCCCTCTTAACATGAGTGGTGTTGAAAGATAATAGGTTCGAGATAAGCGCCCAAACAATTTGGGTGTATTTTTTCATCAACTTGTTGCTAGGGGAATAAATCTTATGTACAAGCTTCACCACAAGCTTGGAGTCCCCAAAAAATGAAAGGTGACCACATCCAAGATTATAGTCTTTTTCAATGCCTAATAATAAATCTTCGAATTCGGTGACATTGTTCGTGCAAGCAAAATCCTAACTATAAGAAAGTTTATGTATTTTTCCTGCAGGAGAAATCAAGACAATGCCATCTCCATTTCCTTCATTTGAGCATGAACCATCAAAGTGCATGTGCCACATACCATCATCCAAATCGATTTGTTCCAAGGGAATGTTATCCTCCTCAACAAAGATGGAATACACTCCTAGGTCCTCTTCAATATAGTTTACATTAGGTTGTGGAACACTCTCTATATAAGGTGAAATCCTTCCCTCTCCAAGGACTATAATGTTTTTACTATTCCGAGGAACGGATAAATGTGTCCCGTCGAGTGAGATTCATCCACTCATTAAATCTTTCCAATCTCTTCCCAAGATGGTTGAGTAATTTCTTATTGTCATATTGATTAATTGAATACTAAGGGTTGTCCTTATTTTAGGATGTGCGCACAAAACTAAGGTCACATATTTAATCTCACCTATGGTTGTTTTTGTAGACTATTATAGGAGAGCATGCTTCTAGCATTTTAATTTGTACAAGACAAGCCTATCTCTTCCATAATAATATTCGACAACACGCTTGGGCCTGAACTTCCATCAATGAGGCAACAATGGACGATCTTATCCATAATCTTTACAGAAATATAAAAAGAGGGATTTTTTACAGGTTATCTAAAGTTATGTACACCTAATTTATTTATAGACGAGTCCTCTTCGTTTAACTCTTCGGAGAGGTTGGCTACAACGAAAGCTTTTCCTTCCATGAATTGTTTTAGATTCCTCTATTGTTCAGGGATGACAACCATGTCTAGAAAGGTTGCATCTGATTTGATGTTGGACAATTGATTCAGAATATTGTATTCGGAAGAGGGGAGAGGGGGAGTTGTTTCTTTACTGTCAGGAACCTTAGGAACCTGAACTGTAGCAGTTGGTGAATATGATATTGGGATAGAATAATTGTGGGGAGGATCATATTTGCGTTTTGGAGCATACGATTTGTTCCTAGTATTGATGATCATGTCATCCTCTGGCTCTGCAAAATCTAGGACATCGATGGTAGTTTATGGTCTTTTACCAAATATCTTATCTCTGAAACTCTTCCTTACCTCACATGTGGCTTCCTCGTGGTGTTCCTCACAAAAGTTACACCAACTTCAGGGCATGATAACTTTAGGCTGAAAATTATTTTCAATTGGATTCCTAAAGGGGGTTGCAGAAGAGGATGAAGCTCCAGGGGTGAGAGGGGATACTGTTTCTTTTCGCCCATATGATATCATACAATTATTCATATCGTGTACTAATTCTAAGAGGGCGGACATGTCTGTCTGTTTAACCGTTTCTCCCCGGGGAAGAGTTGTTCTTTCAAGATGTTCTTCATACTATAAACAAGTATGCAGAGTGGAACTGAGATTATAAACAACTTTTTCCTCAAGCCTATGAATTTAGGGGAAAGGTAATGCATTGTAGTAATGCATGAAAGTGGCTTGGTTATGAGGTCAAATAAGTTCAGGTATTTGATTGTATAACTTAGTGAAACGCAAGTTGAATAACTTGATGGTTTCACCCTCCTTATAGGTGATGTTATTGTACTCCCATAACTGCTCAGCTAGAATTTTTTATTGCCCACGGGTGGATTTGAACCAATAAACTAACTCCTCCCAAGTAGACAGAATCTTAGGAGGAAGGTTAAATAAATCGGTCGCAACCTTCCCTTCCAAGGAATTGACGAATAAGAGCATGCAAGTATCGTTGTCATTTGCCCCTATGTTGTGACAAGCATTAGAAAATGCCACTAGGTGTTCGTTGGTAGTGAAAGTGTTATTTTCTAAAAAACTAGGGAGGTGCTCTTTGAATTTAGGAACTGGACGAGTAGCAGGTCCTAGGTTAAGAGGATAGGACACATGCCATGGTGTGGTTGTGGCGTCTTCTTCAAACTGGAAAAACCCATACTTTTTAATGAATTTCGTGGGATTTGTGGTAGATTGGACAGGGATATGGTGGCTATATAAGCTACCAATCACTGACGAAGATGATGACTGAGAGGAGGAAGCACTTCCAGTGCCACCAGATCCACCACTAGATGCCATCTTGTGGATGATAGGTGAGGGATAAAAAGATGAACTTGAAGAGTCAGACGAAGTTCTCCTTACAACACTTTGTTGGGTTGAAAACACAATGTTCCTTCTTCCTATTTCAGCAATAGGATTAATTTTAGGTGATCATCCTCTTTTTCTTCTAGAAACACGAGAGTCGAAGGACATGAAAGTAAGGCCCAAAACTGAAGGAACAAGAAGGTTATTGTTGATTTATAGGAGGTCTACATCTAGATTCCCAACGTTCTTGGACACTAATATCTCGTTCAATTGTTTCCCATGAATGATTAAGCTCAACACGAGTATTGGCAGTGTCCAAAATGGTATTGAACAAATTCAAAGCAATGTTGTTATGATCTTGAAGACCGGGATCAATATTGGGCTGCCTTGCAACATGCACAATCATTAATAAATAAAACATTAAAATAATTAATATCCAAAAAATAGATGTATTCGATGCTAATCAAGCATAAAAATTAACCAGAGAGATATTGAAGATCTCCCCAGTATGGTCGCCAAATAAATGTTGAGGAAAATATATGAAATAATCTTACTCGAGCATTTTAAGATTCTTCTTGGCTAAATAAAAATAGATGGGAATGTCACCCTATGTTTATAGCCATCAAAATTAATATCCTAACTCACAAGTATTGATTACAAGTGCTTAGGCTGGTTTTTATAAATAAAAGCTTGCTGAAAAATTCATTATTTATGCGTTTTTCTAAACAAAACAAATGCTAAAGAAAATAAAGAGATAGAAGTAAAGACACCAAGTCGATAATCAAGATAGATGAGACATAAAGCAATCCTTCATTTCATTCCAATTCATCAAAGAGTCATTATCTTTACAAAATTTCGTGAAGAAGTTTTGGACCAAAGTCAAACTTAGACATCCCTGATGAAACATACAAAAGGACCTTCGACAGAAAATAAAAAAAAATGAACTCTAAAAGTTGGATCATATTTCCACAGATTTTTTCCCACTCGACTCTGCACAATAGCCTTTGTCAGTCATGAAAACTAATTCACAAATAGACAAGTCTACATAGACTATAAAAGATAGATCAACACCTCTGAAAAACAAGTGTCTGAATGATGTAATTCAACCTTGAATCTTTTTGTCTACAATAAGACCCTGCTATCATAAAAAAGAATTAGGCTTGTGATAAATTAAGGAATGAATGAAGATTGAACTATATGTTGGTTGTGGAGCTTGATTATCTTCCTGANGATTCATAGGTCTTGTGTTTTCCAGACATGTTTATACCCGTTGAAGACTTTACACCCTAGAAGTATGTACACTCTTCCATGCGGGGGAGTGCAGTGGGGGGTACCCCCTCTGCGGGGTCCGGGGGTGCTATCCCCCTGGCTGAGGGGTTCAGGGGTGAAGCCCCTGAAGGAAAAATTGCCTTGTAAATGTATATTGTAATTGTATATTGTAATTTCCTTGTGAATGTATATTGTATAGTAGAAATTATGTTAGGCTTTTTTTTTTCCTAGAAGGAAACCCTCTGTTATGAGGGAAATGTATTGCGGCTATGCAACATAGAAAATATTGTATTCTGAGACGAGAGACTGTGAGATAAAGAAGAGGAAGTTATAGAGGGTTTGTTGGAGGTTGTATCCCTTCATATGTTGGATAATAATAAAGGAAGGACCTGGCAATTTCTCTAGTGGGCATAGCCCACACTGGGTGAACCACATAAATTTGTGTCTCTATTGTATCGTGTATCTTCTGTGTTTTGTTTCCGCATTTGTTCCACATAAATTTGTGTCTCTATTGTATCGTGTATCTTCTGTGTTTTGTTTCCGCATTTGTTTTATTTTATTTCTCCATGGTATCATTTTTCCAACACTATCTTAACACAAAACTCAAAGAGAAAACCTTAGTATGCTTCTCCTTCTATATCCTTTGTTCCCTCCTTTCCTTTTCCCTTTAAGAAAATTAGAATTGGTTGAAGCAGTTGAACTACTTCATTAGTTAAGTTAACTAAAAACTCAACCAAATTTTTAGTTAGGGGGAAAAGTAAGAAATCATAATAAGGGTTTTAAATAAATAATAACTAGTAGGTCAGACCCCTTGTGACTCCCCTTTATCTCTTAGCAATCATAACATAACAAGTTAATTAAACAAAATCACCCCTCCTTGTGACTCCCATCATCACATTCATGTTTGACAATTTATATCATTGATATTTGAAATTATTTTCAAAAAAATATATTACTCATATATCCAAAAAAAACATGTTGTCCAAAACTTCTAAAGTCAACTGTCATCAACAATAAATAAAATAAAACTTAAAATCCATATTTTCCACTCTAAGATGCAATCTTTCCCTTGTTGTTGCCGTCACCTTTTGATCTCTTTGAATTTTCCTTTGGCTATGTTGAACGTTTAGGCCTAATCTCGCTGATCACATGAGAACAATCGTCCCTGAAATGCATCCAGGAGGACACAAATTTATCAAAACCTTTGGAGGGTGAGGAAGGGGCAGAAATGGCTTTTCCTTTGTCAGGGCATGGTGGGCCTCGGTTTTCAACCTTTTTCTAGGATGTGAGGACTGAACTAGTGAGTGGAAAGGGGCAGCTTGGACAATCTGATTGATAGGCGGGGGAGCATGTCAGGACAAATTGGGCCAACCACGATGTTGGGAGACTTTCGGGTGGACAATCTCTTTTTATCCGTCATTTTTGGTAACCTCGGGTTGAAATGAGACATGAGGGGGAACGGGAATACTGGGGGCTTGTGGAGCTTGGAAGTGAGGCCTCCCAGGCCTAGGTTAGGCCACTCCTTGCCCAATCCAATTGAAAAACCCAACCTGAAATAGCTAGCCTAACTCTTGCAAGTCGACATCAAAGTGAATGGAGAATCTAGGCCTTCTAGGGCTCTTGTTCCAATTACCTCTTCCTCGGTTACCTCTGCCATGGCTACCTCGGCTGAAAAAGATCATTCATGCATGCATGATTGATTAGAAAATAGTTCCTTTAACAACCATACATGACAACTCTTTTAAAATATGAAATAAATTTTGGCTTAGCAACATATTAGATTCATGCAATCCAATTCATACAAATTGTTTAGCCATTGTCAATGAGTAGGGGGTGAAAAAAGGTTCTGGGATATGCGAGGGATTTGTATTGAGCGAAAAAAATGTTAAAATGATGGGGAAAATAACATGGTTACAGCTCACTGATAAAAACAATCAACTGGAATTTAAACCAAGAACACACCACTGTAATCCATCCCTATGATCTTAAATTGTCACATTACCGAGCTCCTCTTAAATGTAATTAAATTTTAGGAACATGGAGTGAGTAATGAATATGGGAAGGTGAGGGGATTGTAATTAGAAAAAAAGTGAAATAATGGTAGGGAAGGAGAGAGGATATTGTTCATAAAATTAATTAAGTAATCCATAAAACCATTCTATATTAAATGCAAAAGATCCAACACTAACCAAATAATCATTGTGATCATTTAACAACTATTGTGCATAATTTAATCATTTTCGTGTATTAACTTGCTCACTATTCGCAATTAAATCCTTAACACAGTGTCATCAAACTCAAACAATATGCCTTCCAAACAACATGTATAAGAGTTTTGTTTCTTCTCATTTGTCCCATTTAATGTTTTAAAACAATTTCCAAATGAACACACAATCAATTGTCTCTACTCTGTTCATCATCAAAACATCAACCATTGTCCATGAATGATTTCATTAATCAAACACACACACTAAAATCATGCTCGATTCCACTCCTCAATTTCATTTAACAATTAATTTGCAATAAGACCATATTGTCACAGAACTTGTGCCCATCTCTGACACGATGCATGATATCCATGAAACATACACAATGGACAACCAAAACACAATCATCAATATTTCAAATTGCAATAATCCTGAGTTGCCATTTAAACACACAACAATCACCACTTTCATGTATACGATGTTATAGGATACACAGACCATTCAACAAAACGCAAGAGCATTTCTGTGACTGTATATCTCTAATTACTCTGAATCTAAACATCAAACGATGTTGATCTATCAATCCAATACAAGGAGACAACGATAGTATGCCTAATTCCATTACTCAATTCAATCAAATTGCAACAAAAACATACTGTTATAAAACCTGTGCCCATCTTTGATGGTGTAATCAAACGATATCCATAACATATATAGTGGACAACCACGCCAAAACTATCACGATTGCAATACTCTCGATTGGAAATTAAAACACACAGTAACAACAACCCTTATTTCAACCTGTATCATGTTGTAGGAAACACCCAACCCAATGCATAAAGCAAAGAGGCATATTCCCGATCAACCATAAAAACATGTTGAACTATCGAATCAATTTCCATAATAGAAGAATACAGTGATTATAAACCAATCACAAAAGCCACTATCAACGTTATTAATCAGGGACAACCAATAATCAACCACTATCAACGATACTCCACCAAATCATAACAGTCGACCATGTGTCTAACCAAAAATAACTGGTTCATTTATCAAAATCAGGCTTAAAATAATCAAGGGTGGGCTCTAAGTAACCAATACAGGGAGGTTGGAAACGACCACCAACAACTGGTAAGAAACATTTGGGACAACACAGTGGACACACAGGCCATATCACCCACAGCTTTGCAAGACAAGGAGAGAGTTCAACAGGTAGGAGAGATTATGAACAGAGGGGTGGAGGTCCCTCACGAGCCAATAAACAACACCCAGAACACGCAGGGAATAACCCTCGCGATTTTCCTCAATCAACTCAAGTAATGTTGATATAAAAACAGAGCCATGAAATAGAAATCAACCTCAAAGAAATCCTATCGATGTAATAGCCATCACAACCAACAACGTAGATGCCAATAGTATAAACGAGCCCATACCTAGGTGAAATGATATACAGTGACACAAGGTGTTTTGAAATCAAACCCAACAACCCCATAACAACAATATGATCGAGTGAGGTGACAAGAAATGTGTGAAGACAACCAGTCAAGTCTGGACCGAATGAACCCTCCAAAAAACTCATAAGGACAACAAAGAGCCTTCATGGCTTCTACCACTTAGAATAATTAATGAAACTGTGACTTCAACCATTGTTTTCTATTTGCAACGAAAACCACACAACAATCATTCTAGAGAAATATCACAAGTTTACATAGTTGTCAATATAAAGAAAATTGCAGACCCATACATCACCGAGCCAATATCTATTTCATAACTAGAACGGGTTCATGAATGGCAAAAAACACATACCTGTAACCAAAAAAACCTTAAAAACACGAGCTTTGGTTGAGCAGTTCTTCCTTTGCCTAAAAATCTGAGCTTAACCATAGCGAAACACAATTGAACAATATACAATCTAGGGTGATGGCCAATGGAAGGGGTATGGAGTGACGTGCAGTAAATGCACATCTCTTTCATCCTTTATTCATTTAATTACTCAGTACATGCCAGCCAACCCTCCATTAATCCATCCAATTAATCCATGCATCGAAACCAACATCCCCTTATTTTCCAAATGTGCCACCCTATGTCACATTAACCACAACCAACCATACCAAAATGAATATCACATGTGTTCCTATATAACTCAATAAATCGTATAGCCACTAACTCTGTTAGCTAGGACTAAGAGCAATCCTTTAATTTCAATGCATATATAATAGCATAGTAGCATAATTTAGTTCTTCCTTAGATTTTTCCATTTTTCTTTTATCCTTTTCCATGACTAACATATGTTTCATGCATGTGTAATATGTAATAGATCACGACACAATTAGCATAGAAATAACACTTCACATAAGCCCTCGTGACGTGGAATTGAGAATTTAGAGTAAAGAAACTCACACATGGCACGAATTATCCATCACCCATTTGCTGCGAGTAGAACCAACATTTCAACATCAATTATTCTCAAACCTGTAAGTAGTGTCGAACACCAACATAAATATCAAATAAGAACCAAATCTGATCCTCCAATCTATAAGGGGGTCCCACGTACTAGTATTATATATATATATATATATATATATATATATATAACAATACTTTGCGGGAAAAAACCTCGTTGCGATTTTTATCATCAACACAGCCTGGTCAACAAATCCCTATGCAAATAAAAATCCCAAAATTGGATCTTAAATGGTAACTTGAAAATTTATTTACTATTTTTT
>SNQJ01S0003951.1:167182-182986 GCA_010110895.2 Picea sitchensis | reverse complement strand
CCTCCTCTGAGAAGACCAATTTACCACCTCTGCTTACCGCCTGCTCTCCTACCAATACCTATCTTCCACTCACCTGTCCCCTCTCTGTAGTTATGTCATCAGCTTTCATCTCTCTATCACTGCCTGCCACATGTCTCCCACTATCACTTCATGTCACATCTCCCTTTCACCTCCTCCTATCGCTTCATGACACTAGTCTCCCGTGTCGCTTCCACTTTTGTCGTGGTTGTCCCCACTATGCTTACCATCACATCCTCTCCTCTGCCTCCTTGTCACCTTCCAATGCCACATCACCCCCATCCCATCACACCTCATCACCCACATTTCAGCGCCCACGCTTTACCAATCACCTCTCTACTATCACGTCCTTCCACCTGGCCACTGAGCATTTGTTGTAGCCTACTGAGCCTGCACCAATAACCTCACCAACTCCTACATGTCTGCCTATTGTCTTCCTGGTCAGCATCCAGCAAGGCTTAGATGGAAAATATTCATAGGGTGTGGTCATCGTGTCCTTCATGTGCCAATTTGACTTATTCCCACTCTGATCCCGATGAAGCAGTTAATGAAAACAAGGAAGGTGGGTGGGACATTGTCTCCTTCCATAAATAGAAGGCCAAAAAGAGACAAATCATGGAAGCAGGTTGTCAGTCTAGTCTAACATAGATCGCATCTGACAGAAGATTGCATGGGTAGTCTGACTAGCATCTGTATGCACAGTCTGACAGAGAATCTCATCAACGCAAACCCTTGAACGCATGACATGATTGTGCCTCGGGCATTCGAAGCCAGTTCTGAGTATATGTAGGCATTTTTACCATTTTGTTAGGGTCGGTGGTTGAGCTAAGCTCCTGTATTGTAAAGTTTTAATGAAGCCTCTAGTTCTCTGGTTATGTGTTGCAATTTGAGACTTCTTGTTTAATAACAATCAACCTTCTTTTCCATCTCTTTTTCTTTTGATACTGAAGTCTTAGGCATGGATGATCCAGTCGGTTGTTGTAACCATATTGTGATGTATGTTTGATTGTAGTATTGTTATAATGTCTTCATTTTCCTGATGTTTTGGATCCAAGAGGATCTTTTATTTGAAGGTTTTCCTCCTTAGGCTGCTGGAAAAACTGATGTCCATAGAAGAACTTTACATTTTCTCCTCAAGTTTTTCCTCCTAATCACCCTTAATATAACTTACTAACTGAAGTTAAATTAAGACCTCGTTTGTCTGCGCATACCAACCCAGTTTTATGAGTTAAGGTGATATCATATTGAGTCTATTCCCATTCGACCCCCCTTTAAATTTATTCATTGTGACATACAAATTGATGGGTACTGGGATTACCTCCAATTCAATCTGGAGGTGACTTTTGGTGCTAACATTTATGGCGCCGTTGTCGGGGAGGAATTGAATATTTTTCCTGGGATAGAACGACAATGAGCTTGTGATTCTGAATGCGCATCAAATATCAAAACCATTGAATATTGCAACCTGCACTTGGAAACTCCATTGATGCAAATCCACTGTTTTAGTTGTGGCTTCCAAAATCAGACACACGAGGTCTACTCCACAATTTCCTCTAGCAACACATGAAGATAACCCAGAGAAAATTATCAAAAGCGAAATATCCTCCAGGAAGGTACTTCAACTGCTGAACTAGGTCTTTTTGATGATTTTCACCACCCTCCTATAGAAACTCCAATATTTTCTTCTCATTCTCCTGTTATACCATCTGTTGAAGTTTCCCGAAGTTTAAATTTTGGGAGTGTTCCTATTGATTTCTACCCTCCTGGTCTTGGATTGGAGGGAGAAATCTTTGTCACTTCTATCTTCCTTGAAGTGGTACCCTAGTATGAATCCAGAACCCCTGAATATTTTCCCACTCTGAGCTTCACTACTCCTCCTCCTCCTATTAAAATTGATGCTTTTACAGAGAGGAAAACCTATGTTCCCTCAAGCCCCATAGCTGTTTCCTCAAATCCTTTGGTGTTTCCCCTTGCTCACAAAAACACACTTCCAGTCTCTCCTGTTTGAGATACATCTCCTCCTGGTTCTCCTCCATCCATCATACCTATGACAGGCGCTAATCCCCCTAGGAACATAATGGATGCCATAGTGACTACAAGATATGCCCCTCTAATCTTACCTCATCCCATGAATGCTCTCCAAGCTGGAGATTACCTAAAATACATGCACAAATTCACAAGAGAAGAATGCATAATTGTTGAAGAACACCTTCCTGCCTTCTACAGTTATGCAGACAATCTAAATATTGAAAACAAGGATGTGTGGATGAGTCTTTGTTCAGAGCCTTGATGGTGAGGCTAGGAAATGGTTTAGGGGGTTGACCCCTGGATCCATCGCTGGGATTGAGGCTTTATATGATATTGTATTGAGACAATGGGGAGATAAAAAAGAATTTATGTATTATATCACACATTTTAGGTCCCTAAAGAGAAAAGAGGGAGAATCTTTCTCTGACTTATCTAAAAGATTCAACAAAATGTACAATAAGATCCCTACTGAGATAAAGCCTACAGAAGCCTCTGCCAAAATTACTTATGCTAGTGCTTTTGACCCTGATTTTTGCCTCATGTTGAGAGAGAGAAGAGATACTTCCTTGGCTCATATGCAAGATGCATCCCTGGAAGTAGAGTCCAATGTATTGGCAATTGACAGACTCAAGAATAAGGATGATAGAGATAGAGTAAGGGGGAGATCTGAAGCCTCAAAATCCAGTTCCTTTTCATCCCACCCCCAAGTAGATGAATTGACTAAGATGGTAAAATCTCTTTCTGTAGAAATCGAGAAGATGAGATTCGAAGGGAAGCAAAGTTATAAGATTGCCCAAAATACTGATAGCCGAGGTAAATTCATAAGACCAAATAATACCCCTCAGATACTCCCAAGAGAGCCTTGAAACAGAGATAGGGATGATCAGAAAATCCAAGCCCCTCTCCAAAATAACCTCGTTGTTGATGAAGAAGGAGAGGAAAAAGATCTTGATCCTGAAATCCATTGTCTTGGAGAGACATCCTCTTTTCCCTAATTAACTCAATCTGCATACAAGGAGTCTCTCATGGACAACCAAATAAATGAGTTGAGTAAAGGGTAGAAGACCAATAACATTCCCAATAAATATAACCTCGGGTATAATAAGAAAGAAGGGAGGTTTGACATCCTCGATTAGCCTTCCAGAGCAAAGAATCCTGCTAAAGACACAACAAACAACAGTAAGGAAAAGAAAGCACAGAACCACTCACCAATAGCCAAAGGTCCTGTCCCAGAAGTGAGAGAAATTCGGAAGCCCCCCTCCTATTTTAACTTTGAGCATGAAATTCAAAATATTAGGATCCCTGTACCCCTTTCAGAGTTAGTCAAGCATAAGGATTTCAAAAAATGTCTCTCCAAGATGTTGCAGCCCGAGCCTTCATCTTATTCCACAGACTCAGTGAATATTCAAGATGAAAAGCCAACAATTATCTTAGGTCCATTGATAGAAGATAGAGATGATTCATCCCCTCCCTTCTACACCTCACTGAACATACATGAAAAGGTGTTTCATAATTGTTTGATGGAATTGAGGGAATCTCATAATCTCATGCCCAAAACCGTCATGGATGAACTTGGGTTATAAATCAAAAAAACTTATTATGACTTGTATTCCTTTGATTCAAAGAAAGTGCAGTGTCTTGGGGTCATCAAAGATCTGGTTGTGACCTTGTTTCAGTTTCCCATGAAAATTGTGGTCATGGATATTGTATTAGCTGATGTTCCCCCCAAGTTCAGCATGCTCTTGTCAAGATCTTGGATAAAGAGACTTGGGGGCACATTGCATATGGACCTCACATATGATAACATTCATGTGTTTGGGGGGGAGCATAGAAGACTGTATAAAGAAGCTCAGTTGGCCTATATCATTAGTGATGAAGCAGACCCCACCAACCATCCTATTTTTGCACATGATATTGATTTGGGATCCATCTTATTACAACTCACTGATGCCCCTGAACCCCCTCTTGAAATCAGAAAGCAGTCCCTTACTCTTTGTGAATATTCTCCTCCAATTACCTCTGCTTGGAAAATGTTCTTTGATGGAGCCTCTTCTAGAGAAGGTGTTGGTGTTGGAGTGTTCTTTGTTTCACCTGTTCAAGAAGTTATATCTTTGTCCTGCAAATTAGAATATGAAACTACCAATAATGTGGCAGAGTATGAAGCTCTTGTTTTGGGTTTGAGGGATTGAGGAGATTGAGGAGATATCAGTGTTTGGGGATGTTAAGTTAATTGTCCATCAGATCAGAAATATTTATCAAGCCAAACACCCTTGGCTTAGAAGTTACATAACAGAAATCTGGGATCTGGTTGACAGTTTTTTCTTAGCTTTCAACATTTCATTTGTTCCAAGATAAGAGAATGCCATGGACGATTCTCTGGCTATTTGAGCAAGTAATTTATGGGTCCCTCTGCCACATAAACTCAGGTATGATTTAGAAGTGAAATATAGACCCTCTATACCTGACAATGTCAAGAATTGGAAAGTGTTTGAGGATGATCTTGAAATCAAAAGATTCCTGGAGACTGTTGATGAGTTTTTTGCATTACACATTGATCAAGATCCTGATGCTGAAATCAATCCTCACGATGATGTTTTTCTGAAAAACATCTCTAATCATCATATTGTCTAGTTGCCCAACAATCATATCCCAAAGGGACTAGTTCCTTTGGAAAGACTATTTGACACAAATGATGTGGCAATAAAGGGTAAAGTTTCAAATGAGGATGTTGATGTAGCTTAGTGCAATATTGGTACAGAGGAGGATCCAAAATTTGTCAAGATGTCAATCACCCTGTCAAGGGAACAAAGGGTTGAGTATACCAAGTTGTTAAAGGAATCCGCTGACATGTTTTCGTGGACATATGAAGATCTCAGATTGAGCATAAGATCCCATTGAAATAGGAGGCCAAACCATTTAGGAAAAAATTAAGACAAATAAATCCTATGTTGCTGCCTATTATGGAGAGAGAGGTAAGGAAGTTGTTGGATGCCCAAATCATTATTCCTTTGAGATATTCCAAATGTGTTGCTAACCTCGTCCCAGTAAGAAATAATAATGGAGAAATCAGACTGTGTGTTCATTTCAGGAACCTGAATAGAAGCTCCAAAAAGGACAATTACCCCTTGCCAAAGATGGAACACATATTGCAAAGGGTGATAGGTGCATATAGGATGTCCATGATTTATGGATTTTTTGTCTATAATCAGATCTTGGTCCTTCCTAAAGATAGAGAAAAGACAACCTTCACCACTCCTTGGGGTACATTCATGTATGCTAAGATGCCCTTTGGATTGGTGAATGCAAGGGAAACCTTTCAACGAGCTATGGACATCTCCTTCATTAGAGAGAAGGATAAATTTGAAGTCATCTATTTGGATGAAATAATAGTATTTTCCAAGTCTGATAAAGAACATCATCATCATCTGAGAAAGGTCTTCTTAAAATGCATGAAATTTGGTCTCTCCCTAAATCCCAAAAAGTCTTTAATTTCCATGCAGGAGGGAAAATTGTCGGGGCACATAGTATCAGCTGAGGGAGTCAAGATTGATCCCAACAGAGTAGAATCTATCCAAACCTTGTCACTTCCTTGATCTAGGAAGGAAGTTCAGTCTTTCCTGGAAAAAAATAACTTTCTGAGAAGGTTTGTTTAAAATTTTGTTGAATTGGTAAAGAATATTACATCCATGCTCAGGAAGGGGAATGAAGTGAAATGGAATGTTGATTCCATAAATCATTTCAACCAAATCAAGAAGGCATTGACTAAGGCACCTGTGCTTATCAATCATGATTACTCCAAAGATTTTATGATTTTTTCTTCTGCTTCTTTTGATACAGTAGTAGATGTTTTATTGCAAAAGAATGTTGAAGGGATGGAGTTGCCTATTTCCTTTTTCAGCAGAGCATTAAGAGATGTAGAGATAAAATATGACATCATGGAGAAGAAGGCATATGCTTTGGTGAAATCCCTCAAGGATTTTAGAATATATGTCTTGCATCCAAAATTTATTGCATATGTTCCTTCAGCTTCTGTGAAGGACATTCTCATTCAGCCTGATATAGATGGAAGAAGGAGCTAGTGGATTTCCAAAATCCTTGAATTTGATCTAGAAATAAAGCCTACCAAACTAATTAAACGCCAAGGTTTAGCCAAGCTATTGGTTGAATCTAATTGCAAATATTTGGGGATTAATTGCATAAGCATCTACTCAGAAAATCAACAAGTTGATTTGTCTCATACATGCCCACAAGTCATCCCTCCATTGGCAGAGTGCACCTAGTAAAAAGACATCATATTTTTTCTGTAGGAATTGTGACCTCCAGATGGTATGAGAAAAAGCAAGGCAAGATCTCTCAATCTCAAAGCAATTAAATATTGTCTTATTGATCGGGTACTGTATTGGAAAGACCCCCTAGGAGTGCTTCTAAGATGTTTAGATCCACAAGAGGCCCAAATGATTATGTTTGATTTTCATGACAACCTATGTGGGGGACATCATTTATGGAGGACTATGGCCTACAAAATTCTCAGGGCTGGGTATTTCTGGCCCACTCTATTCACTGATGTTTGTGCAAGGATAAGGGCTTGTGTTAATTGTCAGAAATTCACTGAGAAGCAGCAGCTCAAGTCTTTTCCATTGAAGCCTGTGGTAGCTTCAGGACCCTTTCAATAGTGGGGCCTAGATTTTATTGGGGAAATTCATACTTCTTCAAGCAGTCAGCATAGGTGGATCTTGACTGCCACAGATTACTTTACCAAGTGGATAGAATCCATCCCCATGAGGAGTGATTTTCACAAGATAATCATTGGTTTTATGAAGGATATTATAGCAAGGTTTGGTTGTGCGAAAAGAATTGTCATTGATAAATATGCATCCTTCAAGGCTCAACCATTGATCCATTTTTGTGAACAGTTTGGAATTTCATTGATCCAATCAAACCCCTACTACCCCCAAGGGAATGGACCGACAGATTCCTCAAACAAAATCCTTATAAAAATTATCAAAAGACTGCTAGAGGAAATCAAGAGAGCATGGGATTCAAAGCTCAAATTTGCTTGGTGGGATGACAGAGTGACAAAAAATAAATCTCTTGGTGTCTCTCCTTTTCATATTGTGTATGGCATTGAGGCCATCTTTCCTTCTCAGCTTGCCTTTCCAGTGGAAAAAATTTCCAAGACTACCAAGGGGAGCCTGATGATAGGATCAGAAGATTGCCACAGTTGGTGGAAGTGTAGTAGACTAGAGAACAATTACTGGACAAAGCACATGAACATCAACAAAAGATAAAGAAATCTTTTGAAAAGAAGATAAGAAAAGAGGATTTCCAGTTGGGAGATAAGGTACTTAAGTGGGATGAACCCAAAAAGGAAAGGGGAAAGCATGGTAAATATGAAGCCCTGTGGATCGGGCCCTTCAAAATCTCTGAGAAATTTCCAAATAACACTTACAGGTTGCAGAATTTGGAGGATGATGAAGTTTTAGGTGGCCCTATTAATGGGCATTTTCTGAAAAAGTTCTTTGTTTGAGCCATGAGTGGATCCTTCATGCCATTGTAAATATCATTTTCCTTTGTTTAAATAGCTAACTCCACAACCCAACTAAGGCACTCAAGCTGCAAAAATGGTTCTTAGAGTCTCACAGGGAGGAATTTATCCCCCATGGAGCCTAATGTTAGCACATATTATTGCTAAAGGGGTGTTTTTCCCTTAGAAATGGCACCTCGGTCAAAATGCTCGAAAGAAGGGGGAAACAACCCACGAAATATGTTTTATCCTAAGTTTTTGGGTAAAATGATGGTCACGTAATGATGGTCACGTGTGTTGTGCTGAAGAACACACTCATATCTCCGGCTGAGCATGGAGTGCTCAGATCAATGGCTCTTGGCGTTGCTTGGACCCCTCCAATATTCTACCTTTAACGTGTCCCTTCCAAAGATGATTTTAGGGGCTAAATTTCATAAATGGGCTATTTTCCATGGTTTTTCCCCAAAAAAGATTTGCCAATTTCCATTTTTTCTAAAAATGATTCGCCCAAATTCCACATAATAAAATTGTTTTACCTTAAAAAATTGCGAAAATTGTATAGAAACTATATAAAATCCTTAGAAATTTGAACATTTTTACAAAAATATCGCCAAACATTTTACATTTTTCATATTAAGGACTAGTAATATTAGCCCATGTTTCTACATTTTAATATAAACTTACATCCTTAAAATCATCCTTGGTCCCTTACACCAGTGTCATGGTTTTCCCCACTACGCCTACCATCGTAGGCTCTCATATGCCTCCTCGTCACCTTCCAGTGCCACATCACCTCTATCCCATCACACCTCATCACCCGCATTCCAGCACCTACGCTTTCCCAATCACCTCTCCACTATCACGTCCTTCCACCTGGCTATAGAGAATTTGTTGTAGCCTGTTGAGCCTGCACCAATCATCTCACCATCTCCTCCATGTTCGCCTACCATCTTCCTGGTCAACATCCAGCAAGGCTCAGGTGGCAGATATTCACAGGGTGCGGTTAGTGTGTTCTTCACGTGCCAGTTTGACTTCTGCCCACTCCGATCCCAATGAAGTAGTTAATGGAAACAAGGAAGGAGGGTGAGACATCGTCTCCTTCCATAAATAGAAGGCTATAAAGGGACAAATCACAGAAGCAGGTTGTTAGTCCAGTCTGACATAGATCACGTCTGACAAAAGACTTCATGGGTAGTCTAACTAGTGTCTGCATGTGCAGCCTGACAAAGAAGCTCATCAACACAAACCCTTGAACGCATAACATGATCATGCCTCGGTAATTCAGAGCCAGTTCTGAGTATATGTATGCATTTTTTCCATTTTGTTAGGGTCGATGATTGAGTTAATCTCACATATTGTAAAGTTTTAATGAAGCCTCTAATTCTTTGGTTATGTGTTGCAATTTGAGACTTCTTGTTTAATAACAATCAACCTTCTTTTCCATCTCTTTTGCTTCTAATACTGAAGGCTTGGGCATGGATGATCCATTCGAGTTGTTGTTACCATATTGTGATGTATGTTTGATTGCAGTATTGTTATAGTGTCTTCAATTTCTTGAAGTTTTGGATCCAAGAGGATCTTGTATTTGAATCTTTTCCTCCTTAGGCAGCTGGAAGACCTGATGTCCATAGCAGACCTTTACATTTTCTCCTCGAGTTCTTCCTCCTACTCACCCTTACTACAACTTACTGACTGAAGTTAAATCAAGACCTCATCTGTCTACGCATACCAGCCCAGTTTCCTGAGTTAAAGCGATATCATCTTGAGTCTACACCCATTCAACCCCCCTTTAAATTTATTCATTGTGATATACAAACTGATGGGTATTTGGCTTACCTCCAACTCAATTTGGAGGTGACTTCTTGTGCTAACAGATATATTATCTGAGAAAAGGAAGAAGCAGTTCATACCTCTGCCATGGAAAGTTGGAGAAATTATTCTCTAGGGAATTTCCAAGATTGATGAATATGTTGCCTATTTCAAGAACTCCGACCTAAAATTTGCAGAAGAAATCAAGGGTTTCAAACCCAGCCACATTTATTTACAATCACTTGCTTTCAGTTGAGCTTGGCCCTACATTTTTAAAATCAACCATTACTAAAGAGAAAGAAAATGACAGTCACCATCTGAGTGACCATGAAGCTAATCGAAACTCAAAAGACATAGAAATTGTCATAAGCACAAAATAACATCATAAAGAAAGAGGTAGAATCTCAAATGAAAAAAGCACCCAATCACCAAATGTCTCTAGGAGGAGTGACTTTCCAAAGGAAAATACACAACCAGGAACATTCCATGTGAGAAAAATCTAGAGCACTAATTCCAGAGATGATGAAGATAGGAACCCTCCTAAAGGGAACCTATAAAATCCCCATAAACTGGAGGTCAAATAAAAAGAACCAGTTCACAGCAGGAATGGGATGAGACACATGCTCAAGAAGATGACTTATTATTGGATAGAATGGACCTAGATGTGGATATTGAAAACATTACTTTTTCATATGTTGAATTATCATATCGAGAAAATGTACATCCTATTTCTGCACATATGCTCCATGATGAAACATTTACTGATGAGGAGACATTTTCTATACAAAATGCATCTTTTGATAGAGAGTCTAAAAGATTAGTTTTTGAAAGAACTACAAAAACTAAGAGCGATAATCTATGGACCATCATTGATACACGGGATATGTTACCTTCAAAATTATGATCCATTCATAGAGTTACAGGAGACGACCTTGATGTTTCAATCACACAAATAGAAGAAGAGAATTCCCAATTGAGAGAAAGNNNNTTTCCAGTTTAATCATGGCCACCTGACATTTTGTTGAATAGAATATTAAGAAGAGGATGTCATTAATCGTGGAACAATGGGATACGGAAAAGAGTTTCTCTTCCATTGGTTTAAGAATTAAAAATACTAATAAATATTTAAATTCATACTTAAAAAATGATGAAGGGTTCTATATTTATGGAGTTGTGATGTTCACAACTAGAGTTGCAGCAATGACAGAGTAGATGAGAAAGAAGGAAAATCTACCTTCTCCGACCTGCATCAAACAATTGAAATATTGTTGCATAGGATGAATTAATGTATTAAAATGTATAATAGCCCAATTGACTGACTTATCGAGGAGGGAAAATGAATCCTATTTAAAAATCCTTGATTTGGACATCATTGGAACTACCATTGAATTCCCAAGCCCTATGTATATTTTAAACTCCATGTTCATGACTCGACAAGATTTTGAAGAGAGGATTGAAGGATTAAAAAGGACATTGGGTGAAAAGTTCCACAATATGATGGAATTCACACACGATGACATTGATAGTTGTTTTGTCGAATATACAAATAAGAATGATGACATTGAAAATATATTACAAAATTTGTTCGTTGATCTTAGGGAAATTGGAAAGAAGTTATTTAATATTAATATAAAGAAATAAATAACCATTGCTTCGTTAAGGAACTTTATTCAAGAATGGTTAAATACTTCAATCGCCAAGTTTTTTGAGATTCCAGTAGAGGGAGTTATGACCAGTAACCCAACCATAGCCAACAATAATATAAAGGAAGAGGTAGCAAGCAAATATGAGAGAGATACCATCATATTAAGTCCAAATTGATCACATTTTTCTTTATTTATCAGTTTTCATCCAATTATTCTTCTTCTTTGAATAGAAAGGTATAACCAAAATCTGATAAATTTATCTTTGTCTTGTTTCCATATTTTGTTGCTCTGCATCCACCCACCTTCTTCATTCTACAATTTATTTTCTTATATATGTTTACTTCTATGGTATGTGGATCCCTAATCCTAGTCCTATGGATAAATGCCTTTAAATTTCATAGTGTTGTAACAGACTTTATCAGTTTTGAGAAATCCCAAGAGAACTAAGTCAAGATCAATTTTGACTAGATTTTATAACTCTGAGTTCTGAGTATAAAGTATTTGAAATTGATCCATCATGATCTTCTTCTTAGCTATGCAAGTATTTACTCTATAAAAGTTATCTTATATATCTAGACCATCTTATTTTATTTTTATGTGTGATCAGAAATATTTATTTTCACTATGATGGATGTGAGGAAATTGTGTTTATTTTCTACAATGTTTGATGTGTGAGGTTCTTGGTCCTTTCTCAGGAATTCTCTTAAAATAAATCTTTTATCTTTCAACGTTTTTTATCTTTCTTTGAGCATAAATATTGGACCATCTTAAGTTCCTATATTATTTCTATATCTAAAGTTATTAAAGAATACCATAATCCAAAGAGGAGTAGCACCTCTATAAAATGCAGGAGGATTCATATCCTCATGAGGTTGTCGTTTTAGACATGATGGATTCAAGCGTCAACAACAGTTTACATAAAATTATACTTGTTTCTTTCACCTTTGTTGTCTTGTGTCTCTTGCAGGTTCTCATACATAAACCTCATGATAGAGTAAATGGAAGATACAACTAGTGAGGACAACCTTCAATTACAAGGTATGGATCTTTCACTAATTGGTAATTTGATTATGTTAACCTAGAGAAATTTGTATATTCTATCTATTTTGTTATAGTCTTGGTTTTTGAGTCTAGGGAGATCAGTTTTTGTCTACATTGATCAATTTTTCTAGTAACACTTAGCAAAGAATAAGAAGGAGAATAAAGCAGGAAGATAAAGTGGGTGAAGTCATAATGGGTTGTAATAGGGTTTTCATTATAATCAAAGTATGGTTTTGAGTCCTAGAGTCCATGTATACATATGTAATGGGCTAAGAAGATAGGGGTTTTGTGTTGTTAGGTTCTAATCAGGTCAGTTGGGTTCTATTAGGTTATGTTCGCAAGGAGAGTGAGAGAATAGACTGAGACTGAAATTTTCTATGTATGATTGTTAGGGAGAAGTTGCACGGAGAGGCTTGCACTGTAGAGTGGCTAGGCAAGATGGAGAGAGATACCATGATATACCTATTCTAAGCATACTGCAAAAGCATTAGATGATTACAGAAAGAATAATAAAGAAGCCATTCATTGTGTATGTAGCCCAAAGTTGGGTGAACCATGTTAATTATTGTGTTTGCTTGTATTTTTATGTGATTTATCATGAATGTTCTCTTCATGCATATTAAACTAGATATGTTTTTTATATGATCACTGCGTAGTATTTATAAATGTTACAAGTGAATATTTTAGGTTGCAATCTGTAGTATAATGATGCTATATAAGTGAATTCGCAAATTAATGAAGGAATAACACACAGGATAATGAGATCAGTGTAGATAAGTAAGAATGAATAAGATGGTTTCCTCCCATTCCCTCACTACTACAGAAACTCGGTTCCTATAGCCCCAATAGATGCCTTGGGTGAGACTTCACCTACATGCAGGTGATACCAAAACAGCTGATGTCTAAAGGGTTTTGTTAGTTAATATAACTTGAACCTAGGGTCTTATAACCGCATGCCAACACATGCATAGTGGATTCAGCAATAGATTTGTCATTATATCCCAAGAAGAATTTTGTCCCCAACAACAACATGAATCCTCACATTGTCCCTTAGGTCTCACTCACTCATGTAGGGGTTGGATAATGTTAGCGCATGATGTGTGTTATCCCCAATTCCTATGGATAACTAAGGAGATGATGTCTCAAGGACCTCAGGTTGCATACATGGAGTATCAAGAGACATCTTGACCAACAGTGTCCACTTGCACAAATAGAGACCCACCTCACAACTCTATCCACTACATTAATTGGCTTTCAAAATACATTGGGTGTTGCTCCATGAGGTACAATCTAGGTATTATGGTGAGTGTCATTTCAATATTTGAGGAATTTGATTTTGTTGCATCTATAATTTATTTTGATTATGTAATGTTTGCTTGGACATTATGCTCTTTTCCATGTTTCACTTTGGTGGTTGACATTGTTCCCTAGTAAGTGGGTCTCCCTTAGGGATAGGTTTTCTACTGAGAGATCCTCTTGACGATTCATCATTCCATTCCCAACCATACTTGTCACTTTCCACACCTCATCCCCTCATCTTCTTATCTTTTTGGATTTTTGGGTGTAATGACCCAAGAAGGGATTGTACCTCATTTCATGGGAAGAAGGGGTCGAAGGCTCAGTGGCTTGTAGCTGACAAAATATAAAATCCAATTATGAACCTTCTACATGATCACCCAGCGATCTTGAAGACAATGAAATGTATCTCATAAGAAACTGATGGGACCCATGAAAAATAACTAATACAAGTGCCAACTAAGGTGGAGCTCTCTTATTCCAGGCATTGTTTTTCATTCTTAGGTAGAATCCCTACATATGAATTCAACTTAGGGAAGCATCATGTGACCAAGGTAGATTCAAGGTGGGAATTTTTTTTCATGCTTATGTAGAAGCCCCATCTTGAGTTAAACTTGGAAACATCTTAAAAAGAATACAAGGAAATAAATGGGCTTGGAAAAAGGTTGCATTGACAATGAAGGTGCAATACACCTTCTACAAAGGCACCCATAAATGAGATACTATGGTCCATTGTATGTTATGAAACCCATGCCTAAGAGTGTTACCCCCATCCATGTCACTTTTTCCACATGTCTTAGAGAGGGGTCCGCTTGGAAAAGACTCCTAAACTTGAAGCACAATTCACCCAATAGATTGCTTTGTCAACCCTCCCTTACTTAAACTTGGAAAATTACATAGGATCTTTGAGAACTTGTTTATTTTGATGAGGTGGTTTGGATGTACATGCTTAGATGGATCTTTTGTTGATTTGATTTACTCATCGTGATTCATTTGGCTTGATATCCTTGGAGGGTGTATTCATTGTCTTTGTAGGACCTAGTTGGTGGACAGATTTGGAAGAACAAACCTAGCTTGGGCTTCCTTGGGGTTTGAATGACATAGGTTGGGTGCCATGGCCTGCACACTAGATGATGATGATGATATCCTTTGGAGGCCTAAGAAGACACCTTGGAGGACCTAACCCATGTTGGAATATTGGTTGTTTTCATTGATGTAAACCCTAGTCATTGGTTGTAGTCATTGATGTCAACCCTAGATGTTGGATTTTGGACCCCACAGTTGATCAAAGTAGATAGACATGAATGAAATTACACATTCATATAAAACACCCATGGATGGATAGTATAAGTCATGCTACTTCGGATGGTATGTGGCACGTCACGTGGATCCTCACGGTTGAGGAGAAATGAATTTTTGAAGATGACAATGTGAATTGAAGAAGAAAATACATGTCGGCCCTAATGTTAAAAGGAAGTGACATAAAGGGTATAAATAAATCTCATTATACATTCACTTTTCAATACACACAAGTTTTGTTAATGAACAAGGAGATATAAGTTGAATTTCAGAGGAAATCTGAAGTAAAGAAGGTCAAATTTAAAGGGAGGATGAAGTATTTTGGTGATGTGTTCTAAGTATCAAGAATTGGTATCAGAATGGGTTACCTTCATTACAGTTTAACCATTGGAAGGAAGATCCTAAGAAGAAATGGAAGACAACATTCCAAATGGGATTCCACCATTTGATGGAAGTAATTTTGAATACTGGATTAATAGAATGGAAACTTACTTGAAGCTCTTGGGGAAGATGTTTGGTTCTCAGTTGCTTCAGGTAACAATGCTTTGAAGAAACCAAAGACTGTAGCTCAAAAGGAAGCAAGAAGTAACAAAAAATTGGCAATAGATACCATCATGGATGGATTGACAGATTCAGTGAAATCCAAGGTGGGATCATGTGCATCAGCAAAAGAGATTTGGGACAAGCTACAAGACCTTTATGCAAGGGAAGAAGCAGAAGAAGAATAAGAATAAGAAGTTGAATCAAATTACAACATCTCATATTTCAAAGAATCAAATAGAGGTGAGTTATTTTAATTTAATTGTGAAGTAGTAGGACATGTTGAATTTGAATGTCCTTATCCAAGGATTGAAAGAGATGATATTGAAGAAGAAATTCCAATGAATAAGAAGACAATCATGAAGGAGAAATGATTCAACAAGAAGATGAGAATCTTAAAAAACTAAAGCATGTTGAGATTGAAAATAGAAAGCTCAAAAACATGCATAGAAAACTAAGAAGTGAATTGGGTAGTTGTGAAAAGACAATTGAAATCTTGAAGAAACAATTAGAAGACTTTGAGAAACTAAGAGAAGAAACCATTTCCTTGAAAACTCTACTCGAAGAAGAAAGAATAATAGGAGAAGTAAGGAATGTCCAAAT
>SNQJ01S0003951.1:144537-157394 GCA_010110895.2 Picea sitchensis | reverse complement strand
TACACAAAAGAAAATGCAATGTTTGCAAAGTACTATTTGTGGAGGTTTACACTTTCATTTTCATTGAAATCCATTGCTTCAATTTGTTTATGTTATATGATAGCACTACATTGCACTTGATACTAGTGGATGCACAACATGCTCAAACGATTTAAAAATAAATAAATTAGATGATGCATTTTTCTTCAATGTGTTGAAAATTGTAATGGAAAAAAAAAGTATTTTCATTTTGTAAAGGTAAGTTAAACAAAATCTTAATCCAATACAAATAGTTAGAGGGAACAATTCTATAAGAGATCGACGTGGAAAGATATTTTGAAGAGAAAGATTTGTAAGGGGTTATTGTGAGAGACATACAAATATGTAGAGGCGAAATTTCAGGTATGTAGCTTCATTCTCTTCATATCAACAAATATTTTGATGATAAATTCACAAATTCCTGGAAATTTCTATTTCTATTCATATTCAAGTAGTATATTTCAACAAAATAGAAGGGTAGAAGACTGACCTTCAAGGCTACAAACCCTAGCTTTGTTGTTGCTTCCCTTTAGTTTCGTATTGTTGCAAATTCTAGAAATATAGATTTAGTTTCTTTACCCTTTCATAATGATATTTTTGTTTTGGGGTTTTTTCAATATCTATTGATCATAGTGTTTTTTTGCTCAATGGTTATTATGATGTAAATAACATTTTAATGGATTCGGGCCCTTCATTTCCCTCGATTCCAAAACATGTCCCTATCATTTTTTTAACGTTTTCGGCTTTTGTAGTGCACATTATAAGTTTCAAAGACATAGATGCACTTAGTACTTTAAAGCACACCAGTTTGCACAAAAAAAACCTACATTGTATAAGTGTGAGGTTTTCTCATAGCTACAAATTGGGCTATGGTGTTCTTCCTACATATGTAAATACACAAGTGCATATTATCCTATCATGTGCATTGGTGACTATTATTAGTCCATGTCGTAGGCATAGAGGGACTATAGTGATCGATAATTCATTGACCTCATATTAGTTTGTCCTTTGACCACAAATATTTGCATAATATCTATTGTTGGAGCTAGGGAACTAAAAACATTGAATTTTATATAATAAAAAGTACCATATATGTAATGATCTAATTGGATAACAGATTGGAGGTCTTATTGTCGGCTTCGCTATTCCCAATGTTTTATATGTTAGCGTATCCAAACTTTTTGATCGTATACAATCTTTTTGAATCATATATTTTTCTTATGCATTGCTTGAAGGTGGATTAATGCTAGCATTAGTTCAAATGTTTGTCTTAGCATTTTTTGCTAGCATTGTCTTAGATCATATATGATGCTTGTTTTATTTGTACTAATCATATTGAAATTTTTATATATCCAAGCTTTATAGTGCTCGATAATTCCAAAGTTTATAACCTTGTATTTTGATTTATTTTTTTATTTGTGCTACTATTATTGGTCCCTGCCGCATGTATTTGTATTGAAATGTATCGACACTTTTTTTGAGGTTCTTTAATAGGCCTGATAGCTTAAATGTTTACATGACGCGAGGTCCTCCAACAGGCATGAAATATTAAATGTTTGCATACCTCAAGGCCCTTAGACAGCCTGACAACCTTAAATGTTTATCTAAATATGCTTCTCACAGTACATTTTTTCCTCGAAATTTTCCATACAATGTTGCAGCGATTTTGGACAATATTGTTGTCCACTGCTAGTTGCATAGGCATTGTATGTTTCATCCTTCTTCTATCCTTGCAATGCAATTTCGTCATCGTTGAAGCTACATACATTGTTTATTGGTTTGGTGAGTGCTTCTTCTTCGATGGTTCATCGGTTTTTACTTGTTGTTGTTGTTTGGTTCACAATTTGACCTGTGCTTATTCCTTTCATCGTTTTAGAGTAAGTTTCCATGACATAGTTTCATTTTCTATTCCTTCTTTGTTGTTTAGTGTTTGCAATTTGCAAGTAACAATGTTTGCTTATTTCTACTGGCATGTTCGTCATATGTTTCAGGTTCCTTTTGTTCTTCGACTATAGTTTCGTAATCGTTGGAGATACATATGTTGTTTACTGGTTTGGTGGTTGTTTCTTGTTCGCTGGTTTGTTGGTTCGTCGGTTGCTGGTTGTGTTTGTTTGGATCAAGTTTACACTTTGGGGCCCTGGCGCTTCAGTTGGTCTTGTTCGTGCTTTCTCACTGGTTTGGTGCTCTCTATTTTATTTTGTTTGATTCGGATTTGCAGGGTTGGGGTCCTGCGACAGTAGTTGGAGTTGTTGTTTTTTTTATTATTGTTATTATTTTTTGGGCGCTTTATGATGTTCAGCCCCTGCACCCACCAGTGGGCATGCAATTGTGTTATTTTCCCTATCTTGAGAGGTCTATATTTTTTCTGCTGTGAGATTTTTTTGGCTCTTCAGTGTTGACCTGATAGAAAATAGTTGCATGAAAAATAGTTCGAGAAGTACATGTGAAATTGCAATATCTATTGTTTTTTTGTTAAGATAAAACATATGTAGGCTACAGTTATAAACCATGTATGGTGAAATTTTCCCATATGAAAATACATGTTCTTTATCCTCTACACAGACTGGTGTTCCCACGATACAATTTGTCTTGTACTTGAGATATGATATGCACAACAAAGATTCTGCAAAATCATATTTCCATGTCTGGAAGCATATCTGGATAGTTTGCCACAGAAAACCAAAATCTTGTATCGTGGGAAAAACAGTCTGTGTAGAGGATAAAAAACATGCATTTCCATGGGCGGAAGCATATCTGAATACGTTTCCACGGAAAACCAAAAATCGTTTAGCTACGACCATGCAATTTTGTAATATTTTGTGGCTTGTAATATATTTTGGGCAAGGAAAAAAATTACATATTTACAGCTATGGATGGAGAAGCGCAATGGTTCATGTTTATGCCTATCTTTTATACTATTCATTGAGTCTCTTGTACTATATGTACATATTACTTATTCTCCGGTGCATACTAGCTTCCATTCATGTTCATTGTATTTTGTGCGTTCCCACATTCAAACAAACAAAATAGCTGGAGAAAACGATAGAGTCTTGACTGCGTCGGTTGAAGAGGAGATAGAAAGGTACATGTTTGTACTATTATTTCATATTGCATTGTTTTATATTTCATTTATTGTGTGTATATGTGTTCACCTAGTTTATTGTATGTAGATGTTGCGTACCTTCCTATATAATAACTTATCTTCATTACATGTCTTCCTGCATACTAACCTCCTTCACGTCCGTCGTATTTTTCCTGCATTGCTACATTTAAACAAATAGAATGGCTGGAGAGGACGATGGACTCTTTGGTGGGAATGTATACGAGGAGTTGCAGAGGTGGATACCTGTACACTTATTTCATATTCCAGTGTTCATTTTTTCATTTGTTGTCTGTATATTTGTTGTGCTTGTTCTACTACTTTGCACCTTTTTTTTTTGTTCTTTTCTTCCTTCAAATATATTTTTTTAGGTTTACCTGTATGTATATACTACGTATCTTTCTGTGTATTCTCATGTGAATCATATTTTGTTTTTTGCTACATTGGAATAAATAGAATTATTTCTCTTTATTTTACATGTATGTCTTCATACTAACTTGCCTTCATGTCCATTGTATATTCGACATTTCTACCTTGGAAGAAACAGGTTAGTTGGATAGGAAGATGAATTTTTTTGTTCAACAGTAGAGGGTTTTGTGGTACAATCTTTGAAAAGGTATACCAACTGTGCTAGTAAATTAAATATACAAATCGGGTGGGGGCATATAATATTATACTAGAAAATGATGACTTGGCAGCAATGGGCCTTTCTGACCTCACCATTTCTACTTTTTCCACTTTCTATTATCCCTTTTGTTTTCTAATTCCTCTTCTTAGTGGTCTTTCTGAAAATTCCTTGGTGTGTCAGTTGGTGGACTAATGGTTTCACATTTATGGTCATGCTTCTACCTTATTCCATACTTACCCACTTTGTCTATTGTGGGTGCCGAGCTGGCGGGTTCAAGATTTCTCCCCTGGCTTCTGGGGGTCCGCGATATACATATTGGCCATGGTTCCCCGCCCTCATGCCCTATTTACTGTTACACATTTTTCCAGTCAAAAAATCAGAAGCATACAATCCGATGCTCAGGTCCTCATTTTTCCTGAGTATATTCCTCAACACCCTATTTTGTATTCCACCTCCTTCCACCCTGCATGTGACATTAAGAACTATTATGGACAATATACAATGCATATGCTTGTTTATTCCTTTTGATGTTCATCTATGGACTAGTGACATGGACATGAGCAGTCAATCATCCCAGACATCAGCAAACTGACAAGGCCAAAGGTAAATATGCATACACTCTGCTCCTAGTATGTTTACCAAACAAATGTCCTCGGCTATTTATTCATCTATGGCATGGTGAATATGTTGATGTCATCTACAATACAGGGTTTGTAGTTCACAAGAAGTATCAACAAGTAATATCGAGACGTTGAACATAGCGCAGGTTCCGCAGACTAAGAGGTGTGGTTGCAAAACTCGGGCTACTTATTTCATCGAAGCTATGCGTCTACTTGTAGATTTATGCCAGTGAAAGAAGAATGCAAAAAAAACAAAATGCACACTACCATTCACTTTAGTTTTCGTGTTCAAAAATTATCACCAAGTCTAGAGTTGTAACACCCAAAGTACTATCAATAGAGGGATTGAACAACTGCCGAACAGGACAAGTGTTCGACGGGGACATAATGATCATCTGTAGCACCTAATTGGATAAGGAAAACAAAACTAGATCCATTATGTGTGCTGACATGACAGACAATGAGGCCATGATGACAGTCACACTGACTATTCCTACACAACTTGTCCAGCAACATGCAGAAAAGATATTGCCGGGCAATGGGATATCCATTAAAAATTTTAATATATTGCCCAAAACAGTATATGACCGTGGTGATTTTGATCGGATTATTTCGCTCAATGAAACAAGTATTGTGGAAAAAATTCCCGTTGTTTGTTCAGAATATCGTTTTGTCCCGGACAAGACTATCATCCAGCCTGCACAAAGCAGTGATATTTAGCCAATCGGAACCATTGGCGTGGATGTCACACTAGCGATAAAACTTGGCTCGCAACACATTCTCCATATAAAGGATGGAAATTCAGACAACAACAAGGAAATGGTACCACTTTCCATATCGAGTTTTGTCCTTTACTTTTGCATGTGCATGTATATCGGGTAAGTTACACAAATATTGCACTGTTCCACGTTGCAACTGCAATTGTTCGATACCTATTCAAATTTGTTTTCGTCAATGGAAAAAAAATTGCATAAAGGGCAGTTTCCACTTATGCTCTTCAAAAATATAACAAAGAAATGGGATGTTAGAGAAAGGATCTTCCGCACAACCCAAGCAACGTTTGTAACAGAGTTGTGAGCAAACATAGTACAGGATCTGAAGAAACTAGCTAGCTCTACAACTATTGTGCGTATACATCCACAGAATCATCCTCACTTTTCTTATACAAATAGCCTTCACCAAATTTCCGTGGCTTGTTTTATTTATTTATTTTTTTTAAGGCAGGGAGGGGGTGTAGTTGTGTATTATATTGTTCAATGTATTAATTCCTATGCTCGCGTTTTCAGGTTGAAGGTGTTTTGGTTGTAGGGAATACATACTCGACCCCCTTTGAGCCTGTATGTGCGAAATGCAACTCTCTTGCTTATGCTTCTGCTTTGATAAGTGATGATACAATTGATTGTCTGTGATGTGGTGAAGAATGTCCATATACATACATATGGACATTGCCTCAATGCTGCCATCCAAACCATGGGCAACATAGTCGTGCATTGTACAATTAGGTAGCCTATGTTACAAGATGTGCTTCCTAGGTTGGCAGAATTTCCGTATGGTGCATACCTACAAAAAAAGGCAAGAAGTGTCTACATGTTGCGTGACTTTTGGATACACAACAAATTTACCTTAAATGAGGACATTGCAATATTGCATGTTGGTTGAAGAAGGGGAAAAAAAAAATATCGAGGTTTGGCAGGAAACGAAAATATCTTATGTGTCTCTGTAATATTTCTTCAACACCTAGATGAATGTCCGTCGAACTTGAGTACTTGAGATTGCATGTGCATAATATTGTTCAGTCCAAAAATGGGAAGCATGGAAGCAAATCCCATATATCCCATGGCCCCAGTTATTTTCTTGTGGGAACATATACCATATGTAAGATAAAACCAATGCTGCAACGTCTTTTCTTTGTATATAAAATTGTTTCATGCAAAGGTCGATGTATGTTGCTCTATGGAACCTTGTGGGAACTTGCTTGCGGCATGTTTGGAGTTTAGTTAGTTCTTGGTTGTATGCTTTGTCTGTCAATTTGTATATCGCGGAACTCCGAGTGTTGTTTGGACGACACGAAACAATAGTATTGCAATTTTTAGCCAGCTAGCCCACAAATACGCCTGTCAATTTGTATGGCGATGTGACGTAAATGTAGTATGTGGCTTGTTTTAGCACTTTTCCTTGATCAATGAACTTGGTAAAATTAATCTCCTGGAATAATTTGAAATAAATGAATATATACTGTGCGAAGTCCAATTGTGCTATCATATCAACAAGAGGCCCTTAAAATTCAAATTGGTCATTGTTATGCTTGCGGTGATAGAATTTAAAAAAACTTTGTTTTGTTTCCTTCATTTTTTATTAAATAGGTGATTTAACATCCTTTGATAATTTTATGTAATTAAATTGTACAATATCAACATTTAATATTAATAATTTAGTATTTGGAAATAATGTTTTTAGATAATGTTAGATAGTTGATAGGGATGACCATCCGTAAACAATTGCAATATTGAGCCCGACAGTCCTGGAGTCTATCTGTCAATTTGTATATCGCAGAACTCCGAGTGTTGTTTGGAGGACATGGGACAATAGAAGTGCAATGTTGAGCCATCCAACCCACAAGTCTGCCAGTCAATTTGTATATTGTGGAACTCTGGGTGCTATTTGTAGGCCACGAAACAATAGAGGCAGAATTTTGAGCCCTCCAGCCCGAGAACCCGCGATCCAAAAAGTTCCTAAGTATGGAATGAGGGATCCGTACATGCTCTATAAAATCTCATGTCCATACTTTATAAAAGTACATATTTAGTATGTATAAATCGTTTCTTGGAAAATTAATAGGTGCGGAAGTTGGAAGATACACGTGTTCAGATTTCCACTTACTTTTATATCACCAACATGACCGACCGCTTCCCTGTTTCATATTGTACAAACTTTTTGGATCGCGAGTTTCCGAATACGCATGTTTTTATTTTAAATAAGATATTTAACATCCTTTAATAATTTTATGTAATTAAATTGTACAGTATCAATATTTAATATTAATAATTTAGTATTGAAAATAATGTTTTTAGATAATGTTAGATAGTTGATAGGGATCACCATCCATAAACAATCACAATCTTGAGCTCGCTAGCCCTGGAGTTCGTCTGTCAATTTGTATATTGAGGAAATTCGAGTGATGTTTGGAGGACACAAAACAATAGAAGTACAATGTTGAGCCAACAAGCCCGCAAGTCTGCCTGCTAATTTGTATATCGCGGAACTCTGGATGTTATTTGTAGGATACAAACCAATAGAAGTCCAATTTTGAACCCGCCAGCGCGAGAACCCGTGATCCAAAAAGTGGCTAAGTATGGAATGTGGAATCCGTACATGCTCTATAAAATCTCATGTCCATACTTTATAAGAGTACATATTTAGTATGCATTACTTGTTTTTCGGAAAATTTCTAGGTGCGGAAGTTGGTGGATTCACGTCTTCAGATTTCTCTTACTTTATATCACCAGCCCGACCAGCCGATTCACTGTTTCATATTGTAATAAACGAATATAAATTGTGCAAAGTCCAATTGTGCTATCATATCAACACCATGCCCTTAAAATTCAAATTGGTCGTTGTTATGCTTGCGGTGATAGAATTAATATAATTTTTTTAAATAAGATATTTAACATCTTTTAATAATTTTATGTAATTAAATTGTACAATATCAATATTTAATATTAATAATTTAGTATTTGAAAAGAATGTTTTTAGATAATGTTAGATAGTTGATAGGGATGACCATCCGTAAACAATCACAATCTTGATCCCACCAGTCCTGGAGTTCGTATGTCAATTTGTATATCGCGGAACTCTGACTATTGTTTGGAGGACACAGAACAATAGAAGTGCAATGTTGAGCTAGCCAGCCCGCAAGTCCTCTTGTCAATTTGTATATCGCAGAACTCTGGGTACTATTTGTAGGGAATGGAACAATACAGGCCCAATTTTGAGCCCACCAGCCCGAGAACCCGCGATCCAAAAAGTGGCTAAATATGGAATGAGGGATCCATACATGCTCTATAAAATATCATGTCCATACTATATAAAAGTACATATTTAGTATGTATTACTCATTTCTCAGAAACTTTCTAGGTGTGGAAGTTGTCAGATACACATGTTCAGATTTCCACTTACTTTTATATCAATAGCCTGACCGATCGCTTCCCCGTTTCATATTGTACAAAAATTTTGGAACGCGAGTTTCCGAATACGTGGGTTTTTCTTTTATATAAGATATTTAACATCATTTAATAATTTTATGTAATTAAATTGTACAGTATCAATATTTAATATTGAAAATAATGTTTTTAGATAATGTTAGATAGTTGATAGGGATCACCATCATAAACAATCGCAATCTTGAGCCCGCCAGCCCTGGAGTCCATCTGTCAATTTGTATATCGCAGAACTTCGAGTGTTGTTTGGGGGACACAGAACAATAGAAGTGAAATGTTGAGCCATCCAGCCCGTAAGTCTACCTTTCAATTTGTATATCGCGGAATTTTGGGTGCTATTTGTAGGGCACGAAACAATAGAGGCCCAATTTTGAGTCCGCCAGCCCGAGAACCCGCGATCCAAAAAGTGGCTAAGTATGGAATGTGGGATCCGTACATACTCTATAAAATCTCATGTCCATACTTTATACAAGTACATATTGTACAACCGACCGACCACTTCCCCATTTCATATTGTACAAAAATTTTGGAACGTGAGTTTCCGAATATGCAGGTTTTTCTTTTAAATAAGATATTTAACATCCTTTAATACTTTTATGTAATTAAATTGTACAATATCAATATTTAATATTAATACTTTAGTATTGAAAATAGTGTTTTTAGATAATGTTAGATAGTTGATAGGGATCACCATCGTAAAGAATCACAATCTTGAGCCCGCTTGCCCTGGAGTCTGTCTGTCAATTTGTATATTGTGAAACTCTTAGTGTTGTTTGGAGGACACAGAACAATAGAAGTGCAATGTTGAGCCAGCCAGCCCACAAGTCCGCCTGTCAATTTGTATATTGTGAAATTGTGTGTGCTATTTGTAGGACATGGAACAATGGAGGCCCAATTTTAAGCCCGCTAGCCCAAGAACACGCGATCCAAAAAGTGTCTAAGTATGAAATGCGGGATCCGTACGTGCTCTATAAAATCTCATCTCCATACTTTACAAAAGTACATATCTAGTATGTATTACTTGTTTTTTCGAAAAAATTCTTGGTGCAGAAGTTGGCGGATTCACGTCTTCAGATTTCAGTTACTTTAATATCACCAACCCGACTAACCGCTTCCCCATTTCATATTGTACAATTTTTTTTGTCTAATTAAATTGTACAATATCAATATTTAATATTAATAATTCAATATTGAACATAATAATTTTAGATAATGTTATATAGTTGATAGGGATCACCATCCGTAAACAATCGCAATCTTGAGCCCTCCAGCCCTGGAGTTCGTCTATCAATTTGTATATCGTGGAACTCCGAGTGTTGTTTGGAGGAAACATAACAATAGAAGTGCTATGTTGAGCCATCCAGCCCGCAAGTTCGCTTGTCAATTTGTATATTGCAGAATTTTGGGTGTTATTTGTAGGGAACGAACAATATAGGCCCAATTTTGAGCCCGCCAGACTGATAACCCACGATCCAAAAAGTGGCTAATTATGGAATGCGGGATCCGTACATGCTCTATAAAGTATCATGTCCATACTTTATAGAAGTGCATATTTATTATGTATTACTCATTTTTTCGAAAAATTTCTAGGTGTGGAAGTTGGTCGATTCAGGTTTTCAGATTTCACTTACTTTTATATCACCAGCCCAACTAATCGCTTCCCTATTTCATATTTTACAAAAATTTTGGCTCGCGGTTTTCTGAATAGGTGAATTACCGGATAGGCGGGTTCAATATTGTGTTTCCATTGTTCCTTCGCCTACAAACAACACCCTGCCTTCCGCTATCTACAAATTAGCAAACAAATTGAAATAAAAGAATATATACTATGCGAAGTCTAATGGAACAATCATATGATCGAGAGGACATTAAAATTCAAATTCATTGTTGTTATACTTGCGGTGAAGCTAACAGTACAAAAACTTATTTTCTTGTAACTTTTCGACGCTTCTCTTATAAAAACAGATCCTGGAAACTATAAACACCGCTCGCTATATCTATTCCTTGATTGAAGAACCTGTTAACATGTTTAATGCACTCCATAGTTACTTTTAAGACCATCAATGATTCTTTCTTACATTAATTCCCGCTTCCGAAAATTGTCATCCACTTTCTCTTTTGCCCTCTGCTCTTTGTTTCTTTACTTACTCGTTTTTTGGAAAATGTCTAGCTGCGGGATTTGGCGGATTCACGTCTTCAGATTTCCATTGTTACTTTTATATCACCAGCCCAACCGACCACTTCCCCATTTCATATTGAACAAATTTTTTGAATCGCGGGTTCCCGCATAGGTGGGTTCAACATTGCGTTTCCATTGTTTCGTTGCCTGCAAATAGCACCCAGACTTCTGTGATTTACAAATTAGCAAACAAATTCCCCTTCATATCGTATGCTTTTGCTTTCTGTTTACTTGGTACTTTTTATGAATGTCTCATGCTTTGATATAGAACACCTGAAGTTCAACAATATACAAATTTCCCTCTCGACATTGCGCTTCCACTGTTCTCCTACGCACAAACAACACCCGAAATTTCATGATATACAAATTGACAGCCGATATCTATCATTGAGATGCAATACGACCATCGGCCCCTCAGGTCTCCTAGGTATATCTTCTGACCTTTTTTTTTGTAACCCACCTAACCGCTTTCCATACTTGGGTATTTCTTGAAATCTGTTTCGCGGGTTGGCGGGTGGAAGAAATGTACAATTCTTGGTTGCTCTTCGCCATCACCGCTACCTTCGTACTTATTTCCATATATACAATTATTAATCTTTAATTCTAGTAGTTAATCCTGCAGAAACCGTTAAGATTTTCATTAATGTCTAGAAGGTCGGAGAAGATTTGTCATTACTACGAATTAAACCAAGATTTGCGGAGAAGAGTGTTATCCTTTCCAAGTATTCATTTCAAACATGATGCAATCTGTTTCGTGTGCCGACCAGCTGACGCCTTTAAAAAATCTCTAATTCTTAATCTCTCTTCGTTGTCACTGCCACTTTCACGCTTTTTTCTAAATATGCAATTAGTGAGCTTTAATGGTACCAACTCATTACGCACAAATCCTGGATATTGTCATTGATCAACGAAAGGCTCGAGGAGATATTCCATTAATATGCATTAAACCATGATTTGTTGAGGGTTATATTATCCCTCCCCAATTTTCATTTCAAACATCATCTAGAGAAAATGAAAATTCTCGTTAACTTGTGGCAGTAGTTATGTCCAGATACAGTAAACAAATTCGAGCATGATGGCCAGAGGTTCTAGTATTCCAGGGCATTTTCTTACTACTCATCTCCCTCCGCACAGGAGAAAAAAAGGAGATGGTCCCTTGGTAGACCGAGAGATATATTTCAAGAGAAATAATTCCAAGGAAACCCTGCCTACTCAGAGAACCTACCCAGTTGCATTGATGGATGACATAGAGGTTGATGTCATGGATTCTGAGCCAGAAGAAAATGATCTGATGGGCAATGATATGACAATGTATGATGGCAATGCAGATAATGTTCCCACTCCTCCTCCCAAATTGAAATCAACCATAACGGACGGAGCTTTTCGGCTCAGTGATGGAGGTCTTGATAACACCAAAAGAAGGAGTTTCAGAAAAGAAACCGATGTTGAACGCAATAGCCGCTTTGCAGCTCGAAAGTAGGAATTCCAGAGGTCCAAATTAGTTTGTTCTGGGCGGAAGGCTTTCACTGTAAGGAAATGATATGTTGATGCTCCCAGAGATATATTTCAAGCCTAAAAATATACAATTACGGGACTATTGTCATGTTCTTTAGATATACAATTAACATCTTCGAGAATGAGGACCAGAACTCCCACTGGTGCAAAGCATATTTCTACTAGTCATCTCCTTCCACCCAGAATGGACTAATCTGGGCCTCTAAAATTGCACGTGGAACCTGTGTCCCTAAAGTTTTTTCGATTGTGGAGAGGCAGTTTCTTGGTGTGTCCTAACTTTCAGTCAAGTATTATTCCATTTTCCCTGTAACGGTTTTCGACTTCTTCCTCACGGGAAGCTTCTGAGAACTATCAATTTTACCACAGGATGATCCATCGAGGAGAAACTGCAAGAATTTCCTAAAAAAGAAGGCATGGTAATCAGTTTTGTATGCATGTTGAAGAGCATCTCGATATATACTGCATACTGCAGATCCCATGCATGTGTTCGTCATAGATACGTTCAATGTTTTATCCCAAAGAACTCGGTCCAATTTCTAAGGATAGATGTACAGTACTCGGTGTTTTTTTTTTTTTTTTT
>SNQJ01S0003951.1:102535-128099 GCA_010110895.2 Picea sitchensis | reverse complement strand
ATACAATTTTGGCTATTATTAAGGTAAAAGAACTTTATCCTATAGAATTTGGGCGAATCATTTTTAGAATAACGAATCTTTTTTTGGGAAAAAACATGGAAAATTAGCCCATGAGCGAAATTTAGCCCCTAAAATCATCCATGCCTGAGGTTATGGGTCCATGATTGAGGAATCATCTTTGAATTCTTTCCTTTTGTCCTGGTCATATACTTATGTGGGGCGAGCATGTTGTAGACCTTCTTGGCATCGAGGTTGAAGTTTCTAAACTTCAACGCTACAATCTTATCTTGGTCTGTGCAAACTGCGCGTATCCCCTTCGGGAGGTATGCAATAACCAAGTTATACTCAAAGTCTCTAGGCACACTGTCTCAATTTATGGTGCCGCTTAGAGGTGGTAGGTAGGAGGGAAATATGCTTAGAATCAACTTAGCATTCGCGAGATCGTCTCTGTGTTTAGTTATCTTTTCGTCTATGGGCTGTGATGGTCCGACTCGAGAAGTGGATGGAGAGGCTTACAGTCCTCTCATCGATCATGCTTGTAGACCGGTAGACAATCCTCTCTCTAACATTACTCTTTAAGTAATCAAGTCGAGGAGTATTTTTGTTACTGATTATTCAACTGCAGTGATCTCGTCAATCATATGCACTCGGGATTAATAATATCGGGTTCACAATTAACTCAGATACTACACTAGAATAAACAACAAGGGGGCAATGATCACTGTATACAATTCACTTGGTCTGCGCGCTCAAATTCTTGGTTAGGAAAAGTGTTCTCCATGCATGGCGTGATGGGATAAATAGTCAACTCTGCAACAGTTTGCTTGTAACGAGTGTGAAGCCTCATTAACTCTTGTTCTGTCCATTATGGCGCGGTCCAATGGTCTGCTATTGAATTATTAATGTTTTCTGACCCATTCTGAGCGGCAGTCGAATGGATATATCGGTCCCAATGGCTATATTTCCTTGCCATGGCGAAGTGCCATGTGTCACTGTTTTGATATCTCGATGAAGCTCCAATTCTGTAAATTTGTTGTTTGTGAAGTTCCCTCTGGAACCTTCTGTAAATTTTCAATCTTAGCTCTATTCTTACTTAGCTTCCTAGCCTTCCTCCCAGTGAGATTCGTCTTGGTAGTCCTTTTTCCATTTTGATTCTTATCGTCTTTAGACATAGTCACTGCGCGCTATTGAGATTCTCTCCTAGGACTCAAGGGTAACACCTCTTCTTTATCCGATATAGGTACTTCAGTATCCTGTGAGTCTTCTAATTTTCTTCTAGCTTCGACATCTAGGTTTCTAGTGTTAAATAGCTTCGATCTGTTCTCCTGTTCTTCAATCAAGTATGAGATCCTTCTAGTCATGAAATATTTTAACTCTTGTTTCTTCTGCTCTAAAACTTCTTCTTGTTTTTTTTGTCTGACTTGATCTCTTTCAATCCAAGGTTTCCCTAGTAACATGGTAAATGGGGCAATGTCCTTAATAAATTGAATAATCTCAAAATCTTCTTCTATCGAAGTTCCATTTGCATTCATAGGTATCTGAGCGAGCCTCCCACATAGGTTTACCTATTTTCCTCTGAATAACCCTATTACTCTTAATGAAGGAATCATAGCAAGCCTCCCTATAGCTTTCCAAGTTCTCTCTATCATGATATTCACCTGTGTTTCCTCATCTAGAACACAGTCAATGTCAAAGTCTCTTATTCTTGCTTCGATGCATTCCTTTTCTTTAAAGTTCTCTGGCAATCTAACATGTCGGCGGTCATTCAAGGTTTATTTCATCTGTAGCAATACCTTACCTGATTCTTTCTGGGGTTCTATTATAACCTTATTTTATGGATATGCCTTAGGGTTTTCTTGTTTTATGTTAATATTTTCAAGCTTAGCAATCATTCGAGGGCAATCCAACACTTCATGGTCCATATCTTTGCAGCAAAGACAACCAGGTCTTTTCCCAGGGCATGCCTTAGCAAGGTGTCTCAGTTTTCTGCAACTGTAACAGAGGGTTAATCCTCTCTTTCTTTTAAATGATCCCCATCTCCTCCTATACTATGCACTAGGATCATAGGACCTAACCTTCAATAAATTCTTTCTGGTATCCTACATCCATTCATTAGTCCAAACATTCTTTTGATGCATAGGTATAACATATCTTTCACTATTTTTATCAGATCTACTCATATCAAATCTTCTCTCATCTATTAATACCCTAGTTTTCAAACTAGGACATACTCTATTAAACATACCTAGATCCATACTCTAGAAACAAAAATTTCCACTTATCTTACTTCTACAGAGCACAAAGCTTACAGATCTCACCTATTTTTAATCGACAATTCTCACTTTTACCTTTCTTAGGGCATAAATCTTCTGGATCTTACCTCTTTTCTTCAGATCAGACTTCTTTTCCTTAGCACAGAGCTTTTCAAACTAAGTAGAATACTACGCACCAGAGAAACAGATCTACGCTCAGATATTTCTTAGTTTCAAGTCGAATCTTTGCACAAAGCTTCTTCTTTCTTAGTTCCCAACAATCATAGTTTCAGGTCCCGGAAACAGAACCATTTGTTGGCGCAGGGGCAGACCCAGGGTTCAATGCTACAACAACGCACCAATAAATCCCTAAGTACCGACCCTTTTGACAACACCTACGAAGCAGATGAAGTCTTACCTGAGGTAGAAAAAGGGGTGGTTGCAAGACCCAGGTGCCTACAACCTTAGCTGGGACATAGATCTGTGATTTTACTACTTAATAAAGCACTTAGCACCATCAGTTCCTCAATATGCAATCAACATCTACTTCGCTAATAACACAGGGCTCTGCAACATCCACACTAATCTAATGTATTTAAGCACTTAACATAGGTAAATAGACCATATCGAGTATATCAATAACTAAGCATAGCCATATAGATCAGATCTAGATTTATTGCATATAATAATCACAAAGCATAAGTAGATCTATCTAAATACATCAAATCACTTAGCAAAATAAGACATAAACACATTAAGACAAGCACAAAGCAAGACAACACAGTGTTTACATGGTTCACCTCCACCCTGGGGCTACGTCCACCAACTTTTCCTCTTTATTGTCTTCAGTCAATCGGTTACAAGAACAAAGCCATCAAAACCCTTACTCTGCATAGGACAAAAGATCTGTGCAGCTCGCTAGATCCTTCTTCCTTGCGTAACATCACTAAGCCCTCCACAATCTACTACAAGGACCTGCACTTAGCTCCGCAAGCCTCTTACATTCATGCACAAAGCACTTACAGACTCTACTCGCACTTAGCATACATTCACATCACATATATGCACCACCTTCTATCTAGTCTAAGCGTCTATTTATATATTACAAAATAGGCCTCAACATGGGGAAACCCATGGGCCGACATCCCATTCTCATTACATATTCCCAGAAACCCAAAAAGGATCCAAAATTGGGTTGAGATCCCGTGATATCTGCTTTGTCTTGCGCTCCTCCTTCGACAGGCTATCAAAGTTCCAAAATAGGTCAATATCACCAAGAATCTCCCAAAACTTGGTCAAGGGCCAACAACCGTCCGACCACTTTTTAGACCTTTCCATTCATTCCTTTCTCTCCCCCATCTCTGTGACCTTTACACTTTTCTATAATAAATAAATAAATAAAATTGTTTTAATATATATATACATATCTTGTTTCTAAATATGCAATTACTGACATTTAATTCTAATAGCTCATCGTGCAAGAACCGTATAGATTTTCATTAATGGGCAAAAGGCTCGAGGATATCTCCTATTAATACGCATTAAACCAAGATTTGCGGGGGGTTATATTATCCCTTCAGAGTGTTGATTTCAAAATCATGAAATGTCGTTCGCACGTCATCGGCTTGGCACGTTCACAAAACCTCCAATCCTTAATTCCTTTTCACCGTACCTGTCACCTTCACATTTCTAAATATGAAATAAGTAAGATTTAATGCTAACAGTTCATCATGCACCACCCATACAGATTGTCATTAATCAGCGAAAGGCTCAAGGAGCTTTCCCATTCATAATCATTTAACCAATATTTTGCAGAGAGTTACATTATCAGCTCAAAATCTTCATTTCAACCATCGTCTGGAACAAACCAACATTCTCATAAACCTATGGCATCAGCTCGATAGCAGTTCTGTGGAGATACAGTGAACATCTTTGGGCACAAGGACCATAAATTCCAGTGGTCCAGCGCATATTCTTATTACTCAACCCCTGCCACCCAGAACCAAGTAATTTGGACCTTTGGGATTGCTTTTGCAAGCTGTGTCCCTGGATTTTTTGACTGTAAGGAGCTAGTCTCTTGGTGCACCGATAAATTTATTTTAGACAAAAGAATTATTCCACTGTGGGACCACGCTTCTATTTCTTTGTCACCTCAGGTCTTCCACCAAATGTTAAGATTGTCAGAGCCAACATTGAGATTCAGAGGAGAAGATTGCAAACAGTTCCTAGCAAATGATAATAACGGGTTGGACCTCTTTACCCATTTATTGGAAGACCCAATTGTAGTTCCTGAAGATATCACAAGATTCCAGGTTAGTTCATTTAGAAATCCATTCCACGAAATTGCCTGGTTGTTTACAAGAATAACAGGACAAGAGTCCACAACAACTATTTCCTGGATGGCTCTTTATATTTTGTATTTCACAGTCAAGGAACACGCCATTTTTTATTGGGGAAATTTAATTTCCCATGAAATTTGTTCCCAATTGTCAAGCTTCAAAAGGGAAAATAAATTGTATATGTCATCCTACTTAGTTTTTTCAATAGCACATTGCTTCTAGTTTCCAGAACTGTCTCTGCCCAAGAATGTCAATTGGGAATTCGACCCAGTAACGTTCTGGTACCAGGATTTATGGAAGAACAAGGCTTCCCACTGTTCTGATGAGGTTTTTAATGGCTTTGTGTCTATTTTCAAAGTTTTGTTGTTAGGAGAATATGCTCCCCCCATATTTGAACAAGCAACCAGTTTTTTGGACAGGAAGGGGACACTTGAACATTTGGATAATTACACCGTGATAAGAATTTTTTGCTCTAGGGAAAAACTTGCTCTCCTTCCATGTCACATTACAGACATAATGTTTGTTGCAGAAGTAGCGTGACAATACAACTATTGGTTGCATCTATTGCAAAAGAAGAGAAAAAAATAGTTCATTCCTTTACCTTGGAAAGTCGGGGACTTCGTGTTGAAAAACGTCAACAAAATTGATAAATTTGCAGCACATTGTAGTAACTTCAACCTAAGATATGCTGAAAGCCTAAGAGGGTTCGACCTCGATAATATTTTTCGACAACATTTACAAACACTTACCTTCGACGATTGTTTTTTCAAAAAACACCTTTTTTGAAAATAGATACACTGGCGGCAATGCTCCTGCTTCTGATGTCGGTGACCTAGACACACTGCAAAGAAGCACTAAATTGTATAGGCAATAGGGGAAAGGCCCCGATGACAAGAGTGTTCAACCGAAAAATAGCACTCCAAATAGTATGACATCCCGGAGCAACTCTCTAGCGGCCCACCATAGCAACAAAGAAACTCATAGTTCTTCAAACAGAGGAGGGGATAATGACCCTCCTCACTCTAAAATTGATAGTTCTCACAAGCTTCCAGTAGACAAGAAGAGAAAAAAAAATGTGGGACAGGCGGAAGAGCCCGAAATTAAGAGTGAGAACATGAAACTTGAGCCTGATCTGGATAGTGTGCTCTGATACCTTGATCAGCCTAGAGATGCTATCCAACATAGTCATCCATTGGACATATCCAATACTAAAAATTTTGACGAAGATGAATCCTTCGTGTTCCAGAGTGTTGTTTTTGACAACCAGTCCAAAAAATTGATCATTGAAGAAAAAGATGTAAAAATAAGAAAGGAAAATCTCGTTCAAAGGTTGACCTTGCCAACATGCAGCCGTCCCAAATCTGTCAACTTCACAAGGTGAGTGAAGATGCACTTCATGATTCCATTGGAGGCATCGAGGCTGAGAATGCCAGACTGAAGGACCGGGTCAAGGAATTGGAAGAGGATTTGATTCCTATGCCATTGCTTGCCAATCCTTTAGCAATAGTCATGTCTGCACCCCTACAGCCAACTTAAAAGGATCCTCTAGCCTCCTCGTATCATGTAGAGGATATGTGGAGAATAATATCAAGAAAAGAATGGAACTAGTTACTGAGGCATGGGAAACATCACAAACCATCACTTCCCTTGGAACCAGGGCACATAGTTTGCTTGAACATTTGTAGGCGGAGTTAAAAGATGAAGAACATTTCTATTTAAACACAGACCTTCCTTTTAGCACCATTGTCAACAATATGACAGAAACAAAAAGATGACAAAAAGATATTCCATCCAAAAACCGGATCGCTCAATTAAATGCATGCTAGAAAGAAAGAGTGTAGAACCTGCACCTCATTGTTCAGTCATGTGAACAATCCATATCAAAGAAATAAAAATTATTCACAAGGCTGTCAAGAATAAACTTATCCGAAAGGACCAACAACTTCCAAGACCCCAACTTAATCATTAAATCCTTTCCCTTAATTAGGAAAGACTTCGATAAACATGTTGATATGTTTAAGGCGTTGTCTTTGGAAATTTTTTACAACATCCTTTAATATGATCAAGATCACGGCGACGAATGGATAGTCGACTATTCAGTACAGAATGAGGAAATTCATCATGATCTACGTAATCTTTCTATCAACTTTCGGGAATTAGAAAATGAACTTTTCAACATAAAAATATAGAATGAGATCAACGATGCCCCAATGAGAAGCTACATTGAAGAATGGATCGAAAGGGAATTGAAGTAGGCCGTCGACGAAAGGAAACAGACAGTTGCCACGATTCCAACAGTCTTCAACGACATCAATGAAACAACAGCCACAAGAAAATAGCAAAAGGGCTCATATGGACCATCACTGTAAGTCTACTGATCTCATCCTTCTTTGTTTATCAACCCAGTTATTCCACTTTTTTAAATAGAAATTTCTAGCCCAAAACTAATAGCTTTCAATTTATATTTTTTACAGGTATTTCTCTCTACCGTCGCCCACTTCTTCTTTCTCCAGTCTTGTTTCTTGTACACATTTCTCTTATGGTTCATGGGAGCCCCAATCCTAGTCTATATGACAAACGCATTGAAATTTCCAGTAATATGTAACAAACTTTTATTTTTTGATATATTTCTAAATTTCCAGTAATATGTAACAGACTTTTATTTTTTGATATATTTCGAATGAAACTGTTTTTTTATCTCCTTTTAAATGAATGTCCTCATAAATTTTTATCTTTCACCAGTCTATATGACAAATGAATTTAAATTTCCAGGAACTTGTAACATATTTAATATATCTCCTTTCGTATTTGTGTTGTCATAAAAAAAATTCTTCCACTATACACAAATTGTATTTTTTTATATACATTCAAAAAATAAACGGTGTTCTTTCAAACTAAACTTCTTTTTTATCTCCTTTCATATTTGTGTTGTCATAAAAATTTGACTTCCACTATGCACAAATTCTATTTTTTTTATATACATTCAAAAAATAAATGTATGGGCCACATGTCATTTACTACATGGATGCCTCATCTTCGTTGTAGTTTCCATCTACCTCTGCCACGTTTTCCTATCCCACTTCAACCCGGCAGGGACTACACTACCACACAGCCTTGTTTTATATAGTGCACTACTCAACCTGAAAGTTTTAGGAGCTTGTTGCAATTTAAACTAAATCTCTTTACCTACTTTGTAAAACATATTTCATTATGCAAGTCTTTTGTTGATAGAACATGGTAGATAGAAGATCACATAAGAACACTAAAAACAATAAGCATAAGGAAAGCATGACCCAAAAAGAGAAAAAAATCAAGTTAATTGAAGTTTTAATATAAAAGTAGTATATTTGAATTATTTGTGGGTTTATATGAAATGTATTAGTTAATGTGTAAAAAATTTATAAGATTGTTGGCAAATTGAGTGGAAAAGAGTGTAGATATTTATGAAAATGTTGCAAACAAAAGAAATTAGGTGGATCAAAAGGTGATCAATACAAAGTTTTTCTTTTGCTTTTTATTAGTAATGTAGTTCCTAACAATAATAGCTAACAATTTTCAAACATTCAATCTAGCATATGTTAAATGTTGTACACAGAAAAACAACGATGAAATATAAGGCCCTCTTAAGAAGAAAAAATGAGAAGGATGTAAATGATGATGAAGTGATCATCATATAGAGTGGTGTTGGAAGTTGATGACAAGAGGAAAGATTTATAATACTATGAGGGATATCATGGAAAGAATGGAAGGAATGTATATTGTGGAAATAATTTGGTTATATTTTAACTTTAACAAACATTTCTAAAGGAGTGGGGAATTAGACCTATGAGACTTCAATGAAAAATTGTATAATAACAAAAATAAACAGTTAAAGAGTATTATTGCTAAACATGTTTTTCAATAATATGTATATACTAGTTTAAAAAATACCAAATTAATATTATGTTATACCAAATTAATATTATGTTATACCAAATTAATATTTAGTGTATAGAAATATTAAACGATTTTTATTGTTGTTTTTGTTTTTCTGGAATATTAAGAAAATAAAGATGTCAAACTCGATGATATCTGAAACATGTTAATAGGGATGTCCATGACAATGTACATAGAGATAGTCAAATAAATAAGAATAATTGAATTATTGGAAGAGTCATCCCAACAACAATATGCATCAAATGTATGTAAGCATTTTATTTTTTATTATGTGTATCTGCATGTTTTTGTCACATCAAATACTCATTTTCAATTATTTTGTTGTTGTAAAAAAGAAAACAAAATGTAACTCATTTAGCACATAAGATGAGACAACAAGACAAAAAATGTTTAATCAAAAAATTAATTTCATACTCATTGCATTTTTTGTATTTTAATTAATTTGTAATCATCCATGGATTGTTTTTACCATGTGCTCACATACAAAGAAGAGTCATATGAACATTTGATTAACACTGGAATACCTAAGAATTGTGAATATAAGTTGGAGTATAAAGGGTCAATTGAACTACCTATGTTGTTTATAGTCCCCTATTTATAAATATTGGGACAACAAGAAACTCTGACATACCCTCATTTACAACAACAATAATGAGTACAAAAATTTTGAAACAAATGTTATGACAAGTGACATTCGTCACAACATAAATCAATAACTACACAATCAAATTCATCTTAGTCAACTGTAAGAAACATCACTATTATTCACTAAACCATATCTCATAAGATAACATAACGAAGCTACTTGCCCAACCTATCATGCATGGTTAGTACCTCCAAGGCACATGAGAAACACTCAATTCTAGGATTCATCCGATTGATCTTGACCATTAAAGGTCTCAAGACTGACGATTGTTCTGAGGAGCAAGGAGGTGTCTAAATCCCATCTACCAATCACATGCTGAAATTGAACTAGATTTAGCAACCATATTAACCATCAATTCTTCATAGTGTAAGAGAATAGCTACTTTTCTTTTTCAATAACTAATTCAAAGTCAAGAAAACTAAGTAAGGGAAAAGTATATAAGAATTAGTTAAAAACATGAGGGTGTAGTTGCATTCCTTGTGACATGTAGAAATCTACTCTAACATCAATAGAAATTTGCCTCATTTTTTTACGTGAAACATCACTTATCATGTGTTTTAAGTTCCATAACAAATAACATCCACATATAGCTCAATTAGGTTTTATTTTATGTTATGGATTATCTTATTTAAGGGATATATAAGAAATTGAAATGCTAATTTACCCATCCATTCATAAGAAACCATAACAAGATCAAATCTTCTTAAGACAACACATAAAAAGTTTAATGCTACCTTATGCATCTAATAAAGTAACTTAAAGAAGATCAACCCATAACCTACATATCCCCACATAAGGATTTTTAAAAGATCAAGTCATACTTGACATTAATGAAGAACTCAGATTTGACCTAAAATTCTAATTAAAGAATTAAAGAAAGACCCAATAACAAAGAATCCAAGCCAATACAGTTCCATTGAAGGGAATTTAGGGAAGCCCAATCTCATTTAATTTCATATGTAAGGACTCAATCTAACTTTAACATCCAGATATTACTACCAGAGGTCACATCATAATAAGAACTAAGTATGGAATTCAATCAAACATCACCATTCCAAGAATTAAGAGGATTAACCCTGTTAAGAATTATACATAAAACCTCATGAGTTATCCTTTATACTTGTATTTAAATGCTAAATCAAAACATAAAATCAAGGGTAATGATCCCAACTGCTTAACATATCTATAAAAAGGAAATTTTTGGAAGATCAATCTAATAAGCAATATATAAAGATCTAATTACCAACTCACATGTCTAATTAAAAAGGACTATAAAAATTAGAGCATAATGAGCAATATAACTAAGGTTTAACACCAATTTACATTCAGTATATATATATAATATATATATATATATAAGGGCTAGAAGAAGGTCCAAAGTTCTTTAAAAACTTATCAAGGTTGTTAAGAACTCTTGTTAACAAGCAATGCTAAAGGGAGAATAATTCCTTTACATGGGGCACCATTACGAAGTGATTGACCACAAAATCATTGACATATCCTTGATAAAAGCCTTAATAAAATACCACTCGTCAATTAAAGGAATGATACTAGTGGGGGAATTAATGCGAAACTATAGAAAACGGAAACTCAAGGGCAACTAACTGCTATGGCAGCAAGAATATTCAACAAATGTTATTCTTAAAAAGGGAGGATAGTAAGACAACGGATCTATCAATCGAGGTGGCCACATGCATGTAAAAGGTAAGGGACTTTGTCCAGTATTAGGATCCAAGAATAACTTAAATGCTAAAATTTGCAGTCAAACAAGAAACACAGTCTCGATCAGTTCCTAACCACTGGACGACTGGGAGATCCCACCCAACATCCATACCGAAATCTGACTACACCTTGTTCAACTCTCTTAACTACCAAGAATCAAATAAAATAAAATAAAGGAAGTTAAGAGGATAACAAAGGACTGAGAATTTGCACTAGTCCCTATAGTACTAAAAAATTCAAGCTGGTATAACATTGGTGCATCCATACTTTTGGGTTGTCTCATGGTGATACGAGGAACTTCAAACAAATAGTAGAGAAAAGAAACAACATTCAACCATCCAATTGATTACGAAAAGGACAGTGTTCAAGGTTTCAACAACCGGAGCTGGGACTTACATTTATGCGGTGCTAGATTTCTTGCAACCTGAAGAGGGGTTTGTCCTCTAAACTCGTGGATTTATGAAAGGAAAAAAACGACAGTAACTTATGCCAAGGATTCCCATGAAGGCCGAGGATTCTATGGTAATTAACGTGGATTTTAGATCGACATCTGGCCTGTTTAATTTTTTTTTTTAATTTATGAGGAAGGAAAAGATCATTGTAATTGATCTTTGGTTGGCTTGGCATCGTCCAATAGTTCATAAATAAGGTAGAGATACATCAATTGGCTTAAAATTCAATTTCATAACAATTCCAACGTCATCAATCAACCCAATTCACATGAATCTCGAGCTACGAAATTTGTTGGGCAAAAAGTTTATTTTTTTTCCTACAAAATAATTTAAAAATACCACTGGAAAACAATGGCAACAACAAGGGAGAATTCATAAATCCTCGGTAAGATCAACCAATAGAGACTATATAATTTCCACATCTTCGTTAATAAACCATATAGCATGACAATCAACAATGATGGAATTCACACATGATGATGGAATTCCACACATGATGACATTGATAGTTTGTTTCTCGAATATACAAATAAGAATGATGACATTGAAAATATATTACAAAAATTGTTCGTTGATCTTAGGGAAATTGACAAGAAGCTAAATAATCGTTGTTCCATTAAGGGATTTTAATCAAGAATGGTTAAATACTTCAATCGCCAAGATTTTCAAGATTACAGCAGTTATGACCGGTAATCCAACCATAGCCAGCAAGAATATAAAGGAAGAGGTAGCAAGCAAATAGGAGAGAGATACCATCATATTAAGTCCATATTGATCACATTTTTCTTTCTTTGTCAATTTTCATCCAATTATTCTTCTTTTTTGAATAGACAAGTATAACCGAAATCTGATAAATTTATCTTTGTCTTGTTTCTAGATTGTGTTTCTCTGCATCCGCCCACTTTCTTCATTCTACAATTTATTTTCTTGTATTTGTTTAATTTTATGGTCTGGGGAGCCCTAATCTTATTCCTATGGACAAACTCCTTTAAATTTCATAATGTTGTAACAAACTTTATTAATTTTGAGAAATCACAAGAGAACTAAGTGAGGATCAATTTTGACTATATTTTATAACTCCGAGTTCTGAGTATAAAGTATTTGAAATTGATCCATCATAATCTTATTTTGATCTATGCAAATATTTACTCTATGAAAGTTCTCTTATGTGTCTGCACCATCTTATTTTATTTTTATGAGTGATCAGAAATATTTATTTTCACTATGATGGATATGAGGAAATTGTGTTTATTTTGTGCAGTGTTTGATGTGTGAGGTTCTTGGTCCTTTTTCGGGAATTCTCTTAAAATAAATCTTTTTATCTTTCAACATTTTTTATCTTTCTTTGAGCATAAATATTAGACCATCTTAAGTTCCCATATTATTTCTAGATCTAAAGTTATTAAACAATACCATTAGCCAAAGAGGAGTACCACCTCTATAAAAATGCAGGAGGATTCATATCCTCATGAGGTTGTTGTTTCAGTCGTGACGAATTCAAGAGTCAACAATAGTTTACATAAAATTATACTTGTTGCTTTCACCTTTGTTGTCTTGTGTCTCTTGATAGTTCGCATACATAAGCCTCGCGATAAAGTAGCTGGAAGATACAACTAGCGAGGACAACCTTCGATTACAAGGTATGGATCTTTTAGTAATTGGTAATTTGATTACGTTAACCTAGAGAACGTTTTGTATTCTGTCTATTTTGTTATATTCTTGGTTTTTGAGTCTAAGGAGATCAGTCTGTGTCCACACTAATCAATTTTTATAGTGACACTTAGCAGAGAATAAACAGGAGAATAAAGCAGGAAGATAAAGTGGGTGAATTTAGAATGGGTTGTAATATGGTTTTCGTTATAATCAAAGTAGGGTTTTGAGCCCTAGAGTCCATGTATAAATATGTAATGGGTTGGGAAGATAGGGGTTTTGTGTTGTTAGGTTATGATCAGTTTAGTTGGGTTATGTTAGGTTATGTTCGCGAGGATAGTGAGAGAATAGACTGAGAATGAAATGGTCTATGTATGATTGTTAGGGAGAAGATCCAGGGAGAGGTTGGCACTATAGAGCGGCTAGGAAAGATGGAGAGAGAGATAGCATGATATACCTATTGTAAGCATAGTGCACAAGCATGGGATGATTACAGAAAGAATAATAAACAAGCCAGTCGTTGTGGATGTATCCCAAAGTTGGGTGAACCATGTTAATTATTGTGTTTGCTCATCTTTTTATGTGATTTATCATGAATGTTCTCTTCATGCATATTAAACTAGATATGTTTTTTATATGATCACTGCGTAGTATTTATAAATTTTACAAGTGAATATTTTAGGTTGCAATCTACAGTATAATGGTGCTATATAAGTGAATTCGAAAATTAATGAAGGAATAACGCACAGGATAATGCAAGCAGAGTAGATAACTAAGAATTACTAAGATGATTTCCTCCCATTCCCTCACTACTGCAAAAACATGGTTCCTGTAGCCCCAATAGATACCTCGGGTGAGACTTCACTTGCATGTGGGTGATGCTGAAAAGGTCGATGTATAAAGGGTTTTGTTAGTTAAGATAACTTAAAACTAGGGTCTTATAACCACATTCCAACACGTGCATATTGGATTCACCAATATATTTGTCATTATATCCCAAGAAGAATTATGTCCCCAACAACAACATGAATCCTCACATTGTCCCCTAGGTCTCACTCACTCATGGAGGGGTTGGATAATGTTAGTGCATGATGTGTATTATCCCCAATTCCTATGGATAACTAAGGAGATGATGTCTCAAGGCCCTCAGGTTGCAGACATGGAGTACCGAGAGACATCTTGACCAACATTGTCCACTTGCACACACAGAGACCCACCTCACTACCACAGTTCAAGGTTCATCGCGATTGTATCCACCACATAAACTAGCTTTCAGAAGACATTGGGTCTTTCTCCATGAGGTACAATCTAGGTATTATGGTGAGTGTCATTTCAATATTTGAGGCATTTGAGTTTGTTCCATCTATAATTTCATTTGATTATGTAATGTTTGCTTGAACATTATGCTCTTTTCCATGTTTCACTTTGGTGGTTGACATTGTTCCCTAGTAAATGGGTCACCCTTAGGGATAGGTTTGCTACTAAGAGCTCCTCTTGACAATTCATTGTTCCATTCTCGACCATACTTGTCACTTTACACACCTCATCCCATCATCTCCTTACCTTTTTTTATTTTTGGGTGTAATGATCCAAGAAGGGATTGACCCTCATTTCATGGGAAGAAGGGGTTGAAGGCCAAGTGGATTGTAGCTGAAAAAAGATAAAATACAATCATGAAGAGAATTTTAGCTGAAAAATAATTTTGTCTTGTTTCCAGATTTTGTTTCTCTGCATCCGCCCACTTTCTTCATTCTACAAATTATTTTCTTATATATGTTTAATTTTATGGTCCGGGGATCCCTAATCCTATTCCTATGGACAAACTCCTTTAAATTTCATAGTGTTGTAACAAACTTTATTAATTTTGAGAAATCCCAAGAGAACTAAGTGAGGATCAATTTTGACTATATTTTATAACTCTGAGTTATGAGTATAAAGTATTTGAAATTGATCCATCATAATCTTATTTTGATCTATGAAAGTATTTACTCTATGAAAGTTCTCTTATGTGTCTGCACCATCTTATTTTATTTTTATGAGTGATCATAAATATTTATTTTCACTATGATGGATGTGAGGAAATTGTGTTTATTTTCTACAATGTTTGATGTGTGAGGTTCTTGGTCCTTTCTCAGGAATTCTCTTAAAATAAATCTTTTATTTTTCAACATTTTTTATCTTTCTTTGAGCATAAATATTGGACCATATTAAGTTCCCATATTATTTCTAGATCTAAAGTTATTAAATAATACCATTAACCAAAGAGGAGTACCACCTCTATAAAAATGCAGGAGAATTCATATCCTCATGAGGTTGTTGTTTCAGTCCTGGTGAATTCAAGAGTCAACAATAGTTTACATAAAATTATACTTGTTGCTTTCACCTTTGTTGTCTTGTGTCTCTTGAAGGTTCTCATACATAAGCCTCGCGATAGAGTAGATGGAAGATGCAACTAGCGAGGACAACCTTCGATTACAAGGTATGGATCTTTCGCTAATTGGTAATTTGATTACGTTAACCTAGAGAACATTTTGTATTCTGTCTATTTTGTTATAGTCTTGGTTTTTGAGTCTAAGGAGATCATTCTGTGTCCACACTGATCAATTTTTATAGTGACACTTAGCAGAGAATGAACAGGAGAATAAAGCGGGAAGATAAAGCGGGTGAATTCAAAATGGGTTGTAATATGGTTTTCATTATAATCAAAGTAGGGTTTAGAGCCCTAGAGTCCATGTATAAATATGTAATGGGTTGGGAAGATAAGGGTTTTGTGTTGTTAGGTTCTGATCATTTCAGTTGGGTTATGTTAGGTTATGTTCGCGAGGATAGTGAGAGAATAGTCTGAGAATGAAATGGTCTATGTATGATTGTTAGGGAGAAGTTGCAGGGAGAGGTTGGAACTGCAAAGCGGCTAGGAAAGATGGAGAGAGAGATAGCATGATATACCTATTGTAAGCATAGTGCACAAGCATGAGATGATTATAGAAAGAATAATAAAGAAACCATTCGTTGTGGATGTAGCCCAAAGTTGGGTGAACCATGTTAATTATTGTGTTTGCTCGTCTTTTTATGTGATTTATCATGAATGTTCTCTTCATGCATATAAAACTAGATATGTTTTTTATATGATCACTACGTAGTATTTATAAATTTTACAAGTGAATATTTTAGGTTGCAATCTACAGTATAATTTGGTGCTATATAAGTGAATTCGCAAATTAATGAAGGAATAATGCACATGATAATGTGAGCAGAGTAGATAAGTAAGAATGACTAAGATAATTTCCTCCCATTCCCTCACTACTACAAAAACACGGTTCCTGTAGCCCCAATAGATGCCTCAGGTGAGACTTCACTTGCATGCAGGTGATGCTAAAAAGGTCGATGTCTAAAGGGTTTTGTTAGTTAAGATAACTTGAAACTAGGGTCTTATAACCACATTCCAACATGTGCATATTGGATTCACCAATATATTTGTCATTATATCCTAAGAAGAATTATGTCCCCAACAACAACATGAATCCTCACATTGTCCCCAGGGTCTCACTCACTCATGGAGGGGTTGGATAATATTAGTGCATGATGTGTGTTATCCCCAATTCTTATGGATAAATAAGGAGATGATGTCTCAAGGCCCTCAGGTTGTAGACATGGAGTACCGAGAGACATCTTGACCAACATTGTCCACTTGCACACACATAGACCCACCTCACCACCACAGTTTCAGGTTCATCGTGATTGTATCCACCACATAAACTGGCTTTCAGAAGACATTGGGTCTTTCTCCATGAGGTACAATCTAGGTATTATGGTGAGTGTCATTTCAATATTTGAGGCATTTGAGTTTGTTGCATCTATAATTTCATTTGATTATGTAATGTTTGCTTGGACATTATGCTCTTTTCCATGTTTCACTTTCGTGGTTGACATTGTTCCCTGGTAAGTGGGTCACCCTTAGGGATAGGTTTGCTACTAAGAGATCCTCTTGACAATTCATCGTTCCATTCTCGACCATACTTGTCACTTTACACACCTAATCCCATCATCTCCTTACCTTTTGGTATTTTTGGGTGTAATGATCCAAGAAGGGATTGTCCCTCATTTCATGGGAAGAAGGGGTTGAAGGCCCAGTGGATTGTAGCTGAAAAAAGATAAAATACAATCATGAACCTTCTATATTCTCACCTAGGGATCCCAATGACAATCAAATGTATCTCATAAGACACTGATGGGACCCGTGAAAAATAAATAATACAAATTCCAACTAAGGTGGAGCTCTCTTATTCTGGGCATTGTTTTTCATGTTCAGGTAGAATCCCCACACATGACTTCAACTTAGGGAAGCATCATGTGACCAAGGTAGATTTAAGGTGGGCATTTTTTTTCATGCTTAGGTAGAAGCCCCACCTTGGATTAAACTTGGAAACATCTTAAAAAGAATAAAAGGAAATAAATGGGCTTGGAAAAAGGTTGCATTGGAAATGAAGGTGCAACACACCTTCTACAAAGGCACCCATAAATGAGATACTATGGTCCCTTGTACATCATGAAACCCATGCCCAAGAGTGTTTCCCCCATCCATTTCACTTTTTCCACATGTCTTAGAGAGGGGTCTGCTTGGAAAACACTCTTAAACTTCAAGAACAATTCACCCTCCCATACTTAAACTTGGAAAATTGCATAGGGTCGTTGAGCACTTGTTTATTTTGATGAGGTGATTTGGATGTACGTGCTTAGATGTCTCTTTATTTTATTTTATTTACTCATCATGATGCATTTGACTTGATATCCTTGGAGGGTGTATTCATTGTCTTTATAGGACCTAGTTGGTGGACAGATTTGAAAGAACAAACCTATCTTGGGCTTCCTTGGGGCTTGAAGCCCATAGGTTGGGTGCCATGGCCCGCACACTGGATGACAATGATAATAGACTTTGGAGGCCTAAGGAAACATCTTGGATGACATAACCCAACCCTCTTCTATCCCAACGATTTTCTTTTGAGGCTAAAATGTCACTTTTGAGGAGGTTGATGTCACCCTAGGGCTAGGGTTTGGCTGATGGTGTTGGTTGAATTAACACTTGGCATGTTTTTATGGATGAGGGTTTGACTTGGAGGAGAAAGGCCTAGCGCATGAAAGGAAGGACCTAGAGGGCCCAACGAATTTCACTTTCCACTCCAACGACTTGCAAAAGTGCCAAAACATTGCCTTAAAAGGGTGATGTCATGCTTGTTTAGGGTTTCTTATGTGCATTTTAGGGTTAAATTTGAACTTTATATTGTAAAGGGGAAAAGTAAGGGTTTGTCCCCTTACTTTATGGTTTACCCTAATTTTAAGTAGACAAACACTTGTAGTAGGATTTGTATAAATAAAGGTCATTTCATTTCATTTCCATATCATAGCTCTTTCAATGTGAAAAGACCATTGGCTGAAATTTGCACCCTACTTGGGAATTTTGGTATCTCTCTCATGTGAAAATTTATTTTTGGTGCTTATCTCTTGGTGAATGCTTGATCTAGGGTGGTGTGCACCTCTTGTATACTTATTCTCTTTCTTATGAATGGTAATATGCTTGGTGAACTAGGGTTTGTTCTTGCATCTCTCATGGAATTGGTAAGGGAAATCTCAAATTGTTAATTCTTCTTGCTTATTTCATAGTTATTTTTGGTTGAAACCCTAGGAGGAGTATGAGTGTATACACCCTCCATTAATCTTCATATCATTTTCTATTTTACAATTCTTTTATTGCAAGGTATCTAGGAGGAGTACAAGGGTGTACACCCTCCTTGATTTACCATAGCTTGTTTTGCATAACCTAGGGAGTAAGGGGGTTTACACCCATAGGTATTTTGTTTATCTAACTCGTTCTTTCAATACTCCATTCACCCATTTTTAAAAGGCATTGATCTGAATTTTTCATTGGAGAAATAATTTGTTTTCATTGGTAAACATGATTTAGGGAGATATTAATATTGTTCAAGTTGGAATCTATTGTTAATGCTTTGAGGTTGCTAAATCCTCTAGGGATTCTTAGTATAATTTTTCTTTTTGGAGATATAAATAAATTAAAGCTACATCCATTAGGGCTGCATAAAATCACTCTTTTTTATTCATAACTCACATTTCAACCGTCAAACTTTGTTAGCAAGCTGCCATAATACTCTACTAATCTCAACGCAATTTTTGGGTGGTTTACTTGTACTTTTTGTGGGTTGAAATTTTGTGTTGTAGCAATCATTTTCTATAGCCATAAGGATGATAATATATCTATGCAATGCTTGTTTACAACAACCTTTTTTTTTCTAAAGTCTTATGCTTTCATACTTGAGTTATTCTAGTACTTGATAGCTTATCTCTTGCATTGTTTACTAGACTCTTAGCATCTCATTTAGCATATTTAAATATCATTTATTTGCTGATATATATTCTTGTTGAATGTTGCAAATAGGGATAAAAAAATTAAATTTATTTTCCATTGGATTATTTAGCTTGTATCTTGTCCTTTTCTTGTGTCTTGGGCAAGTGCAACCATCTTCCGTAGGTACTAAAAAAATTGGAAACCATAAACATGTTTGAATCTCATTGTCAAGCCAATCTCCACCTAGCAACTTGACCTCTAAGGGAAACTTTTCATAAGTGTCACTTTCCATCTCATTTTCCCCCTAGGGTCACCTAGGATTCCCCCCTTTGTGTTGGATTTATCCTTCACTAAATCAAGAGGAGGGTTTATCTGAGATGATAGTGGATAAAATCTCCCACCATTATCGCCATCTAATGGATTGGGTCAAGATTTTCCTAACCTACAGTTTGTGCAATAATAATGTGCAAGTTTGTATCCATATTCCACTCTAATGCTTCAAGATACATTTGGGGCCAAAGGGAGTTTACCCTCTATACTTCCTCAATATTTTTTTTTCCTATCATGTGAAGACAATATTTTTTCTCTAAAATCAAATTGTTTTTACTATAGAGGTGGATGATGCATCATGGTGGGCTCTACAATTTTCAACAACAACAAAAAAAAGAAGGCGATGTCTATTGTTGGAGGGAGGCCAAGGTGAAATAACAAAAACCCTATTATCCATAGGCTTAGCTATCTCCCCTTAAATGAGAACCTTAATATTAACTCCATCCTTTATAAGATAAAAGATAAAATGGATGAATGTGATATTGGGAGGTGATCGAACACTAATTTCCTAACACACACCTTCACTACACAAAAAGACAAATGCCTGGAAAAATCAAGCACAAATCCATTAATTCATTCAATGCCATGTGAGACGAAAAATGTACAGATGGAAAACATGGATAAATTGCATGAGTTTCATTAGTATAAATATGCATCAATCCTAATTACAAAAATAAAACCACCATCTTATTTGATACAATAACATCTTTAAGGGTTGGGATTATAAAATTCAATCCTAGAGATTCCATTATTTAATACAATCAATGCACCATGGGTAGGGACTATAAAACATCGATACTAGGCATGATTGAATCCCTCTAGAAAAATTGATACTCAAATAGTATTTATATAGAGAGAAGGAGAATGAAAGAAGAATAAAAAGGATGGCACCAATGTTGAAAATCCTTATGGTAAACCAACTACTCAATACTTTGACAACATCATGGTGCAAAAATCCCAACGATTATTTATTTTATGTTGCTAAAACTTCTTCTTTTATAGGATATGATTTCCAAAAAATGGCATGCACGTTGAATACCATATTTTTAGGGGAGTGGGTGGTTTTCCTAGATAGTTTTTTAATTCACATTGCTAAATTTAGAGGAGCCATACTAGGATACAACCAAGAAATATGGTGTGAATCTACCTCCATTCCTTTTTGGATATACTCCTCTTGACACCCAATCTGGTAGTTCTGATCATTTGATGGCTGCTAAGAGTGGTATTTGGTCAACTGTGAAAATTGCATTTACCTTGAATAAGCTCTAGCAGCTACACATAAACATTTTTATTTTCCCCAGGGACAAATTTTCCTTTGATAGCTATAGCCTTTTAAAACATTGATGGTGGATGTCTAACCATTATGTCATGACCCTTCCCATCTAATCATAGAATTGTGCCAAGTGGAGACCCCTTATCTCATGATGCATCCTTGGAGAAATCTTTAATAGACCCCTTCATATGCTTTAGTATAGATCAATGTGGTAACTTCTAATCAATTGTGAATATATAGTGATGGGACTCATTGGGATGAATCTTTGGAGGGGGACATGTGGAAATATCTAATTGGATATAGATATTTGGATCCTCCTAGGTGTGATTCCTCTGCTAATTGAATATAAACCATTGATATTAGCTAGTAGGAGGAATCTCCACCATAGACATCATCTTGTAACACTACAATATGTTACACTAGATGTGAACCACCCACTAATGGAATTTTATCCATTAATATAATCGAGTAGGGGAAATATAAGCCACATTTGGTCATAGCGGGGCCTTTCTTTTTTTTTATGAGATTTCCCCATGAAAGAATTTGAACCATTGATATAGTTCCATAAGAGGATCCCCATCCATTAATTTTCATATGTGGGAGAAATCTTGGTTGGTTGTGGCACTTTCGAATTTTTGGGCCCCATTTTCCTGAAACTACCATGAAATATCTTGGGACATATATCCACTTAGGTGGGAGAAACATTATCCATTGGTTTTCTTTTTATAATGGAATCTTAATCCATATATCTCCTCTATGAAGAATAATCAAGATCATTTCCTTTATCTCTCAACATCTCTCACAGAATATCATAAGTTGTCGATCTTTGTCTGTAGGATAGATATGGGTCATTTACAAGTCCATGGGACCTTTCCTTTTATTTCCTCATACATTTCATAACACTTTGTGAGTTGTCAATCTCGATTGTGGGGTGCAATAAGGATCCTTCATTATAGCTTTAAATATAGAGCCATTGGTGAAATTTACTGTCATGAACACATCTAACCCATCGATCTCTTCTCATTGGGGAGATCTTGGTCATTTGTGTCCCTTTTTCATTTTTGGGCTCCTATTTCCTTTACCTCATATAGGGCCATATGGATCGTTGACATACTTTAGTCGGGAGAAGTATCAATGGTTGTTTTTACTTCTTACTTTCTCTTCACCTGTGGAATTTTGGTAATGGTTTTACTTGGATTCACTATGGAAATTTCACCATTGATTCACAAATATATAATTTTTTATGGGGAACACGAAGGCCAGTGGGCTTGGCTATTTTTTCTCAAAGTTTTGAGCACTTTTTATAGGGAGGAAAATTAAAAATCTTGTGATGGGAAGGGAAAATAGGCGGTTATTCTATGAATGTCAAATAGGAATCTCGATAGTCAACATTTTTTGGTAGGGGATATTTTCAAGTGACAATAAGGTAGGTGTTGACCCATGTCTAAACAGAGGGGTGGTGGAAGCTAATTCTAGGATTTCAAAGAAGGTATGAGTAATATGAGTGTCATGTCCAAGCTCATCTTGCTAAAATACATTTAACAACACTCCCTTCAAGGCATGGGTACCTTGTAAGAAATCATCCAAACCAACCTATGTATCATTGTTTCAATCCCCAACATGTGAATAACCAATGTTACAATGGATGTGTTATGGATGTTATGAATTGGGGACTCAAAATGTAGTGAGAATTGAATAGGTAGTTCATACAACAATTCTTGGTATGCTTCCTCTCCAAGGTATCTTCATTTAGGAGCTTTCTCTCAAGTTGACACTGTAGTGGGGTGCAACAATAGATGATAGACATGTCACTGGTTCTTTGAAAAACATCAAATAAATGGTATTAATAAACACAGTTCATTTAGTATGTTTGCATATTATACCAAACATATATTAGAAGCAATTTGTTTTCCCAATATACATACAACTAGCCACTTTATAAAACAAATGTTGAATTAAGAAAACAATTTACATTAATTCCATTAAAAATCCAAAAAGTAATCCAAATGCAAGCCATATTTTATGAGTGGTTGGTGGTGTTGTAACCCTTGAAATGTTTCTATCTAGAAAACTATGTCAAGGCATCCATATCAAACTTAATCAAATTAGAAAATAACGGATTTTGAAGACAAAACTGTTTTAATTTGAATGACCTTTGATGTTTAACAAATATAATTATTAAAGATTGAAAGACATGATTTCAATATTTTAGACAAATTTATAATTTCAAAGAGATGAAAAGAAGAATGTAAGATAACAACATTGAAAGTAAAACAAGATATTTTTTTATTTCAATAGAAGAATTGATAAACAAAAAAGTATCTGAGTTAATAATTGATGAATAGAAATAAATATTTTATTACCATTCAAATGTTCAATAAATAAAATACAGGTCAAAATAATACTTCAGTATCATTGATGAAATTTGTATCCTTTAATAATTCTCCTTATTAATCTGCAACAGTGTTGGTCGTGGGGCCCAATTCACTAGATCGGCTTAAACTCTTGATTGTGAATAGTTCTTAAATAACTCGATGGCTAGTTGACCCGGTGCCTAGTTGGATGGATAGTCTGATTTTCCGTTGGTCCAGTTTCTAGTTGGTCGGTTGTAACCAGACTTAAACCAACACAAAATAATAGTTGGTAGAAATTTCTGGTAAAATGGTGCCGAGTGGTCTCGGTTAAACCAAACTGGAGCCTTCCACTTTAAATTTCTTGACGACTTGAACCTCGCTGTGACCCAATGCCCGGTTAGCCTCTGTGTCCCGGTGCTACAACCCCTTCACAACTTGAACTTTCGGATGACCCAGTGGCCAAATGAGACCGGACTGGAATCGCTCAGCAACAAAACTTTGGTTGAGGTTGACTCCCGGTGGCTTGGTGCCCAGTTACCATGGTGCACTTCGGGGGTTGGAATCGAATTTGGACCGTTGATCTTGCACCTGATGAAATATGAACCGTCGGATGATCTCGAATGATATAACCATGTATCTCTCTTTCTTGTTTGGAATCTAGCTGCTCCGATTCTTCCATCGTGAGGGAAAATTGACTTATTCTAAAGAAATTTTAAAATACAATAAAAGGATATATTTTTATTCAAAATTTAAATAATTCAAACCACTAACTTAATACATAAATTGAAATTTATTCTATTTATCAAAAAATCACCTAATAAACACCAATTAACACTACTAACTTTATTTTAAAAGAAATATTTTTAATTAAAGTTACAACAGGTGGTGCACAAATGTTATATTTCATTATAAACCCATCACCAAGAATGTTGTATGCACAACAACAAATCTTGACATCTTCCTTTCCATAAATAACTCCAAGAAACATATGACATGTTGTATGCACAACAACAAATCTTGACATCTTCCTTTTGATAAGTAACTTTTTTTCATTGGAGTGTTCCTCAAATGAACAAATTGCATTGAATAATGAGCACCTACAATTTTATATAAACTTTTCAATGTTGCCATGAGTGCATGGAAAACCATCAATATATAAAATGTTCTTCCTCTCAAAATTTATTGAAGCATAAACAACCAACTATTAAGAGAACCACAAAATATCCTAAGTATTACTCATTGTTTGGAAGGAACAAACACATGTAAAAGGATAAACAACTTAAGATTTGCAGTGTTTATTTTAGAATTGGAAATCATGTAATTTTTTCCACAAAAGGAGAATTTGGTCTAAATATTAATCACAAGCAGGGAAGATGGTGAGGCACCATACAAAGCATGATTGTAATAGTTTTAATATTTACTTTGTAGTTGGAAAGAAGAGAGAAATCATCACTCCCCTCTAACAATTGAACCAACCTTGGTGTGTACTTAGACATTGTTGCTCTCATATCATACAACATAAATATTTTGGGTAGTATTGATATTGTACTCCAACACACTATAAATATTTATTGAATTAATAAAATGATATGGGTTGGTTAATTTTGAAAGAAACACAATACATTTAGCTTCAAACTTTTCAAAAAAATAACATATGGAAGTGTTTCTACATGTCTTTTCTTTATATATTTTTTTATCGAGTCCTTGACAATAGTGAGAGGTATTAGATTGTCAACTTTCGATGGTCGATTATTAACATAGTAGGACACACCAAGGGTTCACCTTCAATCCTTTACATTTTGAAAAAACACATGCTACTTAGGACATCATAAAAGATATTCAATTCATGATGAATCACCATTGGCCCAAGATGTTGAAAGATAGTATGTTATAGTGGCGGGGTAAATTATCTCTTCAATTTCATCTACCAATTAAATGTAGTATCTTGCTTCATTGGATACATTTTTATATAGGTTGAACTAGTGGAATATCTTGTGCATACAAAATCAATCATGAATCACAATTGTAAATTTCAGTGGTCAATTATTCAAATGCATGTGCAATGGTAGTGGATATTCAATTACATAATCAAAATATAAATAAAATATAGACTTACTACAAAAGGAAAGTGAGAACCTGGTGAACCTGGAATGTTATGGAATGAGGAATCTCAAGAATCGACCATTTAATATTATCACTTTTTTCCTTTCATTTGAGCCAAAACCATTGTCAATATGTATCTATGCTCTTAA
>SNQJ01S0003951.1:90014-102471 GCA_010110895.2 Picea sitchensis | reverse complement strand
ACTAGATGCACATGTGTTCTTTAAAAGAAAATGTGGGAAGCATGTAACATTCTAACATCAAATAGAATTTAGAAGGTTTATTTTCTTCTTTTTCTGGATACACCTATTTAAAGTAGCCACCCCAGTGTAGTTGTTTATACTAGATGCACATGTGCTCTTTATTTTGTTGTGCACCAAGAATAATATATGTTAAAATGTACACAAAAGAAAATGCAATGTTTGCAAAGTACTATTTGTGGAGGTTTACACTTTCATTTTCATTGAAATACATTTCTTCAATTTGTTTTTGTTATATGATAGCACTACAGTGCATTTGATACTAGTGGATGCACAACATGCTAAAATGATTTAAAAAAGAAAAACAGATGATGCATTTTTTGAAGAGCACTATTCATAAGGGGTTATTGTGAGTGACATACAAATATGTAGAGGTGAAATTTTAGGTATGTAGCTTCATTCTCTTCATATCAACAAATCTTTTGTTGAAAAATTCACAAATTCCTGGAAATTTCTATTTCTATTCATATTGTAGTTTATTTCAACAAAATAGAAGGGTAGAAGATTGACCTTCAAGGATACAAACCCTAGCTTTGTTGTTGCTTCCCTTTAGTTTCTTATTGTTGCAACTTCTAGCAATGCAAGTTTAGTTTATTTACCCTTTCATAATGATATTTGTGTTTTGGGGATTTTTCAATATCTATTGATCATAGTGTTTTATGGCTCAATGGTTATTGTGATGTAAATAACATTTTAATGGATTGAGGCCCTTCATTTCCATGGATTCCAAAACATGTCCCTATCAATTTTTTAACGTTATCAGCTTTTGTAGTGCACATTATAAGTTACAGAGACATAGATGCATTTAGTACTTTAAAGCACACCAGTTTGCACAAAAACAACCTACATTGTATAAGTGTGAGGTTTTTTCATGGCTGCAAATTGGGCTATGATGTTCTTCCTACATATGCAAATACACAAGTGCATATTATCTTATCATGTGAATTGGTGACTATTATTTTATATAGCACACTACTCAACCTGAAAGTTTTAGGAGCTTGTTACAATTTAAACTAAATCTTTTTTCCTACTTTATAAAACATATTTCATAATTTGCCTATTTCATTATGCAAGTCTTTTGTTGATAGAGCGTGGTAGATAGAAGATCACATAAGAACACTAAAAACAATAAGCACAAGGAAAGCATGTCCCAAAAAGAGAAAAAATCAAGTTAATTGATGTTTTAATAGAAAAGTAATATATTTGAATTATTTGTGGGTTTATATGAAATGTATTAGTTAATGTGTAAACAATTGATAAGATTGTTGGCAAATTAAGTGGAAAAGACATAGATATTTATGGAAATGTTGCGAACAAAAGAAATTAGGTCGATCAAAAGGTGATCAATGCAATTTTTTTCTTTAACTTTTTATTAGTAATATAGTTCCTAACAATAATAGCTAACAATTTTCAAACATTCAATCTAGCATATGTTAAATGTTGTACAGGGAAAAACAACGAGGAAATATAAGGCCCTCTTAAGAAGAAAAAAATGCAAAGGATGTAAAGGATGATGAAGTGATCCTCATCTAGAGTGATGTTGGAAGTTCATGACAAGAGGAAAGATTTATAATACTATGAAGGATATCATGGAAAGAATGGAAGAAATGTATATTGTGGAAATAATTTGGTTATATTTTAACTTTAACAAACATTTCTAAAGAAGTGAGGAATTAGACCTAGAGACTTCAATGAAAAATTGAATAATAACAAAAAATAAACATTAAAGAGTATTATTGCTAAACATGTTTTTCAATAATATGTATATACTAGTTTAAAAAATACCAAATTAATATTATGTTATACCAAATTAATATTTAGTGTATAGAAATATTAAACGATTTTTATTGTTGTTTTTGTTTTTCTAGAAGATTAAGAAAATAAAAATGCCAAACTAGATGATATTTGAAACATGTTAATAGGGATGTCCATGAAAATGTATAAAGAGATAGTCAAATAAATAAGAATTATTGAATTATTGGAAGAATCAACCCAACAACAACATACATCATATGTATGTAAGCATTGTGTTTTTTATTATGTGTAACTGCATATTTTTGTCACATCAAATACTCATTTTCAATTATTTTGTTGTTGTAAAAAAAATAAAAATGTAACCCATTCAGCACATAAGATGAGACAACAAGACAAAAAAATGTTTAATCACAAAATTCATTTCATATTCATTGAATTTTTTGTATTTTAATTAATTTGCAATCATCCATGGATGCTTTTTACCATGTGCTCACATACGAAGAAGAGTCATATGAACATTTGATTAACATTGGAATACCTAAGAGTTGTGAATATAAGTTGGAGTATAAAGGGTCAATTGAACTACCTATGTTGTTTTTAGTCCCCCATTTATACATATTGGGACAACAAGAAACTATGATGTACCCTCATTTACAACAACAATAGCGAGTACAAAATTTTTGAAACAAATGTTACGACAAGTGACATGTGTCACAACATAAATCAATAACTTCACAATCAAATTCATCACATTCAACTGTAAGAAACATCACTATTATTCACTAAACCATATCTCATAAGATAACATAACGAATCTACCTTCCCAACCTATCTTGCATGGTTAGGACCTCCAAGACACATAAGAAACGCTCAAATCTAGGATTCATCTGATTGATCTTGACCATTAAAGCTCTCAGGACTGGTGACTGTTCTGAGGAACAAGGAGGTGTCTAAATCACATCTACCAATCACATGTTGAAATTCAACTAGATTTAGAAACCATATTAACCATCAATTCTTCATATTAACCATATTACTACCAAAGGTCACATCATAATAAAAACTAAATATGAATTCAATCAAACATCACCATTCCAAGAGTTAATCCTAAGAGGATTAACCATGTTAAGCATTATACATAAAATCTGATAAGTTATCCTGTATACTTGTATTTAAATGCTAAATCAAAACATAAAATCAAGGGTAATGATCCCAACTTCTTAACATATCTATAAAAAAGGAAATGTTTGGAAGAGAAATCTAATAAAAAATATATAAAGATATAATTACCAACTCACATTTCTAATTAAAAAGGACTATAAAAATCAGAGCATAATGAGCAATATAACTAAGGTTTAACACCAATATATATATATATATATAATTCAACCATCCAATCGATTACGAAAAGAAGGACAACGTTCAAGGTTTAAGCTGGGACTTACATTTAAGCGGTGCTATATTTCTTGCAACCTGGAGAGGGGTTTGTCCTCTAAACTCGTGGATTTCTGAAGGGAAAAAAATGATTCCCACCAAGGCCAAGGATTCCCACCAAGGCCAAGGATTCTATTATGGTAATTAACGCGGATTTTAGATCGGCATGTGGCCTATTCCTTTTTTTTTTTAATTTCTGAGGAAGGAAAAGATCACTGTAACTGATCTCTGGTTGGCTTGGCATCACCCGATAGTTCATAGATAAGGTAGCGATATATCAACTGGCTTGAAATTCAATTTCATGACAATTCCAACGTCATCCATCAACCCAATTCACATGAATTTCGAGCTACGAAAATCAATTTAAAAATACGACTGGAAAACAGTGGCAACGACAAGGGAGAATTGGAAAAACCTAGGTCATATCAATTAATAGAGACTGTATCATTTCCACATCTTCGTTAATAAACTGTCGAGCATGACAATCAATGAGGTTCTAGACTGTTAGGCGACCCTTCTAAGGACTATCGGATCAATTTAGATTGGTAGCCACCGAGTAAATCCAGGTTTGTATTTTGTGGCAAAATCAGATGGAAATTTAATTCAAATCTAGATTAAAAATATTGACTGACAGTGACTACGCAGAGAATAAATTTGGGGTTGTATTTGTGGCAAGAATCATATGGAAATTTAATTAAAATCTAGATAAAAAAATGTTTACTGACATTGACTACGCCAGAGAATAAATTCGGGGTTGTATTTGTGGAAAGAATCATATGGAAATTTAATTCTAGTTTTAGAGACACCATGAATTCATTTTCCAGAAACAATTAAATTATTACACAGTGAAAGTATGCAACTACAACTTCATTTGTTGGCTAGTCATCATGACAATGTTAAAAATTTCGACATGCATCCAAGGCAACGATTAAAGAATCGTATCCTGTATATGCACCTACCAACTAACAACCATCAATTTATTTATACCCATTTCATGGGTAACAACGAGCATGTAGAAAACAAAAATGGGTTGGGAGAATAGAAAACAACTTATTCAAGAAGTTCTATCACTTAGTAAGAAAATTGCAATGGCAGAATATCAGAAAATTTATAAAAACATCAAGGATCTTGTCTCTTTGATCTTTTAGATTCACACAGTTTACGCAAATATAAAAACTCGATTATACAAATTTAAATCCAAATGCAATTACAAATTCAATAAAATATTGTAACAGACAACGAAGATGGACCTGGATATGATCTTTGGAAACTGACATTCCTTCCGACCTCTCAAATCTTTATATTTATTTCACTTTTCTTAATTCTTAAATTGATTTACCCAATCTCTTTTTAATTTAATTAATAATTTAGTTTAGCCTCTAGGATTAATTTTTTAGAATAGGCTTAGACTTTTAGTGGGATTTATAATTACTAAAATTACTCATTAATTATTCAAATCTGGCAAGGTCTAAAGATTTTTCAAGGTTTTTTAGGTTACCTAGATTCATTGAATCAAGTTTTATTTATGTGACGTGCCCTTCAAGACGCACCTTTGTGCTCCAAGGGTGCCACTCGCCTCTGACTGATTTTGCTAGTTTTCCAACCCTTGGAGTCATCACTCCATTCGGGTGACCTTGTGGGAGACTAAGGGCTTCTAAGGAATAATGACTCTGCCTTATTGCACGCCCCTTAGAAATATTCGTGAGCAACTGTCTTAGTCTTCCCTCGTGACATCGTGGACCTCTCTATATAGGTAATCGTTATACTACAATTCTAGCCATGGCGGGAGTGCTAGTAGGCTGTGACAGGGACGCTGCCACACGTCTCCCTAAATATCTGGTTAATGTGCATGGCCCCTTTACTCCTTATGTGAGTCAGATTAACAAGCATTCATCCACCTACATTCATTGAAAAAACAATGTCACTGATCCATATACATAATCACACTAAATCAAACATCTGACACATATGCGTAAAATGAATTACTCAAACAAAACACAATCCACTCCCTGACTCAATCTAAAGTCCAAGGAGGTCCATTGATTCCATCGGCATCCACAATTTGTCAAGTGTCCTGCACACTCAGGGAAAACTCGTCAATAGCATCTGTCAATACTTATATATCAAATAACAATAAATCACAACCCATCAACCATCATCATGTAAATCCATAATTGAAACAAATAACAATGTACTATAACCATATCACTTCCACGCAAGTGTCCTCAAAGAATAAGTCGATAACATGTTCTCAGTAGAGCGGGATGTTACAGAAAATTTTAATTATATCTATACTTTGTCATAGTATACAAAACTTGTGGTGTATAAAACTTGTAGGAAAACAAGGTATGGAGTAGAGTTACCAAAAAAATGTGTTGAGAGACAACATGGAGCACGACTTCAAAAGAATGTGGTTTGTTTATAAAAGAAATATCAATATAATGAAGTGTTATAAGTTTTATATTTTGGAATGCTTGTCTTGGAAAACTAGACATTTTTCTTAATATGTACATAATTTCCTAATTCCTATGACAATGAATTAATAATAATTATAAAATTATTTATTAACATTTTGTTGACCATAGACATTTAGGTTATCCCATTTTGTATGACAAATAGATGTGTATTTCTTATATAATAAAATGGATTTTGTATTTTCTTCTGGTGTAACTTTTTTAAAATGTTACATCAAGGTAAGTGCACAAAGTTGGTGGCCAAAAAATTGGCAAGGGGGTCAATAGGAATGCACACTCACAGGAATGTATGCACGTTCTCAGGAACATGCACACATTCCTAACCCTATAGGTTTCAAAGTGCTCGAACCTCCACTCACCTTTCCACGTAGGTTTAGTTGTATGAATGCACGTGCATTCTTAAGAAGGAATGAACATTCCTAAGAATGCATGCGCACTCCTAGGAACACGCATGCATTCCTTTGCTAAACTTTTTTTAAAGGGATGTGAGCGCAATTTGTGCTCATTTGCAAAAATATCTCTCACTTTTTTACTCTCATTGAGCAAATAGAGAGGAGCTAGAGAGGTGTAGTAAGGTGAGGATCTTTCCACCGTGTCCTAGTCTAGCCATGTATGTTTGATTTATTTTATTTTTCTCTTAATTTAGTCATTTCTAATTTAGTATTTTTCTCCCCAGAATATAAATTAAAGAAATTTGTTGTTTTCTATTATAATTAAAAAACCAACCTAATTTGCATGTGATGGCTTGATAAATTGCAGCATATTTAATAAAATGGAACTAGGAGACAATGTAAACCACTTAAAATAAAACCAAGGAGATCAAAACCCCAACCCACCACAACCACCCAATGTAAACATTCAAATTGATAAGGGGTTGTTCATATTAAGAACCCTTGAGAAAAAGTGAAGGGACACTAGAGAGCCTAGCACAGTCTCCCTGACCACTTCTTTGGACATCATTGTGAAGTCCATTGCAAGTGCCCAAGGGAAATGGACCTCTATTTATGATTATAGAGCAAGAATGTATAAGTACTATAGCACTGGTTTGGATAGAAACCAAGTTAGATACTTGGTCATTTCAAAACAACAAATTATGACTATTTTTAGGGATCCTAGAAATGGACAAGAACTACTATTGACCAAGAAACACCTCACCATTGACTGTTGCATCCATCCCCATATTAGTCAAAACTAGATGGATAGGTGGTATATGGTATTTGATAAACCTCCCTGCAATAACAGGGAGGTGCCCTTATATTTTCTAAGAAAATTATGGGCTAAGTTTATTTTGGGTAAGAATGTCAACTACTTTGATATGGGTGACTTCCAAGGGGTGGGTCAAGGGTCCGCACAGGACCGAAAGCATGCCAGGTGCGATCCCATGTTAGGTCCTCGTCCCCCTAGGAAAAGGCATGACACCCTACCCAACATCCTCATGTTGTAGAGATCTTGCAATAGGTACAACTATCCATTGCATCATTGACTCATAGCCTAGTGCAACACATTAGATTTGTTTCACTATCTCCGCAGTAGGTTCCTTCCAATGACATTGATAGAGGGGTTGTAGCTTCAACATGCACAACAGAGTACAATGAGGAGAGGGAACATGGACACAGTAGTTGTCCATGTAAACCTAACAGATGCTCGAGCTACGAGAAGACATGTTATGGGCCTATAGAGCCCAGTGGATAGCACAACTTCATGGAGGAGGTTAGTATCTTAACTCTCTCTATGTTCTTCATCATTATATATTTATTTTGTGTTATGTGTATTGATATATATTTTTTATTGTATGTTGTTTTGTAGTTGTTACATATCAACAGTAGACCCTCTACATCAATAGATGCATCATTTCCTATCCCCACCACTGATGCAGCAGTAGAGGCAGCTTGCTCATTGGGTGCACCCCCCACACATGTATCTGTCACATTTGATAAATTCACCATCGTCATTTATTTATTTTATAGAATCCTCAAATTTTTAATGTTCTTGTGTTTCTATAGGATTTGGGACTAGGCGATGCCAAGTGTTGGCATTGGAAGTCACTCCTGGATTGTAGCAGGAGCAGAGCCCGACGCCCATCAGTTTATTGTCATGAATTTGTTTAAAGGGGTGATCGGATGGGAGTAAACTCAGGACATAATCATGTAACTCAGAAAACTAGGCCAGAAATGCACAGGGAAGTGAGGGCTAGAACTAACTTCAGTCAGGAATTTGAGTTAAAGCGAGATTAGAGGGAAGACTAGGGAGAAAATGGAGGAGACTGCTCTGGGCATCAGGCCTTCCAGCAACTCAGGAAAAAAAAACGAGACACTGAAATGTGCCTAAACAACACAGTGATAACTGCACACTGACCAAACCTATCATACTATGCAGCCACAACCATTCGACTGGATCCTCCAATTTCGAATCATTCAGTGCAAGTTGAAAAAGACAATGTGGGAGACTGCTTAAGACTGGTGCAGAGATTGCAGTGACCAACCATACGTCATCCTACAATGTGCAACCCTCGAATGGATCCTCCAATTCTGAGTGTTTTAAATAGTTAACAAACAAAATAAAAAGAAAGAGAAGATGACTTCCATTAATTTGACAGTCTCAAATCAAAATACATAACCAGAGCTTCCTCAGAAACTTACAGTCCGGAGCTAAGCTCAACCATCGATCCTAAACAAAATGGAAAAAATGCCCACATATACTTGGAACTGACTCAGGCGCTGAAGATGCGATCATATCATGAATTCAATGCTTGACGTTGAGGAGCTTCTCTTTCAGGCGACGCATGCAGACGTTGGGCAGACTACCCATGCAGTTGTTTGTCAGACGCAATCTCTATCAGGATGGACTGTCAGTCCACCTCTACGCTTGGTCCTTTCCCGGCCTTCTATTTATGGAAGAAGATGGCGTTCAACCACCATCAACTACCACAATAACTGCTTCCTTGGGATTGGGAATGGCCTCAGTCAACTCTGTACTCGGACGATGTGGCAGATTTTCTTTGGATGTTGTTGGAATGCTGCGCGGGGACCCCTATGGAGGACGTGGATGAGGGTGAGACGAGAGGTGATGAGGTGGAAGCACTCAGTGGCGAAGAAATGGAGGCTATGACACCAGATGATGAGGTGATGTACTGCGAGAAGGTGACAATGAGGAGAGTGGAGGACAGGTATATTGTAGCAAAAGGTAGAAGAGGAACGGGAGATGTGACACTGGAAGACACATGGCGGAAGGCGGTAAGCGGAGGGAGTAGGAGATGTGACAGAAGGGGGCCCACCTTAANAATCCATTCTCAGCCACAGATCCAGGCGCCCGAATCTTAGCCGCTCAAACTTGCGTGCTCAATTCCGGACCCCCCCCCTCCGCCTTAAAGGTAGAATGGTGAGGGGGCTCCAGAATCCAACCTTGACCGTAGATCTGGACATGCAGATCCCAGCTGCACAGATTTTCCTATTTCTTAACGGATGCGCATTTGCGCCCGAAACTTAGGATAAGTGGATTTTTCAACCCACTGCTTTGCATTTACCACTCCAAGGCCCAAACCATCGAGGAGAACACCCCTATACAAGAAATGTTGATAACATTAGGCTCCATGGGGGATAGAGTCGTCCCTGTGATGCTCTAAGGAATCTTTTGCAGTTCCAGTGCCTTGCTGTTGGGCTATGGAGTCTGGCGAAACACCCTGCTGAAAATATAGGCCGAAAAGTAAAAGTAAAAGCGAAACAATAAATGTACATGCTCAAAAGAGCTTATTTATGTACATCCTAATACTAATATACTTTGTACATGGGGCTAGGTGAAAGAAAATTTCCACCATAGCCAATCAAGTAACTTCCTGAATGGAAGCTCCTTCCTTCTGTCGATGATTACAAATAGGTGGTGTAACCGTGACAACAAAACAGTTACGCTCTTCAACTCCTCATTATAGGCTAAAGTTGAGATGAAATAGGGCGGCTCCAATTTGTGAAGGAAATGCAACTCCATGTATTCCTTCACAGGCTCATAGGACCAGTGGCAAACTCCAGAAAATTAGCGACAAACAGCCTCCTCTACTACACAGTTGTGGATGTGTGGTTGAATATCTATGGTAAGCACAGGTGGGTGGACAACTGACGTAGGTTGAAAGCTCTCAGGCGGTGGCTGCTCGCTGACTGGCTCTGGATATAAGGCAAATATCTCCTCTGGTTCTTCTAGTTCTTCTTCTTGGCTCTCCCCCGGGTCAGATTCGTATTCATCATAAATAGGGACCGCGGGTAAATTATGCTCTTCAAACTGTTGCTCGGTGACCTCTGTGCAAGTTATAAACTGCACCCTTTTTTGGTCCTCCTCCTTCTCTCCATAACTCTCCCAGGGATCAGATCCATAATCATCGTAAATAGGATCCATGGGGTTCTCTTTAATCCTAGGTAAAAATATATTATGGAAAACCCCTTGAAGGAAAAGAGAAGAATCCCCTTCCACAACCATCTCTTCTTTAAAAACGAGAAGGTCTTCGTCATCGTAAGTAGGACTGCTAGGAACATCTGCTTCAACCCTATATCCAATTCATCCATCTACTATAGATCACATCTGCTCTATAAACTCATAATTTTCACAAGAGGCATGTTGATCTTTATGAGCATCTAAAAGAATAGATGCATCTGAAATGATGTCAGATGCTTCTATTCTAGGGCTAACAAAATTAATATCATTCAACACCTCTATATTTTCATAGCAAATGCTTTCCTCCACAGTAAAAGATTTATCATAAACATGGTCTTCAGGACCAGCAGAGGATTCATGAAGCGAAGAAAACTCCTCACAACAGTTTTCATACAAACACTCAGATGGAAAGTAATCTTTACAAAATGAATGGAAATTTGTATGAAAACCTTTCAAAGAGTGGATGCTTGCAGTGGGAACAGATCGACACCAATCAAGAGCAGCTCCCTTTAATGAATACCTAAACAGCTTAATCCAGACATCTTCAAGCGTGATATTAAGTCGATCAATAAATCCATGAAAGTCCAGTAAATGCTCAGCTGGTTCCTCCGAACTCTTTGCGTGAAATTCAAGGAGGAAATTTTCCCATATGTCTCTATCAGGAAGTTCATTATCAAAAACAACTATCTGGGAAAAGTCACAGAAAGAAAACCTTTGAGCTAAGATTTTCTCCATATCGAACCAGTGGAGTAGTTGATTGATCCTTGAATCATGGAGTCGCCAGGTGAAAGATTTACAGCTTTGAATGTGCCTGGTCCTTGTTCACCATCAAAGGCCAGATCTTAACGTTGTCGTTACCCCGGGAAGATTCTCAGGCTGAGAAAGCATCTGCTGAAACCTTCTCGAGAAAGCTCCTCTGGGTCATCTTTCAGGCGTGCTAAAGTAGCCACAACTGAAACAGTGATGTGGAAACCTTGGATTCGCCACAACGGAGTCGCCAGGTGCACAGTAGCAATATTTAAGGGCTCTGATGCTTGATGCACCTTCAGAATTAGAGGCTCAATGTTGTTCAATCCTAGGGAAAAATTTTCAACTTCGTCCCTGCCAGGGACACCAGAAATGTTGGCATTGGAAGTCACTCCTGGATTGCAGCAGGAGCAGAGCCCGATGCCCATCAGTTTATTGTCACGAATTTGTTTAAAGGGGTGATCAGATGGGAGTAAACTCAGGACATAATCATTTAACTCAGAAAAATAGGCTATAAATTCACAGGGAAGTGAGGGCCAGAACTAACTTCAGTCAGGAATTTGAGTTAAAGAGAGATTAGAGGGAAGACTAGGGAGAAAATGGAGGAGACTGCTCTGGTCATCAGGCCTTCTAGCAACTCAGGAAAGAAAAACAAGACACATAAATGTGCCTAAACGACACAGTGATAACTGCACACTAACCAAACCTATCATACTATGCAACCACAACCATTCGACTGGATCCTCCAATTTCGAATCATTCAGTGCAAGCTGAAAAAGACAACGTGGGAGACTGCTTAAGACTGGTGCAAAGATTGCAATGACCAACCATACGTCATCCTACAATGTGCGACGCTCGACTGGATCCTCCAATTCCGAGTGTTTTAAACAGCTAACAAACAAAATAAAAAGAAAGAGAAGATGACTTCCATTAATTTGACAGTCTCAAATCAAAATACATAACCAGAGCTTCCTCAGAAACTTACAGTCGGGAGCTAAGCTCAACTATCAATCCTAAACAAAATGGAAAAAATTCCTACATATACTTGGAGCTGACTCAGGTGCTGAAGGTGCGATCATATCATGAATTCAATGCTTGACGTTGAGGAGCTTCTCTGTCAAGTGGCGCATGCAAACGTTGGGTAGACTGCCCATGCAGTTGTTTGTCAGACGCAATCTCTGTTAGGATGGACTATCAGTCCACCTCTACGCTTGGTCCTTTCCTGAACTTCTATTTATGGAAGAAGACGACGTTCAACCACCATCAACTGCCACAATAACTGCTTCCTTGGGATTGGGAATGGCCTCGGTCAACTCTGTACTCGGACGACGTGGAAGCCTTTATTTGGATGTTGCTTCGTTGAACTGTTGCACGAGGACCCCTATGGAGGACGTGGATGAGGTTGAGACGAGAGGTGCTAAGGTGGAAGCACTAAGCGATGAAGAAACGGAGGCTGTGACACCAGATGATGAGGTGATGTATTGCGAGAAGGTGACAATGAGGAGAGCGGAGGACGGGTATGTGGTAGCGAAAGGTAGAAGAGGAGAAGGAGATGTGACAGGGGAAGAAAC